>CM072814.1:10560026-11160026 GCA_036937905.1 Salvia rosmarinus
TTAGTAGTCTTTGCTCCACTTTGCTTCGAGGACAATGTTGTGAGAGGAGCACTTTAAAATCTGGATCTCGTTCTGTTATGCATTAATAAATTGTAAATCTTTTCGAGTTCATGATCTTTGAATTATTTTGTCTTGTGATATGGGGATACTGGTCTTATTGTTTTGTTATGTGATGTGCATAGTATTTTTGTATAGTGATTTTGTATTTGTAATGAAAACATATTGTATATTTTGTATAGTGATTTTGTAGGTGTAATGAAAGCAGTTGTATATTTTTGAATAGTGATTTTGAGCGTAGTCGCAAGTATATTTTAATCTCATTTGCTTATGCGTTATTAATTGTACATGTTTAAATAAAGAAATTAACTACTATTGAAATTGAAAAACCGTAGTTGTTATTAAATTGACTACGGTTGTAATAGAAAAGCGTAGTAAATTTGGCATTAAAACCGTAGTAAATAAACTCAAAACCGTAGTTAATACATATAGACTACTTTAAAAGCGTAGTGTATGTACGAAATTTTGTGTGATGCGTGGGTATAGACTACGGCGCGAAAAAGCGTAGTCTATGTGCGGCGTGAGTCTATGGTGGTATAGACTACGCGTAAAAGCGTAGTGTGTGTGCGAAATTTTGTGTGATGTGGGTATAGACTACGTAAAAGCGTAGTCTATGTGCGGCGTGAGTCTATAATGGGTATAGACTACGATAAAAGCGTAGTGTATGTGCGAAATTTTGTGTAGTTCTGCCGGTATAGACTACGCGTGGCGTAGTCTATGTGCGGCGTGGTCATGGTGGGTATAGACTACGATAAAAAGCGTCAGTGTATGCGCTATTTTCTCTACACCACTTTTCTCTACACACTTAAACGCACATACACTACACATAAAACGCGTAGTCTATCTTGATTTTGTAGTAGTGATAGTAACAAAATATAGCGAGTTCAAGAGTTTGGCGGGGAATAAAGCGTGTGAGACATGCGTATGGAAATGATTCTCAAGGCGAACCAAAAGTTCTTCATACTACTTGACAAAAGATTCCGCCAACTCCGCCTGTTCCATCACTCTTCAACCCGCTGCGTTTAAAACAAATATGCGGTGAGTACAAAGATGCACTCGGTGGACACATGCCGAAAACATTTTACTTTACGAAATATTGTCGCTTTCATCGTCAAGTAGAGCGAGAGGTTTTATTTGAAAAATGCGCAGGCTTACAAAATACATTTTCATTACTTTCTCAAAGTCGTCTGTGGACATTTTCTCATAACGTATATTCCAGTCGGCTATGGATTAACGCGCTGAGGAGGCCTCCCTTCACTGGGCCTTACGATCGACCATGAACGGTTCGGAGGTCGAATCTGTTGACTGTAACCGGTTCGAGTGAAGTGTACACAACCCTAGCTAGATTCCCTTCACCCTAGCTTAGGATCCGAATTGTAATACTTTTCTGTTGCCTCAGCAACCCGAATGGACATATACAAAACATAAAACATTTTGGCGAGACAATATCGTATTTCATCATTTGCGGAAAAACGATAAAGTAATAACGATAAATGATTTTCCAAGAAAGCTCGTAAATGGTTTTGATAAGAAAGCCCACATCGAGAACTTAAAGTTCTTATGTCACTAGGGTTTTACTTTCCGTTTCTCTTCTTCGAGTCGAACCTTATCAACGTAGAAGCGAGATTTTAGCATATCATCATGTCATAAGAATCATCGATCCGAACCATCGAACATACTATCTTTCATTCTTTCCTTAGTTCAAATCATTCGGTAACGTCACGAATCTTAATTCCATATCTAACTTCGTATGTCTTGACTTTCTTACCATCTTACGATATACTCAAATTCTATGTATTCATGACATATTTTCCTCGTCTCGATTTCTCACGTATCATATCATATGATCCATATATCATATATCATAAGGCGTATATTTTCTTTATATCATAATTTTGAAAATAATAATATTTTTGAAAATTTTTAATTAATTACATAATATATTATTATTATCATATATCAATAATATGACATAATATTCGCCATATTTCAGCTTGTTCATCAATATTTCATGCTTTTGTAAATTTCGAAATTACCATCTCATATTATTCCATATTTTTCAAAAAAATTCCTCATAAAATCATACAATTTTAGACATGAATAACTATCATTATTTCATGTTTAAAACAACAATTATAATTTATGTATATCAACATATAACCCATGCTTATTTTTGGTCATGACATAGTACTTTTAATACATGCTTAACTTTGTACTAAAATCATAATTCATGCTTATAAACGTCACATAAACATATTAAATTAATAACTTCGACATATAGCATAACTTTCACGTATTTCACATAGTTTTTGAAAGCATGTAACAAAACACATCATATATGAATTCCTAATATTTTTGCATAAAATAATAAGAAGTGTAGGGTTTCTAACCTTCTATTTGATTTTGGTCGACGTCGGCGACGTTTTTCTACCTACGGTCGAAGAGTACTTCGGAGAACACTCTCTATTTTTTTTCTCTCTATTTCCTTACTATTTTCGGTTATGAGGTATGGTATGGGGGGTGGTCTCCTATTTATAGAGTTTATAAAGTGTTTTTAATCATTACTTTATAAAATATCTTAATATAAAATCAAAAATTACAACTCCTTTTTATCCTATTAATTTTCGAACCATATGAGTTGTCCATGAGTAAATTTTGATCTTATCCTATACTTTAATTATCATATCTTATCTTCTTAAAATTATAACTTATCTAGGTGTAAAATAAAATTACAACTCATACCTTATTTTTATAAAGTTTTTACCATCTCGCTGTATAAGAGACAATTATTTTATTTTATCCTATAGTTTATTATGTTATTTTATCATTTAATTAATGTATCTTATATTTACCATAGAATAAATAAATTATCACTTTATATAGTGTATGTGAAATTTTCGGTCCTTTCTAGATCGTTAGGATAAGTTTTATTTTTTTCTATATTATATACTTTAATATTATCATGTAATAATATCACATTAGAAAAGTCAAAATTTTCAACTTGGATAAGGTGTCGTTTTCATAAGGTTGGAAATTAAATTTTCTAACCTTATAAGTCTAAAATTTCGGCCACTATAGTACAAAACCATAGGTTACTTGTTTAATTTGATAACTATCTCTACTTTACACCTAATAATACCTTATATTTATAATTATAACTCCTCATTAATTAAAGTATGATATTTATATACTTTTCACACTAAAAGTCTAAATTTTCTACCTTATAATAATATTATGCCAAATATTTTATTTTCTCCAATTATTAGCTATGTGACATAATATTGATCTTAGATGATAAATTGAATCATAGGAAAATTAATTAAGATCATTTCTATGTACTAAAGTAAAGTAATCGGCAATTAACTAGAAATTAAGGATAAATTATTAAATCTTTAAATTCTTCATAACTAATATTATTTTCATGAGTAATTACATAAATATAATGATCTTATATCATAAAATAAATTTTTAGAACAATTCTTAGCAAATTTCCCTAAGTTTCGAAAACTAGGGTTTTCTAGCTTTAAATTTTCACAAAATTCTATTTTCTCCCTATTTTGTGAATTTCGAAATTTACATAATTTCTAGGAGATAAGATTGATCTAGAAATCATGATATTTATCAAGTATATAATTAAATAAATTATTTGATACAATTATCACATAAAATTTGGTGATTTTCGAAAATCACATAAAATAATACACTAATTTCGAAAATCATGCAAGCTAATATCCAAAATATTATCTTTATGATATTTATCACATTTCTACACATTTCTAAGAGATAAACATTATCTCTTAATTAATCATGACCTTATCTTATCATTTTATAAAAATATCATAGCATACTTTTCATAAAAATGTCATTTTCAAACCTTATCATATACACCTCATAAATTTCGAAAATCATGCTTGTTGTACAAGATAATTATTTTATCATATACTACAAGATAATCATGACAACTCATCACATAAAATCAAGTGATCACATATTAAATCACAAATTAATCACTTTATTTCCTAATTTTCGAGAATCATCAATAAATAAGGAAATTATTTCTTTTTTCTTCTTTAGTGTAAATAATATCCCACATATACTTAAAAACATATTTATTTACTATTAAAAAATATTTCATTCGAATTTTTGAGAGAAAATTCGATTTACTCAAAATCGACAATTACCGACGTTCGCTTTCATTTTTGTTTCTAACGTATTATTCCTTCTTTATTTTCGAAATTTTTAAACCCAGAAATTCGGGTTGTTACAATATAGTTCAACAAAAAACTACATATAGTTGAATACATAAATGTATATTGATATACATAAAACTGCATACAGTTGAATACAAAATTACATAATTTGATTTATTATGTGATACACAAAAATAAATCATGCATGTTTTAAAACATATAAATGCATGTGCTTGAACTCAAAACTACATAATGTTTAACATGAAAATGCATATAAGTGACTTCTCCAAACTTTCTTCTTTTGTTTAGATCAATTATTTGTAGCTTCATAATTCGAAAAAAATAAATGATTAACAAGAAAGAAAGCATATACTCAACAAGAAAAGTGTTTGTGCATATTGAAAATGAGAGAAAATGAGATATCGAGAATGGAAATCTATGAATTTCTGTAATAAAATATGCAAGTTTGTGTTTCGTAGTATGCAAGTTTAAGTTTGGTAATATGTATGATTCTAGTTTGTATATGCATGTTTTTGTTTGCAAATATGTAGGTTTATATTTTATTTAATATGTATGTTTCTGGTTTGAAGTATCCATGCTTATGTTTTGTAGCATGCATGTTTAAATTATGTTACATACAGATTTATCTCGATACATATGCACGTTTCTTTTGATACATATGCAGGTTTATATGTATTTGTTGGAAAAATTATGTCATACTTAGTATTTTTGATTAAATCCAAAAACATCTTTGATGTTTGTCCTACTAATGTAACATAGTGTTGTTCATATGTTAGAAAACGAGCTTTTCATATTTACAAGTTTCATCAGAAGAACCATGAGTATGGTCATCCAAATGCTAAAGGAGTCCAAAAGCGACACTAAAGTAGCTCGTACTGATAAGAGATTCAGTACAACGCTACTGAAGAAGCACTGAAATAAAGTGCTACTGAAGTTTGAAGAACACATCATTACTGAAGAAAAATACTACTGAAGACAAAGAAGTCAAGAATAATGACCAAGTGTCATCTCAATAGAAGAGAAGTAGAAGTTGCTAAAGAACAACGACAACTGAAGTGTATACTGAAGCATACTGAATAAAAATGAAATATTTTAAAGCATTAGTGCTTGACTTATAACGTGTCAAAACGAATCTGTAGAGAATCTTACTATGCCAGAGCGAAGTACTAGACCTGCAGAACGCTTTATGTACGATATTGCCGACACAGAAAGTGACGTACTATGATTGAAATGGGAAGAATTCAAACGACAAATGGATATGGGTGTGATTGATGTTCCATCCAATGACACTATTTGACAAACATGGATGTTAAATGATTTTTAAAGTGTATATGTGACTTAATTAGTAGGGGAAATCATGTTTGAAATGAGTATTTGATTAGTTTTTTTTTTAAATTTGATGAACTAATACTCGTAGGCAACTGTTGTCATTTTTTCAAGAAATTTTAAGAACGAATAAAAGAGTTAAAAGTGGATAGAATTGAATTACATCTTGATAGAAGTCAGCAGGCATAAACGGATCGTACTTCAGAGTTCGAACGAACCAAAACAAGAAAGTCGCGCAATATGCCCCGAGTCGTGGGGAGAATTTATGAATTTTCATAATTTTCAGGATTTTCTTTATTTTTTTTGTATTTTATTCCTAGTTGGATCCAATTATCTTCACTTAAACGATTTGCAAGCCTATGGTAAATGCTTTGTCTAATTTGAATATGAGTATAAACATATCCATTTCACATACACTCGAGAGTTAAGAACTCATATGATACATATCCATGTCATGAGGATTTAAAGTTTAAAGATGTTATGTGTTGACATTTGTTGATATATTTGATATTGAGATATGAATGTTGCATGTGAGAGTTCTATGTGGAAATCTTCAAAAATTTGGAGGGCATTCATCGTCATCAATCTAATAAGCCATGTTTGTAATTTGTAGTTTGTTTTTCTTTGTATGAGGACAAACGATCTTGTAAGTTTTGGGGATTTGACAAATATGGATTTTCAATTATTTATTATGCTTAGGTTACTCTTGTTTGATGTTGGAAATCATGTTTGTAATGAATATTTGATTAATTTTGCTTTAATTTGAAGAATTGATACCTGTATGCACCTTTTGCCATTTTTTTCAGGAAAGTTGGAGAACGAATTTGTTGGAAAAAAAATTCTTAAATCGTTGGGAATTAGTTCATCTTAATTGTGTGTTTTGATTAGATCTCAAAACCCTGATAATCGTTATATTGTTATAACTAATGTTGCTTACTTGTTTTGGAGTTAGACGTTTTTGTTACAAGTTTCAGCAGTAGAACTACCAGCTTTGACTGGCCCAAGACTGAAAGAGTTTAAGTCGTACTGAAGCCAATCATACTCATAGGAGTATCAGTAATATCGCAACTGATAGAAGCTCAATTAAAGGATCACATATTGAAGACTGACGGAAGGCCAACTGATGTCTGAAGATGGAAGTATAGCTATATTAATGAACATAGCTATTGGAGTAAAGTCGAATACCGAAGACTGACATCGTAAGACTGAAGCCTGGAGATAGGAGACTGAAAACTCAACGCGGAAAAGATGAAGGAGTCAGGATATGACCAAGTGTAATACCAAGCTGACTACCATGCTGAGAAGTCAAAGCTGGCTACCAAGAGTCAAATTCGGCGTCTGAAAGTCAAGGCTGTTGACAAGTAGTCTATACTGGAGATACCAAGTCAACGTTGATTGTTGAAAGGTCAAAACTGACTATTTAGCTGAAAGCATCAAACTGACTCAGGTTTTCAAAGCTGATAAAGACGGGAGTCCAGTCTACTTATGAAAGACGGATCAGTCTCGAGTGGCTCAACCTGAAGTCAACGTGCTGATAAAACACAGAGTCAACTCAACTGAATAAACACGGAAGAAACTAAGCCTTGAGTGTTTGACTCGACATATGTGGTATTATATCTGCATAAAATCAGAGCTACAGTGTACGATGATGCAGACCCTGACAGCGACAAACGAGGATTCTCAACGGGAAGAATTCAAATGACAAAGTAAAAGTATTTGAATGGTAGTTACCTCCAACGGCTATATTCATATTTCTCACTATAAATACATGCAGAATCCAACATTTGAAGGTTACCGAAATATTGCAATCGAATACTAAAAGCATTCAAAACTTAAGATCAAGAACATTCAAACAACGATTTTAAAGAATGAAGTTAACAATGCTATCAACAAATCTCAAGAGCTCACATATACTTATCAGCTCGAGATTTCGGTATACACTTCATTAAGTCTAGGATATTCATCTTGTATATCTTATGCCTAGACATACTGGGTTTGACGCATATGTCAACGCAAAATCTTAGTTGAAAACTTCTCTACAAATAGGCCCTCCCCCGAAAAGTTTGTGTAGAAGTTTGGGCAAGTAAGCAACAAAGTGTCAGTCGCTAAAAGCTTGGTTATCTAGCACCCACAAGCTAGAGGTTAGGTCGACTGCACCCGTAAGCAGTCAAAAGTTTCCTAGCACCTGGAAGAGTATGAAGAACACCAAGTGAGGCGAGATACTGTAAGATGAACTCGATATCTAGGTTTATTCATGTACCTGTAAACAAGATTCAATCCAAAGTTAGTGGATTGACTGAACAATCAGCCAGTGGACGTAGGAGTTGATCTCTCAGCACCACGTAAAACTCATGCTATTTACATTAAGTGTCGCTATTTAAATTATATGTTATTGATCTGTCATCACCAACTCACAACAACACAACATAGTTTTGAACTGATATCAGTTAGTACAAGACGCCTCTTATCTGAACTGACCAGTAGTACTGGATTGCCAGTTATCCGACCAACTACTGCTTGTGCCAGTCAACCTTGTTGAAATAAAAAGTTACAAAATTTATCTAACTGGTATATTTTTTCCATACATTAGTACATACCCAACTGGATCCATCAGAATTAAAGAGTTAAAAGCAGATAGAATTGAAGTACATCTCAATAGGAGTCTGTATACGTAAGCGGATTGTAATTAGGAGTTCGGACAAGAGGGACGAGTCATAACAAGAAAATCGTGCAATCTACCGCAAGCCATGGCAAGAATTTCTGAATTTTCATAATTTTTTAGATTTTTTCTATTTTTGAGTATTTTTATGCATAATTGGATCCAGTTACCTTCTCCCATTATAATTGATCATATTTTGATCAATTATCTTATCCAACTATAATTGATCTCTATTAGGATTCTTATACCTATCCCAACCCCCTTATGATTCAAGAAGAACTCTCTATCTATAAATATACCTCTCACACTTTGATTTTACGCCATTCAATTATCAAGTCCTTATTAATCATTTTTCATATTTCTTATAGTTTTATTTTATTTTATAGCTTTCTGCATAGTTTAGAGATTTATTTTCAATTTTTATCTTCAAGATCTTCATTGTCGAATATCTACACGGGTTTTATCTATTATTTTAAGTATGTTTTTCTTTATTTATTGTTAGTTAATTTTAGTTATGCGTAACTATTTTTCTATTGATTATAGAGTTTGATTATGTAGTATAAATTTATATGCTTAATCTATGGAGCCTATTTACATGTCAATTTATGATTTATAATTCCTGGTGCTATGATAGATAATTGATCACTATTGATGCATGTTAGTTGCCTAATTAAAGACTTAACAATTTTAATTAGGTGAATTCATAAATTCATAATATATATAATTAATCTAAAGACTTTGTGGTTTTAGTATTAACTGTAGGAGATAAATCTTATGTGTTTTTGGAGTTTTTATGTGTTCTTGAGACCTAGTAGAGATATAACATATATTAATCTACTATTAGAGATTGTGAAATCCAGGAGAGTGTGTTATTTATGTAATTCTTCATTTGAATTGATTTAATTGTGGTTAACAGGGCTATAGATTGACTGTGTGATTTTCTATTACATCATTATATTTCCTATGATTAGTTTATTTATCTGTTATTTCTTCCAAATCCTTTTATTTCGCTTTTATCTTTATTTTCTTTGTTTTAGAAAACTCATACACCTTTATTTTGTCTCGAATAATTATAGGCGTATAGTCTATTACTTGTTGTATTTTCACGCTTTCAATCCATGTGGATACGATATTCTATTTGCTAGTGACTACTGATAGACACCATTCGGTTGCGATATTTTATTGCTAGGATTTTAGTGATAACTATTCATTGTCCCTCCTATAAATACTCACAAGATCCAACCTTTGAAGGTTATCGAAAAACGCTGAGCTCTCAAGTCTACAAGCTTTTAAGTTCATAACCTTAAACATACGAACACCGTATTTTTGAAGAAGAGAATTCCTAAATGTTATTAGTAAATCCTAAGAGTAAAAATATAAATATTTACTTAAGATTTCAGCATACAATCCCTTAGTGTTTAGGATTATTTTTATAAACATCATACATCTATAAAAGATTAAGTAAGTTGGAGAAATTCAAAATCCTCTATCAAACCTTTGTAACTAGGAGTTAGAAGAAGAAGAAGTATGCAAATAAGTAACGAAATGTTAGTTGCTGAAATCTAAGTTTTCTTACACCAGCAAGCAAGAAGGTTAGGTCGCTTGCACCCATAAGTAGGGATGTCAATCGGGCCAGCCCGCTCGGGTTCGGGCTATTCGGGTTGACATTTTTTTCGGGTTAAAAAAATTCAACCCTAACCCTAAAATCTCGGGTTTCGGGCTAACCCTGTAACAACCCGCTTTTCCAAAGGACGGATTAGCGAGATACTATTACTTTGAAATGAAATTTAGAAACATGTAAGGACATTGAACATTGAAATGTGAGACATATATCGTGAATACTTCTAAAGCTCCTATATTTTGAGATTTGACAAACATAAAATACATATGACTTTGTATTCTTGCAGTGAAAACATGTGAATACACATATGACGATGTGCACTCAAGGTACTAACTTTCAATGACAAAAGAATTCTATTGCTCAACACCGCTCCATCGCATCATCATTTCAACCTCGCACATTTAAAACAAACATGCGGTCGAGTACAAGAATGCACTCGGTGGACTCATGCCAAAATATTTTCATCTTTAAATTACATCGCCCATCAAGAACTCCACGAGGTTTTATTTGAAATACTCGTGCTTACTAAACATTTTCTTGCATTTTCATAAATCGTCTCGGCGGACATTTTCTTTGTATGTATGATCCATATCCTTTCATTCCTCATATAACATTTCTCGAATCACGAACGCCGTAGAAGGAGGCTCCATCTACGTCGTCGTGACCGCCGTGAATCAGATTTTACAAAGACACAAATAACTTGAGTGTACACGTTAATCCGTGCTATAAAGCACATGATCCGAATTCGATTTTTTCATGAATTGGGGCGACCCAACAACTTTTCTTTCATTCATTCTTTGGCGAACCAACACATTGATATGATACATACATAAAAACATAAACATTTTGGGCAGGTAATTTCATGAACATCATTTTCCTCATCATTTCTCAAAAGAGAAAGCATCATAAATAAATACTTTTCATTTTGCATAAAGCATCATAAATAAATCATTTTATCCTTGAGGATAAGAAAAGAAAAACCCACCTCAAGAATCGACCTTCTCGACATACATGATAGTGATCCTTTGTCGTTTTCATTTCGCCCACTTTGGACCTTGTCAATGTAAAATATAATTTAATACATCATTCATTTTTTCTTTGAAGCATCGTTAAGATTTAACTAATTCATTATCTTTTAAATCTTAGAGTTTCATGATTTTCGTTATCGATACGACTTAGTTAACAATCTATACTTAAATCTATTAGGTTCGCCTCGTCATGACGATGGCGACACTTCGTCGTTGCATTCTTTCCTTCCATCAATGTTTCTCCACGTCGTTTCGTATATTTTATGAATCCTAAGTTCATAAGTAATCTTAAATCGTTTGTTAACGCAGATCGATAAATTCGAGTTTCAATAACTCATCCATAACCAATATTTCTTCGCCGCTTCTCACCTCACACGTCCCATATTTTCTATTAAAGAAAACCAATATCGATACTAAACGATTAATAAGAATTTCTCTTACTTCAATCATCTTCTAATAATCGATCGATAATTTAAGTTACTTAGAAATAATATTTCGTAAGTATCTTACTCGACATAATCAACTCATTAATTAATTAAATCTATGATTTAATTAAGTAAATCCATAATTAAAACTTAATTGAATGGATTAAATAAAATCCAATAATATTTGATTAATCAATCAAATTTATTTAATTCATCTTAAATATTCGGTAATTATGATTTTATTCCAATCACTCCTTATATAAGGTCCATCTCATTACATACATAAATCACTTAAAAGAAAAATTCTCAAATTATTCCTTAACATAATTAATTAATTATGTTTTTAAAAATATATATATAGACTTTATTAAATCTCATGAGTTTAATTAACTCACTATAATTAATTGATCTTTAGATTATTATTTAATTCAAGAGTCCACCCTTCATTTAATCTAGGGCCCAACATTAAAATAAATCTAAGTCCACCTTAAATTAGTATAGCCCATATCAATTTAATTCAAGAGCCCATGGTCCATTCTAGTATTTATTCAAGAGCACATCTAAATTTAATTAAGCTATCCTAAGCATTAAATCTAGCCCATGAATAATGGCCCATTATCGTTTGGCCCAAGAGAACAATCAATCCAATCGCCCATTACGTCCTCTCTTTTTTTAAAAGGCCTAATGCCCATTTTAAAAATAAGGCCCCAAACCATTTATTAAATTAAAACTAATTAACTTAACCTAATTAACTACCCCATGTGCATAAAATAAAAGGAACAGCAGCAGCCACATTTGATCTCTCTCTCTCGCCTTGGAACACACTCACACACACCTCTGCACACACTCATGTACACACAGCCGCCGCCCCATGTCCGGCCACCACCGTCGTTGTCTCCGGACCGGTTACATTCCACGCCGCCGTCGCGACCACGGCTCCGCCACCATCCCTTTCTTCTTCTCTCGACTCACTCACGCACGCACCCACGCGACCACCGCCGCTCATGGTCGACGGCCACGCGTCGGCCGCCGGACTTCCGCCGTCGTCTCTCCTCCTCGACTCAACTCTCTCACAAAAAACGCACGCCAAGACGCCGCACTATGCCGTGACCACCGCATGTGCCTCCGTCTCTACGAATCTGCCGTCTCGCTTACTCCGACGGAGGCCATCGACGATGGCGCCGACTTACACGTCGCGCCTCCTCCCTCACGCCTCTACACAAACGCACGGATCTCACACCTATACACACACGAGATGCACAGATCTATTTCTTACGATACACAAACACACGCACGCCGCCGTCCGCCCGGCCATCAGACCGTCGTCGTCGCCGCCTTGCCCGATCATCGCACGTCAGTTCATAGCCGAGCCCTAGTGGCTCGGCCATGTTCTTAAGAATTTCTTAAGTTCTTTGTTTAATTTTCCTCATGTATCTAGTTCGATAATTGTATATAAATGATTCTTGATTTAAGAAACATGAGATAGTTCGAAATTCGTATTTGGAATGAGAATTTTGAGAGGAAATTTTACCTTGGTTCTCCTTGCTTGTGCAGAATGGTAGTGGTGGAGAGTTCATTATTTCTTGAGGTTTGTTGGTGTGTGTGAATGAAAATATGGTCAGTATTTTGATGAATGATATTTGTTCAATTAACCATGAGAATAAAAGGAGGAGATTGCATACAGATACCTGAATGAAATGACGAGCTTTGAAAAGAGTGAGCATGTGTATGGAAAACGTATGTTAACCCTCGCCCCGAGGATCCATCTTGGGTGTTTAATTCACCATACATTGATTATAAACCTAGCATGCGTCTATATAATTAAATCGCAACACGTTAGGGTTTTCACGTGTTTACCTTTGGATCCGAAGAGGTCGATGGAACGAGATGAACGGATCGAACGGATCGGACTCGTGCTTTGACCTTCCGGACTCGTATCCGGTTGCCCAATCTCCAACGCCGAGTGAGGACGATCTATGGAGAATGCTTCGAAAATCACCCAATGACACTCTCAAAACTCACGAAAATTCTCACAAGCAAGAACATAATTCTCGAAAATAGTGTAGGATTAAAGAGCATTAACCTGACTTTATCTCATACCTTATATTTATAATGCACTACCTTAATCCTATATGGAATATTACCATAATCCTATATGGAATATTACCATAATCTTAGGATTATTTCCATACTCTCAGGATTATTTCCATACTCTCAGGATTATTACCATAATCTTATATGGAAAGGATCTATGCATATACCATAAATATAATTATATCCTTGTGGGATAAAGAGAATAAAATCTTTCCTTTGAGAGTACATAGGGGCGCCGATTTTCTTGTAGCTACGGGCCTGGTTGGGCCAGCCCAGGGATCAAATGCAAGGAATAAAGATGGGCCTCAAATAAATTAATTATCTTATGTTCAACCTGAACATAAATTAATTTATAAACATTCGATCATGCCACTAGAGAAAGAATCGACTTACCCTTTATTACCGAAGTTGAGTCGGGCTTGCACTTAGACATTACGAATCCCGTATTTAAGATATCGAACGTCCATTAATCATTTCTAGCAATCATCGCTTAAAACGATTAATAACTTCATTTCCTTAAGTAGTACCACTCAACCTTATTATTGTACTTGAGCTAACTCAACTGCGCAGGTTTAGTACAATAAACCTTTTGAGCTCCTTAAGGGACGCCATCATCCTAGCGGAACGGTGACTCGTCTGACAGATAACTAGCGTGACATACAAGCACTGCCACCACCCAAGATGCGGAGAATCTTGGGTTAGAACATATAACCCTCACTCATAACAAGTCAAAGTGATGGTCAGCAACTCATACTCACCTAATACCTTATCGAGGTTTAGATCATCGTAAGTCACCGAGATCTTGGTTCTTCACGACGGTCAGAAAGAAGAACTCATCTCACTGTTGATCCTTCAATACGTCGAGACGCACAAAGATAGACAAGCAACTAAGTCAAGTCACTTATCTATACCGCAGCCTAAACCGACAACTCGTCCTTAAGTCGTCTCGGTGTGAAACTTTTATATCTCATTAAGCTCGACCAATCATACAGACTTCGTGATCTTTCACACCGTATGATCTAACTTATATATGAGATAAGGGACACAAATATATGCAATCAAGTATTCAAATCGATAGGAGATTGTAATAGTGGTAACGAAACATTGTATACAAGCTCAACCAAACTGCTTTCAAGATACAAATCCAACAAAGATGTAGGAAAAGTTGAAGATTTTATGGGATTTGAAAAGATGTGTTGTGATGTGACAATTTATCCGATGTAAAACATCCGGTTCGGTTCAGAATCGTATTCGTTTAAATTTTCTCGCTCAAAATAAAATCGAACGTAAGCGATTATAAATTTAATAATCGCCTAATTTCAAAACCGATTTAGCTAAATAAATTAATAATTCAAAGTTTTAAATATCTCGGGTATTACATTCTATCCCCCTTAAGAAAATTTCGTCCTCGAAATTTGTACACTTCGCAGCATTTCGTATTATCCTTTCCTTCATCATGCTCTCGAATTTCGATATTGCCTCTTCGAACCCATAATACCTTCATGAGATCTGATCTTTCGATATGGACAAATCCTTAGTCTTAAACCTTCCAGTCTAAGCTCAATATATTCTTGATTTAGTAGGATCATATGAGTATATGTTATAAACTAACCATATACGCAGAATCTATCGATTTATGTTGGTAGTGAGTCCTGTGTTTGACTCTAATTCGTTCAAACACACGCTTCCATCGTAATTCTTTCCATTGGTGAAAGAATAATATAATAATCCATTTTCTTCGCAACTCCTTCTAGGTGAAGTTCTAAGAAATCCATATAGGTATTTCTAACAAAGTAGCTTGAAGTTCTTTTCCCGACAATATTATCACCATCTGTAACGACCCGGCTTCCGGATTGACGGCTGACCCCACAGACCAACACGAGTCTTTTCAGTGTGCTTTATCCTCACTCACACACTCCCCGAGAAAACTTCACAGGGGTCACTTATCCCACAATTGATCCAATCTAAGCACGCTTAACTTTAGAGTTCTTATGAGATTTCTATCTCATAGCCATGCCACCATACAAGAATCACAAGTAGTTCGATGATCGCCATCTAGATCCTCACCCTACGAACATGGCATCCGTCATTATCATTCATTCTTAATTGATCACGAATAATTGGTTCCTTTCCTCTCTATTGCTCTTAGGAATATATTTCTCATATATTCTTACTTTAAAATATTTTCAGAGAAATCCTTATTCAGGCATTTAGTGCCTTTACTTGTAATATCCTTTTAGGATATACATCATTTGTTACCATTCTTTATTGATCCGTCATGCAATTTCGCATAGGATAAAATCCTTGGTCCACTGAGGACATATCATACTTTTGCTTTGACGTCAAACATCTTTCTCATTTCGACATTCAATGATTAATTCATTTCAATGTCGAGATACTTAATATCTCATTTTATTGATCGTCATAAAAGTATGGGAATAATCTTCCCAATTAGATTCACTTTAAGATCCTTCCATGTGAGTCGTTTCATTTGTTCTCTGGAGATATTCCTTTCCTTAAAACATTGTGTCGAAAATAATATTACTTTCATTATACTTTGGTTCCCACATTCGATTATAACCGTCATTATTGACATATAGCTTGTGAGTTAGTACATGTGTACCCCATAACTTATATTCCAAGCATCTTATTACCATGTCTCGACTTTAGGATACCTTTTCCATACTTGATTTAAACACTGGGCTAGCCTAGCTGCTCACTCTTATCAACATTTATGATCCATCAATCTCATTATCATTGGTTTTAATATGGCCTCAAATACCGAAATTACGCACCATGGTAATCTAGTTCGGGATACTTAGTTTTCATTTTGTCTTTAAGTTCCTTGTGGCCTCCTCCATACCGTGATGGTTTCACTTTACTTGACGAACAAATTGTTTGTTTCAGTAAAACTTGAACTTTTCTATCCAAAATTTGGACAAGTCTTTCTTCATAACTCAAGTCCCGAGCTAAGACTACTTCATCATGCTTAATTACGTGTTTGAATTAAACACGTATTTTCTTAATGCGAGACATGAAACACATTGTACGTCTCCAATGCTTGGTGGCAACTTTCCTATGTATCAAAAGGTCCCATGTATCGGGTTGTAACTTTCTCTCTTGCTAAACGATAACTTCTTTCAAATGAGAAACCTTAAGAAACACTCGATCCCCAACATTGAACTCTAAATTAGATCGACGTTTATTCGCATAAGACTTTTGTCTATCTTGGGTTTCTTTGATTCTTTGCTTGATGCGATCGACCTTCTCAATCATTTGTTGTACTAGATCTGGACCTAGAAATTTTCTTTCACCCACTTCATCCCAATAAGGTGGTGATCAACATTTCCGACCATGCAAAGCCTCATGTATTCGAAATCAATTATGCTCAAGCATAATTCTAAAGGTTGAGGTATAAAGCGAGAGATTTATTTTCTGAAATGTTATCATTTCTTTATATATATATTCTTGGAAAAGAATATCTTGCATGCATCTTCATTCTTTTTAGCCATGTCCAACCTACTAATGAGGTTTTAAGGACAACAACTATCTTAAAGATAAGTTGTAATCTCTCTCGTTATGACATAATAAGGGGATTTCGTATCCCACAGATATTATATATTTCTCTTTACTTTTACTCTTGCATTCAGTGCTAAAGAGTATCTTATTCATAACATTCATTATCATAAGTACTTGATAAGCCCATCAGGGTCATTGTATCGATGTGTATCATAGGGAAAATATCTCGTCTCATCGAGATTTCCTTTACATCATAATTTCTTGATGTCTATCACTTTATTGATCTGAAACTTTTAGGTGACTGAAATAAGTCAACCTATATCATGCCTGATGTTTATCGCTTTACTAATTCGCACTTAGGTGACAATGTAAGTCAACATTTATCATACTTATTGGTTTCAATGATCGTAAAACTCATCATGACAACTTACAAGTGTAAGGGTTCAAATTCGAGGTGATCTTACTTTTGAGAGTTTGAACCAATATGTTCCTCGAATCAATAATTGGGATATAGGGTCCAAGACCGAATGACGACTCACCGAGATTTCTTTGGTCATGTGGGCTGGCTGGACCGTCACAAATATTTTCTCAACACACAAGGACTTGGTTTCAAAGGATCCTTTATAAACCTTTGGGTTAAAATTTCTTTCAAAGCGGTGAGAAACTCACGTGATTTTCTCAATTTGAACTAGGTCATGAGTTAAACTCAATGACAGAAATTGGGTAATGAAATATAATTTGAAACCTTATATATAACTCGTAATAGGTCATCATCAAAGGTTCTCGTGTATGTCATAGTTCTACTTGTACTACTGGGAATCTTACCTTCTAGTAACTTTCTAAAATTCTTATCGTACTGTATCGTTATCATTCTATAAAATCATAGAACTAACTTCCATTGATTCTCGTAAATTCTGGAGAAAGAATCAGGGGTTGGGTCCTTCATAACAATTAAGTACGTCGTGATAGGAGTACGTAGGCGAAAACCATGCGTAAATCGGTGTTCAAACGAAGAAGAACGGGTCAAAACAAAATCATTGTGCAGTGCAGAAAAGCCCGCGCCGAATTCATCCTTGTTTTGAAAACTCACAATACTTGGATCAATTCATTCTTTGATCACATTTCTTTTTCGTTTATAACGAATAAGTCATAGTCGATTTGGAGTTCCGTCGTGCGTGAACGTCCAAATAAAAGACTATACTCATGTCACTTATCGCATAGTGACATTTATCATTTGACCTCATGTCCACTTACGTCAGTAAATTCTCTTAATTCATCCTTCTATGTTCTTTCGCAATGGGATCATGCGCCTTAAGCGATCTACGTTCTTTTGGGATAACATACCTTCATCATTAACAACCTTGAGATTTGAAATAAAATTTCAAGTATTCATATCATAGTTCATTGTACTCATGTACTTCTTTGAATTTCAAAATTCAACATAACATTTTGACATATAATGTCCATTTTTGATCATTTTCATCATTAATAACAATAAATCTTTATCAATTCCATGAATTTAACATTTCATTTATTGACATATTCGTCAATACTTTCTCGTATGATATTATCATACATTATCATACGTTAGTGGCGAACCAACAACTTCCCGATCATGACAACATTCTCTCATAAACATCATTAAACCATGATATGTTGGTAGCGAACCAACAACTTTTCTTATTATTTCATCATTCTGTACTTCATGACATGAAACTTCATTTGCAACATTTGCAATAACTTTCACTTTCAATAAATATTTTCCTGACATGAAACTTCAATTGCAACATTTGCAATTACTTTCACTTTCAATAAATACTCATAACTTTCATTTCACTTGAAAAATTATTTCAAAAATTTGAGAAAGAATCATTTACTTAGCATGAATCAAATCCTGTAAGTTTTCCTTAAATATGCAGTCTCATACCTACATATTGTGGGAATCCTTTGAGCTTTCCTTAAATATGCAGTCCCATACCTGCATATTGTGGGAATCTCTCTTTTTCTTTTTCTTTTCTTTTTTTGAAAAAGAAAAAAAAACATTTTCATCCTTTCTCACTTTCAACTTTTCATTTCAAAACTTTTGAAAAGAAATTATTTACCTCATTAGGTTGAGCTTGATGTGATGGAGTGTTGAGCATAGTCGGTGATTTCTAGAAGTCTAGTGACTCAATCTGACTTAACTTTGAAAGGAGATTTTGAATTCAAAGAGGAGGCTGCTCGATACCACTTTTGTAATGCATCTCGCTTCCAAAGGACGGATTAGCGATACTATTACTTGAAATGAAATTTAGAAACGTAACAAGGACATCGAACATTGAAATGTGAGACATATATCGTGAATACTTAAAGCTCCTATATTTTTGAGATTTAACAAACATAAATACATATGACTTTGTATTCTTGCAATGGAAAACATGTGAATACACATATGACGATGTGCACTCAAGGTACTAACTTTCACGACAAAAGAATTCTATTGCTCAACACCGCTCCATCGCATCATCACCAACTCGCACATTTAAAACAAACAAGCGGTGAGTACAAGAATGCACTCAGTGGACTCATGCCAAAACATTTTCATCATTAAATTACATCGCCTCATCAAGAACTCCACGAGGTTTTATTTGAAATACTCGTGCTTACTAAACATTTTCTTGCATTTTCATAAATCTTCTGGCCAGACATTTTCTTTGTATGTATGATCCATATCCTTTCATTCCTCATATAACATTTCTCGAATCCCGAACGCCGTAGAAGGAGGCCTCCTCTACGTCACGCGACCGCCGTGAATTGTACTTACAAAGACACAACAACTTGAGTGTACACGTTAATCCGAGCAATAAAGCACGTGATCCGAATTCAATTTTTCATGAATTGGGAGCAACCCAACAACTTTTCTTTCATTCATTGCTGGCGAACCAACACATTGATAGGATACATACATAAAAACATAAACATTTTGGGCATGTAATTTCATGAACATCATTTTCCTCATCATTTCTCAAAAGAGAAAGCATCATAAATAAATACTTTTCATTTTGCATAAAGCATCATAAATAAATCATTTTATCCTCGAGGATAAGAAAAGAAAACTCACCTCAAGAATCGACCTTCTCGACATACATGATAGTGATCCTTTGTCGTTTTCATTTACGTCCACTTTGGACCTTGTCAATGTAAAAATATAATTTAATACATCATTCATTTTTTCTTTGAAGCATCGTTAAGATTTAACAAATTCATTATCTTTTAAATCTTAGAGTTTCATGATTTTAGATTATCGATACGACTTAGTTAACAATCTATACTTGCCTATTAGGTTCGCCTCGTCATGACGATGGCGACACCGTCGTTGCATTCTTTCCTTCCATCAATGTTTCTCCACGTCGCTTCGTATATTTTATGAATCCTAAGTTCATAAGTAATCTTCGTCGCTTGTTAACGTGTCGATAAATTCCGAGTTTCAATAACTCATCCATAACCAATATTTCTTCGCCGCTTTCACCTCACACGTCCCATATTTTCTATTAAAGAAAACCAATATCGATACTAAACGATTAATAAGAATTTCTCTTACTTCAATCATCTTCTAATAATCAGTCAATAATTTAAGTTACTTAGAAATAATATTTCGTAAGTATCTTACTTGACATAATCAACTCATTAATTAATTAAATCTATGATTTAATTAAGTAAATCCATAATTAAAACTTAATTGAATGGATTAAATAAAATCCAATAATATTTGATTAATCAATCAAATTTATTTAATTCATCTTAAATATTCGGTAATTAGGATTTTATTCCAATCACCCTTATATAAGGTCCATCTCATTACATACATAAATCACTTAAAAGAAAAATTCTCAATTATTCCTTAACATAATTAATTAATTATGTTTTAAAAATATATATAGACTTTATTAAATCTCATGAGTTTAATTAACTCACTATAATTAATTGATCTTTAGATTATTATTTAATTCAAGAGTCCACCTTCATTTAATCTAGGCCCAACATTAAAATAAATCTAAGTCCACCTTAAATTAGTATAGCCCATATCAATTTAATTCAAGAGCACATGGTCCATTCTAGTATTTATTCAAGAGGCACATCTAAATTTAATTAAGCTATCCTAAGCATTAAATCTAGCCCATGAATAATGGCCCATTATCGCCGCCCAAGAGAACAATCAATCCATTCGCCCATTACGTCCTCTTTTTATTTTAAAAGGCCTAATGCCCATTTTAAAAATAAGGCCCCAAACCATTTATTAAATTAAAACTAATTAACTTAACCTAATTAACTACCCCATGTGCATAAAAATAAAAGGAACGAGATAGCCCCCCATTTGATCTCTCTCGCCCACCGAAACACACTCACACACCTCCGCGCACACACTCATGTACACCCACACACGCCGCCGCCCCATGTCCGCCGCCACCGCTCGTTGTCTCCGACCGGTTACACCCACGCCGCCGCCGATCATGGCCCGCCACCATCCCTTTCTTCCTCTCTCGACTCACTCACGCACGCACCCACGCGACCACCGCTGCTCTCACGGCCGACGGCCACGCGTGCCGCCGCCGCCGCCGCCTCCTCTCCTCTCGACTCAACTCTCTCACTCAAAACACGCACGCCGCACGCCGCACTATGCCGTGACCACCGCAGAGCTCTCCGTCTCTCGGCGAATCTGCCGTCTCGCTTACTCCGACGGAGGCCATCGGCGATGAGCGCCGACTTACACATCGCGCCTCTCCTCACGCCTCTACACAAACGCATGATCTCACACCTATACACACACGAGATGCACAGATCTATTTCTTGCGATACACAAACACACGCATGTTGCCGCCGCCCGCCACCGCACCGCCGCGTCAGGCCGCCTTGCTCCGGCCATATGCGTCGATTCATAGCCGAGCCCTAGTGGCTCGGTCATGTTCTTAAGAATTTCTTAAGTTCTTTGTTTAATTTTCTCTCATGTATCTAGTTCAGATAATTGTATATAAATGATTCTCGATTTAAGAAACACAAGAGATAGTTCCGAAATTCAGATTTGGAATGAGAATTTTGAGAGGAAATTTTACCTTGGTTCTCCTTGCTTGTGCGTAATGGTAGTGGTGGAGAGTTCATTATTTCTTGAGGTTTGTTGTGTGTGTGAATGAAAATATGGCTATATTTTGATGAATGATATTTGTTCAATTAACCATGAGAATAAAAAGGAGGAGATTGCATAGGATAATTGAATGAAATGATGAGCTTTGAAAAGAGTGAGCATGTAGGAAAAGTTGAAGATTTTATGGGATTGAAAAGATGTGTTGTGATGTGACAATTTATCCGATGTAAAACATCCGGGTTCGGTTCAGAATCAGATTCGCTTAAATTTTCTCGCTCAAAATAAAATCGAACGCCGACGATTATAAATTTTATAATCGCTCTAATTTCAAAACCCGATTTAGCTAAATAAATTAATAATTCAAAGTTTTAAATATCTCGGGTATTACAAACCCATCGGGTCAATCAGACGTAAAGTTTAAAAAAATATATATATATATATATATATATATATATATATATATATATATCAAAATAAATATTTTATATTAAGCGTTGGAGTAAAAACAAATAATTGAAAAATAAATATAATACATTCCACAAGTTCTTTTTTAATCTTATTATCATAACTTTGAAGAGCAAATAATAAAATTAAAAATAGTGTTCATAACTAAATTCATAGTCTACTTTAGTAAATAAATATTATTGTATAGATTATATAATATACAATATGTAGAATATAAAATATAATTACACACTTCAATATAATAAAATTATATTTATATCTCTACAATTATAATTCTAAAAAGTAATTACAAATAACTTACATAACTATTGATTATGAGATAAAAATAATAATAATTCATAATTCTAATGTAAAGTTCATCTAACTTATATAACTAATTAACTATGAGATAAAACAATCATAATTTGTAACTCATAAGTAGATTTAAAAATATATATAATCGAATGATATTGAATAGTATATTCAATTTATATATTATATAGTTCACCTTATTATCTCATAATACCAAATACTTATGTTTCACATATAATTTACTATGAGATAAATATAATAATAATAATTCGTAAGTAGATGAATGGAGTAGATATATCTGAATGAGATTAAATATACTTTCTTAAGATATATAATTAAAAGAGGATAAAATAAAATTGAATATAATTGCAACTATATTCCATAATAACTAAACTTGTACAATCTAATTGCTAAAAATATATCTTTGTAACTTTTAACAACACTATGAATATCTTCTATAATTTCTTGTATAGTTGCATACATAGTACAATGAAACGTCCACGTGATAAGTATAAATACAAAGAGTGATATTAGGAGACAAATATTACAAAATATAAAATATAAATAGGACTGTGAACATTAGTTATGAGAATAATAATATTCATAATTCTAATATAAAGTTCATCTAACTTATATAACTAGTTAACTATGAGGTAAAATAATTATAATTTATAACTCATAAGTAGAATTTGAAAACTAAATTACATTTAACTTGCATAACTAATTAACTAAATTGTAAATAAGAACAATAATGAACTATATTAGAACATCAATATAGTGAACTATAAATTATAATACATTGATATATGAGTTACATAGTTATAAATTCTATGATGAATTAATCCAAGTTATATATGGATTACAACATCGTATAATATGAATTATTTATTTAAAATAATAATATCACACAAATATATTTATGTATGTTTGTGTTAATATAAATATGAATCTACAATAAATATAAAATTTCTTTTCTAATCAACAATTTCTAACATGTAAATAGTTTAAATGAGGATGAATTCAATTTATATTTCCTAACTAAAGTAATAATCTTACAACTAATACATTGTTTAAGGTATAATAATAATAATAATAATAATAATAATAATAATTCAACTTATAACTTATAAGTATAATCAATAGTAACTATGAATATCATAACATATTATATTATAAAATTTTGATTGAGTTTAAACACATCAATAGATATTATAAATAAAGAAGGAAAATAAATAAATGATATGAAAATGTGAACTGAAAAGAAAGAAAAAGTTAATTTATATAAAGAAAAACAAAGAACATATACATAAAAAAAAACAAAGAACTAAAAAAAAGAAATTAAAATGTGAAAAAAAAGGAAATATTTTTTTGAAAATAAATTGAAATTCGGAGACAAAAATAAAATCAAATATAGAAATTAAAAAAGACCAAGAAAATAATAAATAAAAAGTAATACATATAAAAAAATGAATAAAGAAAAACAAATAATAAAAAGAAAATTAAAATCTGAAGCAAAATGAAAGAAACAAAAAAAAATCGGAAAAGAGAAAAAAAAGAAATAAGAAAAAAGAAAGAAATAACACAAATAAATGAAAAGAAGTGGGATGGGCCCACGAGCAATAAATGATAAATCCTCCCACTCTCCAGTCTCCCCAAAATCTGCACGTTGAGTTTTTTTTTTTTCGGCCATCACTGGTGACCGCGACCGATCGAGCCGGCCCGATTAACCCGTCAACCCGAATGGGTGGCCGAATAGCCCGATTTTATATTCGGGTTATGATTTTATACCCAACCCATTAATTTTATCGAATTATTCTACCCGTGTGGCTTCACCCATATCGACATCCCTACCCATAAGCAAGCGGATGTTTATTTGCACCAAGAACGAAGGAATATCTGACAAGTAAATCGGGGTACATGTAAAGTGGCATTTTGTACCCTCGGTATTCTTGCGCTGTAAACAAGATCAATCTCAAGTAGTTGATTGGTCGATTTATTAGTCCGTGACATAGGAGTTGATCTCTATGAACCACGTAAAATCCAAAGTATGCTCATTTACTTTTAGTACTCTATATTACATGTTATTAAACTGTCATCACTCAGCACATGCAACACAACATGTCTTTTGAAAACTTCATCAATAGCACTTTGCTACTGAAAAGAAAATCTAATACTAACTAAGCCATTATTCGACTAAGTTCATTTCAGTTTCAGTACACAAAACGTAACCACAACATTCTGAACGTAAGTTAGTTATCGGTCCAATTGATCAATTTCTTTGAGCGATCGGTTGGATTGTTAACTGACCACACTCAATACAAGACCCTCTCTTAGCTAAATTGATCAACAGTATTGCCATCAACACTGACTGATGTAACCCGATATCTACTGATATTAGTAGAAGGTCAAGCCTTAATTAAGAAAAAAAATTATTTGCCTTAACTGCTATATTTCCCCCATACACTAGTACGACCCCGGGGGACCATCAGTATTTATATGCATATTCCTCGCATGGGTCTTCCCTCTCGCCATCACCTTCTACGATTAATCTTCTCTCTGATTTATGATGAACTCCGCCTAGACTAGCGTTCCCTTCTTCGATTTTCAGTGAATTTCACTGTAAAACACCGTTATACCTATCATCTATCAAAATCCTTATTTTCCTAAAAAATTATAATGAGAAGAACTCATTGCTGTTGTTCGCACTATTACCGTTGCTGTCCAAAAAATATATAAAAAATGATTGGATCAGAAGATCATAAGAAGAAGAAGAAGAAGAATGATGTTTTGTGTCTCTTTCCATATTTTTCTTTACAAAAAATAAAAATAAATAAATGAAAAATAGGTTTACAAATGTCAAATTATGGTGCATCCACGTGTTCAAAATGTGTGGTTCGATTAAGACTACATATTACATAAGGACATGGTACTATCGGAATCCAATCATATATATATATATATATATATATATATATTATTTAAAAATCTAATTCTCCTAGTCCACCAAGCTTTCGGGCAAACTCTGATGTATGTAGGGGTGAGTATTCGGTTATTCTATTCGGTTTCGGACTAAAAAATAATCGAACCAATTAATCAATTTTAAAAAAATAACCGAATCGAAATAACAGAAATATATTTCTGTTAAATGTAATTTTAGCAAAAAATATTTTTTTCAAAAGAATAAATAAATAATATTATATATATAAAAAATGGTTTATTTTAGGGAAAAAATATTTTTTCAAATGAATATAAATAATATATATATATATATTGATATTATATACATAAAATACATTTTATATATAATATATATACAAAATATTTTGCAAAAAAAATAATTTATAGTATTATATAATAAATAAATACCCTGTATGGTATCAGAGCCATGGTGGGGATAGTTGTGTAGTGAGGATATAATTTATCACATACCTGAATTCACATGAATTTAGCAAGAAGAAAAAATACCGTTAAAAACAGTATGAAAGAAGAATATGATATACCTGAAAATCTAGAATTATTAAATAAATGGACAATTCCTAAAGTTGAACCAAGCATGATATATAAACTTGGTACTTTTGAAAAAATTGGATTAAAACAAATTGTTAAGACTACGGAAGAAACAATTGCTTTACATGGTGAAGAATTGGCTTTAAAATTGCTTTAAGACAGTGATTTAATGCCTTATATAGACATTCTCATAAATTTATTCATATATGATTAGTACAAATTGCCTTTAAGCCTTTAACATTAGAAGGATTACCAGAAAGCTTTATAGCAGCTTTAAGAGATGGAAGGAATTTAAATTGGAAACAATCTTTAATGGGAATAATACAAACCAGGTTAAGCACATGGTCCAGGTCTATTTTGATGTTTATCCAAATTTACAACTTTCATTATCTAATGTTAATATCTTAGATTCTTCAACATTAAATGTTAAAATCCATGGTTATAATTATAAATCGTGAACTCAAGTAATAGCTATATGTTATAGAATTTATTATAAACCATTATTTACATTAAATCCACAATATAAAAGGGTTGATAAACCTTTAAATGAAACAATTCTAATAGAAACTAATTTTAGTAAATCTAATATTACTACAAGAAGAAAATAAAATGGGAAGAAATAACTTTCCAGAAATTCGACTATAGAAAGAGCGATTACACCTCAATCAGAAAGTACAAAATAATCTAGTGAAGTAATACAAACACCGAAGGATCCGTAATATTACAGTTTGAAGATAGTAGACCATCATTATCATCCAAATTGGAAAAATCTTTAAATATGTATTCTCATATTTCACCTTTAGATTATAAGGTAGAACAACCTTTACGCCATCTAGGGCATCTACATCTCAAATAAGAGATAAATATGAATCAGATATTTCAGAAGAAGATAAAATTGATAAATTATATATAAAGAAAAATAATATTGTAAAAGGAATTAATATGCATAATAATAATATTAAAGAAGCGGATATAACCGAATCAGAAATGGAATTTAATATTCAATGGTTTTAGAAACAATATGGGATTTTAGTCCAGGTTCACAGGCAAGAAAAATTATAAAATTAGAATTTAATACACCCAAATGGGAACCGTTTAAAAAATGGTTTTTTGAAAATTTTAATCCTGAAGAAAAATATTATATTCAAGAAGAATTTTATAAACTCGTACAAAAATAATAAGATAATATCATTTGTCCTTGGTTCATTTCAACTTATGTAGAAAAGATATTTTACATTTTAGAAAGAAATTATAAACTTAATAATGGAAAATTTTAAATCGGGTTTATCCACCACAACAATCATTTCAAATTGAAAAGAATGAAAAATTCACAATTTTTAGCCTTTGCAAAATTATTAGAAGATAATACTCTTCATGTAACTTGTCAACAAATAAATACAATACTAGAACAAAATAATTATACAAATTTATAATTAAATATTTTGGGTGAACAAATTACATCATTATATGATAGAGTAGAACAAATAATAAAGATTATAAATGATAATAAGTTAGTAAAAAGTGAAATTATTGAAGAAAAGAATGTAGAAATTGCTACTCTAACTATTCACCTCCACCGAAATAAAAATTTTAAATTAAAATCAATGAAAGAATTAGAAGTATTTCTTGAAGAAAAATTTAAAGGGCTAAAATCAAGACCTTAGATAAAAAGATAAGAGAAGAATTAATAGAGAATTTCGACTATAAAAAGTCTATGATAATCAAATTAATAAATTATCAAAATGGGTCGATAAACCCACTATGGAAAATATTATTATCCAAGACCAACACCGTAGATGTTCTAATAGAAGAATCAAATGATATAATATCAAGCAGTTATAGTGGACATCATATTTATGAAAGGAATATAGATGGGTTTGTACATCAACAAATACATAACACAATGCATAGAATATTAATGTATTCTACTATATGTAAAAATAATGGAAATAGAGATAGAGAAATTGCTAAAATGATAATAGCAGATTTACAGGACAATTAAAAGGATGGTGGGATCATTATCTCACAAAATGAAAAAGATGATATTTTAAATATTGTTAAGCGAAGGAAATGAAATAAAAGAAAATGCGTTTATACACTAATAGTAAATATTGTAGAACATTTTACGTGAAGATATCTGAGATAATAGTGAAAATATTAGAACCTTGTTACAAAATCTTAGGTGTAAAACACTTACGATTTTAGATGGTATAAAGATACTTTCTTAAGGGGTCTTAGAATTACCCGAATGTAATAGTTCTCATGGAAGTCAAAATTTATAGATGGTCTTCCTAGCTTATTTTTGAAATAATAAGAAGAATCTTGAGAAAAGATTTAAATGAAATTCCTTACCAAAATTATACTTATGGTAAATTAATAGGAATATGTATCAAGAAGGATTAGCTTTATGCAATGAAATAAAGCTAAATCAACAAACGAAACGCCCAAATTTGGTAGAAAAGAAACAATTAGGACAATTTTGTTATCAATTTGCTATGAATAAAATTCCTATGCCAACTAGAACATCATCTAGTAAAAATAAAATGAAGAGTTATAAAGAATATCCCAAGAAAAGAAAAGATTTTCTAAGAAAAAATTGAACAAAAAAAATAAGAAAAGATGAAAGAAATAATAAAAATGGGAAAAGAATTGGAATAAAAGAAAATGTAATATCGGAAAATGTGGAAAATATGGTCATTATGCAAATAATTGTTGGACTAAGAAAAAGATTAATAATTGTTTTGCATGTTTTTGTTTTGTTTTTCTTTGTTTTGTTGTCGACGTTTTGATTCCATTTTGGTTATATTTGAACATCTTTTTATTGGAATCGTGATCGTTTTGGTTTTGTGAAGGGAATGATCATGTTGAAAGCATTTTGAGCACTTAAGCGCACCCAGGCGCCGAACTCGGCGTAGCCGGCGCTGGGTGCGCGTTGCATCGTAAGAGCGCCGAGAAGGCGCGTCCGCGCTTCCCTTGTCCGCGCGCGCGCCTCATTCCGCCAGCGCCCGCGTCCGACGATTCCCATGTCCGCGCTGGCGCCACCCGCATGGCGCCAGCGTCCGGAGTTTCCAGCGTCCGCCGGACGCCTATGTACGACTTCGTCCCAGAGTCATCGAGTCCGCACTCAGATCCGCCCGGCTGCGAAGTGTCGAACTCGCCCAGAGTCCGCAGGCGTCCGGCGTTGCATCGCGTCCGTGGCCGAGCCAATAAGAGTATTCATCCGTGCTCGACGTGTCCGCGCCTCGCTGCTCCGCGCCGGCTAGCTTTATCCGTGGCTGCCAGCGTCCGCACTCGGCTCGAGTCCGCTACTGGATGCCCCTGTTCTGAAAGAGCGTCCGGCGCCATAGCGTTAATTTTGGCCGCTATATATACGTTTTCAAACGCTGTAACCCTAGACACTATTCATTATTTTTATTTTTCCGTCTTTTTGGTTCGAGAGTTTGACGCGAATTCTCTTTGTTCTTAATTCAGATTTTATTCTCTTGTCTTTAGAATTTGATTCAAGAATTATCGTAAGAATTTGGATTCGTACTCTGAAATTTGATTATCAATTCCATCGTTCGATTTGTTCGTAAGTTTCTTCTATTGCTTTATTCCGTTTAATCTTTTCGTATTTGATTGTCATTGGTTTCTACATTGGGTTAAGATTAATATTGATATTCGTCTAAGTAATCTTGTCTTCCGTTTTATCTTTTCGATTCATGTCTAGGGTTTATAATTTCGATTCCGTGTTCTTCAATTTAGGGTTTAATTCTTGCCTAGATAATTTATCTGCTTTGTCAATTTTCGTCTAGTTAATTTGTCTTTCCTTCTTTAATAATTTCTTGCCTAGGTAATTTATCAACCCCCTTTTGAGATTAGAGTGTTTAGGAATTTATTTGTTTTTGTGTGGCAACTTAGTAACGCCCTGTTAAGTTTTCCTTGAGAGACGACTAGGGTTAGCTTTCCCTACTACAACACCTCATTCGATTGTGAGTCAATTAAGAGTATACTTTTGATTGGAACAAATTTTGGCGCCGTTGCCGGGGAAAACTTTAGGCGTTTATTAATGTTGCATGTTTTTCGTTTTTATTCTTCTCCTTACCTTTCTTATTTTGTACCATGATTGCGTTTGATCTCGTTTGTTGAGTGTTGTGTATGCAGGGACGCCGAAGCCTAAATCCTAGATTGGCATCCCCGTTGAAGTATACTTGCAAGTTGAGGAAACCGCGACTGCCTAGTGTGGCAGACTTTGATCACTCAGATTGTGATAGTTTCTGTGAGGACAGTTCTCTCACAGTTGAAGGGGGATTTACTACCGTCGACAATCTTTTGTTTGAAGAGTTCCCTCCAAGGATCATGGGTGATCGAATGAACAACAATCATGACGGGAACGCTGTTCCTCGCCTGATGGGGGATTATTTTCGCCCTAAGATAGGGGAGACTACCAATCCGACGGCACGTGGGTATGAGTTGAAGCCTAATCATTTTAACCTCATTCCCACTTTTCATGGCATGGCAAACGAGGATGCCCTGAGTTTTATCAGAGAATATAATCAAGTGGTGCAGTCATTCCCTCTGATGGGCCTGAACGAAGAGCAGTTGAAGATGCGATGTTTCTCCTATTCTTTGAAGGATAAAGCCAAGTCTTAGCTTATGAGCTTTCCCGACGACTCTCTGACAAATTGGAATTCTGTGGTGGAACAGTTCATGTTGAGGTTCTATCGGCAGCAGAAGACCAAGGATCTTCGATCAAAAATTATGACATTCAAGCAAGATCTAGATGAGCCGTTCCATGAAGCGAGAGAAAGATTTAAAGAGCTTCAAAGGCAATGCCCATATCACTTCTTCCCGTTGGTTCTTTTGTGCCAATTCTTCTATGACGGGATCCTGAAATCCGATCAGGAAAAGGCCGACGACGCAGCAGGGGGCAACATAGCTCATATCACAGCCGAGGCTCTTGACGAAATCTTTGACGTCATGGCGAGCAATTCCCTCCAGAAGGCATCTAGTACGCGTCGATCTTGTCAACTCATTGAGCTCGGATCGATTTGACGGCAAATGGCACACTCATGAGAGAGATGAACGAGATGAAGATGAAGAAGGCTGAGTTCCCTTCACCACCCCAGGAGTTCGCTGCTCCTTCTCAGGAATTCGGCGCACCCCCTCAGGATTTCTCGATGCATCCTTGTGGGATTTGCATGGAAATGGGACATACAGCAGATATGTGCCCTAATATGGGAGCACCCGTCTATGAAGGCGGAGTAGAGGCTTATTAAATGCAAGGTTTCCAGCCTCGACCACCTTATGAGCCGAGGCCGAACTATGAGCAAAACCAGCAGCAATATAACTCAAGGTGGAAGAACCAGAGCCAAGGTCAGGGCTCAGGTTCAAACTCACAGACTCGACGCCTCCCCAGCAAAGAAGTACCACCATGACGAGACATGGCTCAAAGAAGATCCGTCAAAACAACAGGTTATGGTCGCAGCTCGGCACCAATAGCGACCATATCGACACCGCCATACCGCAAGATCCTTATCAGCAGCAACCACCGCCACCTCAGTACCCTTACCCACAACAGATGCCTCCGCCACAACAGTGCCCTCAGCAGCCTTACCAATCTCCACAGCGACAACATGCTCCTTCGAAATCATCGATGGAGGATAGTTTGGCCGCATTCATGCAAGAGAGTAAGTTAGCAAGGGAAGCACAAGATGCGACCATTAAGCGTCTTGAGAGTTCGATTGGGAAGATCTGCAGTGCGTGTCAACGAAATGCAAAGAACAACAACAAACGGGGAGGATCACGGGCAGGGCTCCACCACACCAATCTCAAGTTGTGACTGTTCTTCAAGTGGAAAGAAGGTTGATAATAAGGTACAACTCCCGAGATTGTGGAAGAGCGAGATAGTGGAAGAGAGTGGTAGTGGAGAAACCGAGGCGAGGAGAAAGTGATTGAGGAGGAACAACCGCGGTGCGATTACACAAGACGGTAAATCCATATAAGCCTCCTGCCATTCCCGAGCCGGTTGAAAATGAGAAACAAGAGCGGCGCTTTCGGATTTCTACAAAATGCTTTCCAAGGTCAACGTTAATCTACCACTATCCGCAATGTTCCGCCTATGTTAAGTTCTTCAAGGAACTTGCATCAAAGAAGATGAGGTTTGTCGACAATGAGTCGGTTATGGTATCCGAGGTGTAACTCCATTATGCGGCAACCACCGCCACCAAACAACGGGACCTGGTAGCCGTCATCACAATTTCTTTGGGAAATGGTAAGGAAGCAACGGTATGCTAGATTTAGGAGGCGGTATTAATCTTATGCCTTACTCTATTTTCAAGCAATTAGAATTATGAGAGTTGAAACCTACTGGTATGAGTCTACAGTTAGCCGATCACTCTGTCCGCTACCCTAGGGGAATTGTAGAGGATATTCTTGTACGTGTGGGTGGTTTGATTGTACTTGTGGATTTTGTGGTGTTAGAGATAGGTGATGTGCATGAAAATGGTCGAGACCATACACTGCTATTAGGGCGACCTTTTATAGCCACTACTAATACATTGATTGATGTGAAAATGGGAATATTAGGATGACCGTCTAGAGAGACTATGTCATTTTCGATGCATAATAATAAGGCCATGCCATCAATTAATTCAACTCGAAATTGTTTTATAGACTCGATTGATGCTTGCCGAGATTTCTTTTATGCGGGATCACAGTGGAGGAAGTATACGAGGATCGGCGGGACTGGAGGAAAGGCTCATGTTGGGCGAATTTGAAAACCGATAAAGGAAAAGGAGATTCCACCAAGCCGAGAAGTTAGAGTTGAAGGAGTTTCCCAAGAATTTGAAGTATGTCTTCTCGAGGATAATGAGCGGCTCGTGATCATCTCTCCGAACTCACCGAGTACCAACAATCTCTGTTGGTTTCGTGGTTGAAACGACATAAGCTCGCTTTCGGGTGGAGTTGGCGGATATCGAGGAATCGATCCGCCATGTGCATGCATAAGATACTTGAAGATGGAGCGGTCGAAAAGGATAGGCAACGGAGACTTAACCCCGTGCTCGGTGAGGTAGTGAAGAAGGAGATCTTAAAGGCTGCTAGCGAAGGAATCATTTTTCCAATTGTCGACAATGAACGGGTCACCCATCCATGTCGTGCCCAAAAGGAGGAATAACGGTGGTCCTTAACGAGAAAGGAGTTGGTGCCCACGAGACCCGTCCACCGGATGGCGGATGTGCATAGATTATCGGAAGCTTAATGCTTCCACCAAAAGGATCATTTTCTCTTCCTTTCATCGACCAAATGTTAGATAAGTTGGTGGTAATGAATTTTATTGTTTTCTTGATGGCTTGTCAGGTTACTACCAGATTGCTATAGACCCGGCGGATCAAGCCAAGACAGCGCTCACAAGTCCATTTGGGACATATGCTTTTCGGAGGATGCCATTCGAGACTGCAATGCCTGTGTACTTTCCAACGATGTATGATGTCCGCTTTTTCGACATGATAGGAGATTTTGTAGAGATCTTTATGGATGATTTTCCGTGTTTGGATCCTCGTTTGATGTTGTTTAGAAAAGATTGAACGTGTACTTAGTCGTTGTGTGGAATACGTCTTACTCTAAGTTGGGAGAAAAGTCATTTTATGGTCCGTAGTGGCATTGTGTTGGGACACATCGTGTCTAGTCGGGGATAGAGGTTGATAGAGCTAAAGTGGAGGTGATTGAAAAGTTACCCCACCAAATGATGTTAAAGGAATAAGGAGTTTCGGTCACCGGTTTTACCGTCGTTTCATTAAGGATTTTTCTAAAATATGTCAACCCTCCGTCGTCTGTTAGCTTATGATTCTCCTTTAATTTTGATAATGATTGCCTTGTTGCTTTTAAAGATTTAAAGGGAAACCGAGCACCGTACTGTCGTTGTCGGCCCTAATTGGTCTTTTCCTTTTGAAATCATGTGTGATGCTTCTAATTAACTGTAGGGCTGTCCTAGGTCAACGGGTTGATAAAATGTTACGGTGATTTACTATGCAAGCTTAACTCTTAATCCCGCCAAGTAAATTATACAACCACCGAAAAAGAGATGCTTGTGTGATTTTTGCTCTCGATAAGTTTCGTGCTTACATAATTGGTTCTAGAGTAATAATACATAGTGATCATGCGCCCTTAGATAATTGTTGACCAAACCCCGTGCCAAGACTCAGACTTATTAGATGGGTGCTCTTATTGCAAGAATTCGACTTAGAAATTCGGGATAGGAAAGGTAGTGAGAATGTCGCTGCCGATCATTTATCTCGATTAGATAGTCCCCTTCCCGATCTATTATAGGTCCCATCACGAGTCCTTCCCTTATGAGCATGCTTATAGTGCCTCTTCTATGCCTTGGTATGCTGACATTGTTAATTATCTAGCATGTGGTGAGTTGAGGCCTGACCTTACCTCCCAAGAGAGGAAGCATTTTCTTTCTCTGTGCAGGCAATATTATTGGGAGGACCCCTATCTTTTTAAGTTAGGGAAGGATGAGGTTATCCGTCGATGTATTCGGATGAGGAACACACGAGGTCCTTGAGATGTGCCACCAAGCTCATTGTGGTGGACATTTTGGAGGACAAAAGATCTGCAGACAAGTGTTGTTACAATCAGTTTATTTTGGCCAACTCTTTTCAAAGATTCTCATACATATTGTATGTCTTGTGATCGGTATCAAAAATGGGGTCAATTGGACGAGGAACTAGATGCCTCAATAACATCTTAGTAGTTGAGGTTTTGATGTTTGGGGAATAGATTTTATGGGACCTTTCCCTAAATCTATGGGGTATGAGTATATTTTGCTTGCCGTTGATTATGTGTCCAAGTGGGTTGAGGCTATCCCCACTAGGACATGTGATTCTTACATTGTGCTCAAGTTTGTGCAGGAAAACATCTTATGCAGGTTTGGATTTCCACGAGCAATCATTAGTGACGGCGGAAAGCACTTCTGCAATAAGCTGTTTGAGAAACTAATGAAAAAGAATGGAATCAGACATAAGATCGCCACCCCTTACCACCCACAGACTTCGGGTCAGGCTGAAACGAGTAATCGACAAATCAAGGGCATCCTCGAGAAGACCGTGCAGCCCTCAAGGAAAGATTGGGCCAACAAACTGACTGACGCTCTATGGGCTTACCGTACCGCGTACAAGAGCATCTTGGGAATGAGCCCATATCGTCTTGTGTACGGGAAGGCGTGTCACTTGCCTGTGGAGGTTGAACATAAGGCATATTGGGCCATCAAGAGTTCGAACTTCGATCCCTCTAAATCCTTAGAGCATCGTTCTCCAAATGTCCGAATTGGACGAGCTCCGTAACGAAGCATATGACAATGCGCGTATCTATAAGGATAAGGTCAAGAAGCTTCATGATCGTCGAATCGTGCATAAGGATTTGAAGCCCGGAATGAAGGTTTTGTTATTCAATTCGGTGAAGCTTTTCCCGGAAGTTGAAGTCTCGTTGAGTGGCCCGCTTATCATCCAGAAGTGAAGCCGTATGGTTCGATTGTGCTCGATAAAGAAGGATCGTACGAATCGCTCGAGGTCAATGGTCAACGTGTAAAGCTCTATGTAGAAGGGGTCCCACCTCCTTTACGGTGGAATCTATTTCGTCGCGATCCTTGATCGTCAAGTTTATTCTTGTCAAGCTAATGACGAGAACGAGCTTCGTGGAGGCAACCCACATTTCTTTTGTTGTGTTCGTGCTTTCCTTTGTTTTGCTTTTGTTTGCGTGTTGATTTCTTTTGTGGTTTATGTGGTGCGAGTTATTTTATCCGGAATTGAAACATGGATCGTAAAAGTGGAAGCAGCAAAATTACGTCGGAGGTACCTCAGCGCCGGACGCGACGAAACCGCACCGGGTGCAATTATCAAAAGGCGGTAGTGGCACCCAAATAACGCGACGAAGCGCCGGACGGGTGGATAAATTTGGGATACGAGTGACACCCAATACCGGACGCGGGTGGATCCAATGAAGGGATACGAGTGACACCCTGGCACGGACGCGACGTAAGTCACGGACGCTGGTGTTTATCTTTTGTAGCGAGAGGTGACCCAAATACGGACGCAGTGAAACCTGCCATTGGTCCATTTTTATTTTATTAAAAAATAAAATAAAATAATAATAATAAATTAAAATATATATATATATATATATATATATATACATAATTAGGTTTCTCCTGCGCCGCTACTCTTTTCACTCTCGTCTGAGACTCTTTCGGATCAAATTCTTTCATCCACGAGAAGATTCTCCTTCACTCCGTCCGACGACGCCACCTCCACCTCTCCCGTCCGGCGTTTCTCACGCAGCGCGCGCCTTTGGTCATCTCCCGGTCCCGCGCCGAAGTCTCTTCCGTCCGTTCGCCTCACGCCGCCCGCCATACCCATCCTGCTCGGCGCCCCATTCATCCGTCGCCACGCACTCGCTTCCGCCCGCACCACTCGGTAGCGCTCGTTCCTCGGGCCGCATTCCGTCCTGCGCCACCCCGGGTCGCCAGACGCCAAGATCCGTCCGACGCTTACCTCCAACCGCGCCACGCTTCCTTCCATCCGTCCGACGCTACCCACCAGCGCCGCCTCAAAGACCTAATCCACCTCCGTCCGCGCCTCTAACGCGTCGGTGCCGCATCCTTTCCTCGAGAATCGCCAGACGCCCAGCCGCTCGTCCGGGCGTTTCATACTGGGTCCGCGTTTGAGCTCGCCTCCAAGCATATCACTATGGTTCGGACTAAAATGCACTGGTCCACCTCCGCCATCCTCAAACCGACGATGTTCGATGGAGGAACCACGGGAGGATATTAGCGTTATGTACCGCCACCTTCCCAATTTATAATCGGTGGAAGGTAAACACTATCGTCGTTTGCATTTCAAGAAATCACACCTCCGCCAATTCAACCGCAATTGATGCAGTCTAGGTCTTGAGGATAGGGTAAAGAAGTATTTGAAATTTTTGGGTTTGCTACAATATGCTTTGATGGATTTACCTGGTTATAACCCATTGTTGCTTGAATTCTACTGCACGATGTGTATTGATGATGAATCTGATTCCTTGTCTTGTCGTCTGTTGGGGCAAGAGTATGTTATAACGCCTCGTATTATGAAGGGGGTATTTGGTTTTCCGACTTTCGGTGCACGTGGTGTGCCCAATTCTTTCAATGTTAGAGAGGCCTGGAAGGAGCTATCAGGATTTAATAAGCGGTCATCCGCCGAATGCCGAGTGGGTTTATCAAGGATGTAGCTTGGCAATGGTCCACAAGTTTATAGCTTTCAATGTTTTGGAAATGAACAGCTAATAAGGTGAATCTCACGAGGTCTTCCCGCTAACATGTCTTTGTAAAGAAGACGGAGATTTCACCGATATACTTTATTTGGGAGCACTTGCAACCGATCCAACAAGCGTAAGAAATGTAGGCAACCACGTGCCAAATCCCTCACCGGTCCAGCAAGTGAGCTTAGGGATCATAAATAACGATGGACCACCGGTTCGAGCCAAGATCATATCGACCTAAGATGATTGATCTTAGTGAGTGCGAGGCGCCCTTTGCTTTCAACGAGACTACTCGTACCTCAAAGACGAGGAATGCGTGAAAAGATATATGCTTGCGCAGTCATTCGCGGCGACAAGAAGTCGAGGCGGCCAGCAAGCAGCGCAGACCATCACATGCACCCACGGGTGATATGATCATCTATGATACCACCGTACCATCCGATGAAGACCGTGACCAGCAGTGCGACGCAGGAGGGATCAGAGCCCTCTTGTGAGCGATTAATCGACCCTAATCACCGCATTCCTTCCCAGAATACGCATCGGGCCGGTATAGTTCTTTTCGTGAGGAGTTTGGTCGGTTTAGGAGTGAATTAGGCGGCCTTTGGACGTAGTTCCGTCAAGACATAACTTCTCGGTTTGATCAAGAAATCAACGCTCTTGTGATGTAATCAATTGTGGCACGAGCGTAACCGGTATTGGAACACGATAACCGCAGATGATTGAGCAAAATCGCGCATGGCGCCTTGAAGCCCGAGTGGAACGCATGGACTACCTTTCATGGCGCTCCTCCTCCACCATCGCTTTCCCGACCAATAGTGATTCTTCACTATTGGGCGTTCAGGTTTTCCTTTTGTTTGTGTTTCGATTCGCTTTCCTTGTTTCGTTGTTTTGCTTCTCTCGTTTCCTGTTTTTGTAGGCCTTGTCTTTTGTTGCTTCCCGCTGCTCCATTCGCCGCCTTGGAAGTCTCCCGCCTTTCTAATATTTTATCTGCAATGAGGTCCTTTTGTTTTTAAGTGTGGGGGTTTTTTTCTCGTCTGTTTGGTTTGTTTTGTTTGTTTTACGCTTCTGTCTTTGTTGTGTTTTGTCGTTTCTTAACTTTTGTTTGGATTAGAGACGATTTTATCTTCAAATCAATGGTGTATGAAGAATTATGCCTTAAGTTGAATTAATTGCGTTTTGATATGAATTTTTTGCATCTTGGTATATGGTTTTAGTTTAATGAAACTTAGGTGTCAATTGAGCGTGGGACATAATTAGAAAGTCGTGTTTAGACAAGGTGTGTGATCGGATGTCATATGCTTCAGTAAATGGAACCCGTCTCTTGTATGATCTTTCAAGAAAAGGAACAAAAAAAAAAGAAAAAAAAAAGAAAAAGGAATTTGTTGTTAAGACATAAGTGGGCTTGAAATTCGAATAAGGGGCTCTACCCTCTTGCTTGTGTTGTCTCTCGAATGGAGACTCTTTGCTATGGGTATAGATATCTACGTTAGGATACTCGAGTGTACAACTTGAAGGTTCCACCTAACGATTATTGTCCTATAATCGGTTTTAAGTTCCACAAGTTCTTATTTGTTTTTGTCATTTGGAATATCTTACATGAAAGGAAACCATATAAGTTGTATATTGATTTCTGAAATCATGTTGAGTTGAAGCACAACTATTCTTTGATAAGTCACATGTTTGGATTGATGAATAAGGAGCATTATATGGAGAATTGTATTATTGAGATGCATTGAAGGGATGTGAATATGTGATTGATTCTATTTGAAATATTGATTATATGTGTACCATTCTTTTCAAGAAACTAAAATTTGCTCGAGGACAAGCAAAGAGTTAAGTGTGGGGGTGTTGTTTTGCATGTTTTTGTTTTGTTTTTCTTTGTTTTGTTGTCGACGTTTTGATTCCATTTTGGTTATATTTGAACATCTTTTTATTGGAATCGTGATCGTTTTGGTTTTGTGCGCGGAATGATCATGTTGAAAGCATTTTGAGCACTTGCGCACCTAGGCGCCGGACTCGCGTAGCCGGGGCCGGGCGCGTTGCATCGTGAGAGCCGCCGAAGGCGCGTCCGGTGCTTTCCTCGTCCGCGCGCGCGCCTCATTCCGCCATACCGCCCGCGTCCGGCTTTCCCATGTCCCGCGCTGGCGCCCCCATGGCGCCCGCGTCCGGAGTTTCCACGCGTCCGGCTGACGCCCTATGTACGACTTCGTCGAGAGTCATCGAGCGCCCGATCCGTCCGGTCGCGCAAGTGTCGAACTCGCCCAGAGAGTACGCGCGTCGACGTTGTATCGCGTCCGCCGAGCGATAAGAGTATTCATCAATGGCTCGACGTGTCCGGCGCTCGCGCCCGCGCCGGCTAGTTTATCATGCAGGTAACCCAGATCCGCGCTGGGATGCCCTTGTTTATGAAGCGCGCGCGTCGCGTCATTGAGGCTCGCGTCCGGCTTGCGTTAATTTTTGGCCGCTATATATCGTTTCAAACGCCGAACCCGAGACACTATTCATTATTTTTATTTTTCCGTCTTTTTGGTTCGAGAGTTTGACGCGAATTCTCTTTGTTCTTAATTCAGATTTTATTCTCTTGTCTTTGGAATTTGATTCAAGAATTATCGTAAGAATTTGGATTCGTACTCTGAAATTTGATTATCAATTCCATCGTTCGATTTGTTCGTAAGTTTCTTCTATTGCTTTATTCCGTTTAATCTTTTCGTATTTGATTGTCATTGGTGTCTACATTGGGTTAAGATTAATATTGATATTCGTCTAAGTAATCTTGTCTTCCGCTTTATCTTTTCGATTCATGTCTAGGGTTTATAATTTCGATTCCGTGTTCTTCAATTTAGGGTTTAATTCTTGCCTAGATAATTTATCTGCTTTGTCAATTTCCGTCTAGTTAATTTGTCTTTCCTTCTTTAATAATTTCTTGCCTAGGTAATCTATCAACCCCCTTTTGAGATTAGAGTGTTTAGGAATTTATTTGTTTTCGTGTGGCAACTTAGTAACGCCCTGTTAAGTTTTCCTTGAGAGACGACTAGGGTTAGCTTTCCCTACTACAACACCTCATTCGATTGTGAGTCAATTAAGAGTATATTTTTGATTGGAACAATAATCTTGACATAGATAAAGATATGAAAGAAACTCTTTCAAAATATTATTAAATTAGATGAAAGTTCGATTCAAGAATATTCTTACTTTAGCTATACGTAATCGATCAAGAAATTGATAATATAGAAAATGATTCTTTAATATCCGAATCGAATGTGAACCTTGTATTCTTGGACAATCTTGTCCAAAGAAAATATCGAAGATAATGAAAGAAAAGAATTTTATAAAATTCTTTCACAATTTCAAGACTTAGAATTAAATGTTTTAACAAATAATAATTTTTAGAATTACTACAATTAATAAAAGATCCGAATTAAGGTCTAAAATAATAGATCAAATAGAAAATATTCCTAGTACTTCTAATAATAATAATAGGAATAATAATAATATTGATAATAACAAAATTAATAATACTAAAGAACCTTACATGATGTCTCAAGTTTATAAATTATTAAAAAAGAAAAATAGAAGAGAATCCTACTTCTCTTAAAGATATTATAAATGAGATTAAAAATCTTAAGGAAGAAATTAGTAATTTAAAACAAGAAAATTTAAGTCTTGATTATAGAATTTCTAAAATAGAAAATAATGAAGAAACAAAAACTCAAATAGAACATAATTATGAAATTGATAAAGAAAATTTCCTAAAGATGAAAATTTTCTATCTACTTTAGAAATGATTATATCACAAAATGGTATATAAAAATAACACTCTTAATTGATAATTATTATTCAAAAGAATTTCTGACTTTAGTAGATAGTGGAGTCGATTTGAATGTTATACAAGAAGGATTGATACCTACTAGGTATTTTCATAAAACTATTCATACTTTATCACATCTTGCAGAAATAAATTGCAAATTAATTATAAATTACCTAAGGCATATGTCTCGTATAAATAAAATTGTATACAAACAAGTTTTTACTTGCTAAGGATATTACTAACCAGTTATACTGGAACACCTTTTTAACAAAAATTTATCCTTTAATAAAAGTTCATAAAGAAGGATTATAGGAACTTTTAAAGGAAATAATATAATTTTAAATTTTATTATCGAACCTATTACAAAAGTTTTGCATGAAGTATATGATAATATTAGTTCAAAAGAAAACAATTAAGTTTTTAAAACAAGAATTGAATATAATTACAATAGAAGAAAACTTCAAAATCCTAAATTACGGGATAAGATAAAATTATTAATAAACCAATTTTCTATTGAAATTTGTAATGATCATCCTAATGCATTTTGGGATAGAAAGAAACATATTGTTTCTCTTCCTTATGAAGAAGATTTTGATGAAAAGAAAATTCGACAAAAGCTAGACCTTGTCAAATGAATTATGAATATTTAGAATTATGTAAAAAAGAAATTGAATCATTAATTCAAAAGTGATTAATAAGTCCTTCACAGTCTCCTTGGTCATGCACTGCTTTTTATGTTAACAAACATAGTGAACAGGAAAGAGGAGTACCAAGATTGATAATTAATTATAAACCACTTAATAGAGTATAAAAATGGATTAGACACCCTATTCCAAATAAAAAAGATTTATTGGATAGATTATATGATTCTGTTATATTTTCTAAGTTTGATTTAAAATCAGGATATTGGCAAATAAAAATAAATAAATCGATAGATATAAACTCGCTTTTAATGTTCCTATAGGACATTATGAATGGAATGTTATGCCTTTTGGTCTTAAAATGCACCTTCCAATTTCGAAAATAATGAATGATATATTTACTCCTTATAGTGAGTTTATTATTGTTTATATAGATGATATTTTAGTTTATTCTAAAGATATAAAATGCATTTTAAACATTTAAGAATATTTAAAGATATTGTTATAAAAATGGTTTAGTTATATCTAAATCTAAAATGTCTTTATTCCAAACTAATATTAGATTTTAGGACATAATATTGAAAAAGGAAATATAATTCCTATTAATGTAGTATTGAATTTGGAAATAAATTTCCTAATGAAATAATTGATAAAATTCAATTACAAAGATTTCTCGGAAGTTTAAATTATATTTCTCCATATTATAAAGATCTTGCTATAGATACAGCTATTTTATATGATAGACTTAAAAAATTACCAGACACATGGATAGAATAACATACAAATGCTGTTAAGAAAATAAAAGAAAAAATTAAAACTCTTCCTTGTTTAATGTTAAGCAACCCAAATTGAAAAAAAATAATTGAAACAGATGCTTCAGATATAGGATACGGAGGAATTTTAAATGTAAATCACGAAAATAAACAAGAATATCTTGTTAGATTTCATTCAGAAAATGGAATAATGCACAAAAGAATTATGCAATCAGTAGCTAAAGAAATTCTTGCTATTGTTAAATGTGTGTTAAAATTTCAAGATGATTTATATAATCAAAATTTATTATTAAAACAGATTGTAGATCTTGCTAAATTTATGTTTAATAAAGACTTTAAACATGATGTTTCTAAACAAATGTTTGCAAGGTGGCAAGCTCATTTAGCTCCATTTGATTTTGAAATTATTTATAAAAAATGACAAGATAATAGTCTTCCTGATTTTTTAACTCGAGAATATATACAATGAATTTTTCAGATATGTATTCCCGAGGTAGAGGAACTTCCTCTTATAGAGGAAGAGGTGGCAGAGGAAAACAACCAGATATTCTGGTTCAACATGGAAACAGGAAGCTTATAGCTTTAAATTTATCAGAAGATAAGGAATACCAAGAGTTTCTTGAATACAAGAAACAAAAGGAAAAAGAAAGTTCTTCATCACAGAAAAATACACAACCATCATTTTCAAATATAGTTAGAAATGAGAATGATGAAGAAAACAATACATATATTATGAATAAAACTCAAAAGGTTATAATACTTTTGGAAGAAAATGATTTGAAATGGCAGAATAATCCATGGATATTAATGGAAAGGTATATGGAGAATGCTTCATATGCAGGAAGAGTTTATAAGTCTCGACTTTATTATGAGAATATTCTCATAAATAATGGATGTGAAATAGTTCATTTCCATAGTGGAAAAAATGAAGAAGTTTATAACTTCAGTAAAATCTTAGTCAAGAAGATTATATCTATTGAAGAATGGGGAATATCTCCATTAAGGCAAAAAGAATACATATATCCTAATACAAAAACTTCAGTGAAGTATAATTATTGGGATTATATGGATTCTTTCAAAAAGGTTCTCTTATATGAGAATGACAAGAGAAAACATTATTGGTTCATAAAAATTTGTGCAGAGGTTTATAACCATGAAATTTCTATATGGTTTGCTAAATGGTGGCAAAAATTTGGGACATCAATAAGTATTTTACCAGAAGAATGGAAAGAAAAATTTGAAAAATGGGTGAACATTTCACCTAGAATTCTGGAATATCAAGAGAAAAATAAATGTATAGAAGGCATATCTTCTATGTTATTTTTTATAGAATTTTCAATTCCTTGGATATGGAAGTGGTCTCCAATCTTTGGTTATACGGAAGATTTGACTCCATGTATAAAAAGAGCATTTTTTACTCAAAATTCTGGGATAAAATAATAAAAGAAAACCCAGAAACCAAAAAGATTTTTGGTATTGATACATTTCTTCTCATAGAAGAAAAAATTAAAATTTATAAAGAAAGGAGTCATGCTCAGAGTCAAAAATTATCACCATCTCCTTTTGATTATATCACTAGGAAGATAAAAATGAAGTCTGAGATTTTATCCAAAGAAGAGATAATATATCAATATATGGATGAAGTTAAGAAAGATTTAATGTCTAAATTAGGAGAAGAGACAATGTCTCATTATTCTGATTCATCAATGGAATTCATGGATTCTCAAGATCCTAATGAAGTATCTATGGATGATATTTTTAATGAAGTTAAAGATACATTGGTGGATAATATCATCAAAAAGAAAGAAGTATCTTCATCTTCATCTGTGGAGTTTAAGGATGCATAATTTCCAATATGGATTTTTAGCTTTGAAGGAATGCCGATCAAAGCCAGGAGAAAATTGTTATATCTGTAATCATTTTGGGGAAAATAAAAGACTCCAAAGTAGGCTTCATCAGCAAACATCATAATTATTTTTGCTGAATCATATTACTGAAGAACATCTTTATGAAGGTGAATGGATGGAATATCCAATTGAAAATTGTAGAAGATTCTGTGCAGGATATGATGCCAACAGAAATATCTGTGCAAATCATCCTGGTGGAATGATCAAAAGAAGGATCAATAAAAGACCCTACAAAAATATGAAAAGAATGCTACAAAATATGAGGCTGGCAGAAAAAGAAGCCACAACAAGAGCAGACAGATGGAGAGCCCAGTTTAGAGGAAGACAACTAGAGATAATCTCTAGAAGATTTGGCTTTGATATAGCCTAAATGAAAGATAAGTTCAAGATCGATGAAATAAAGTGAAGAAAACAATTTGGACTAATGAGAGTACAAAGAACACAACAAAAAGGACGCCAACTTTATCATATCGATAACGTAGGGACAATGTCCCAATAATATGTGCAAGCACTATGGCCTTACTATTTGTTACAATAATACGTGGAGAACTATTGTTTGACTTACTATTTACTCCACTAGTATAGTATAATGGCAATAATTTTGCCACTTTAGATAGATTTTTTTCATTTGCCTGCTTTCTCTCCATGTGTATATAAATAGGGGCTCGGTGTTTGTTGTGAGCAGAGTGTGTGAAGAGTGCCTACAATATTAGAGTGTAGAAATATAAGAGTGAGAAAGAGTGGTATTGTAAAAATATTTCAAGAATAGATAAAGCTTGGAAAATTATTGTAAGTTTTCTTTACTCTTCTTTTGTATTTAAATTTTATATTTTATTTATCGTTATGGATAGCCTTTAAAGCTAAATCCTTATGTGATGAATTATATCTAAGCTATATAATTATCTCGTTATGGAACTTGAAATCATAAGAAGTAAGATTAACAATACGATGATTAAAGTCGTAGCTTTGAGGTTGGTTGAAAATATGTATCGGGCATGTTTAGGGTATCGAAGATCGTTGATCGCTTTTGCCCATTTCAAAGCCATGTTGAAAGCTATTATTAGGCGATTTGGTGCGAGATGTTTTGAACCGATGATCGATATACCTATTTTTCTCAGATCGAGCAATATTGCTCATTCCTCACTCAGCTTCTCTTTAATCATAATATTGTTGGTCCCGCCCTCCGATACCATACGGAGCGGGACCAACAATATTATGATTAAAGAGGTAGACCAATTGAGGAATATAGCAATATTGCTCGACATAGAAAATAGTATCACCATCGCTTAGAATATCCAGATCAAAACATCTCGCACCAAAATCGCCCCAAGAATAGCCTTTCAACATGGCTTTGAAATGGGCAAAAAGTGCAGATCAACAGATCTTACGATACCCTAAACATGCCTGATACATATTTTCACAAATATTATATATTGATATAATAAGGAGAGAGAGAAATGAATAGGATTAAAGATATTGATATATTAAAATTATAATATTAAATAAATAAATAAATAAATAAATAAATAAATAATATTATATATATAATTCGGTTTTCGGTTATTCGGTTAAAAATATTCCGAACCGACCGAAAACCGAATTTTAATTCGATTTTAACCGAATTAACCGAAATAACTGAATTAACCAAACCAAATTTAATTTTTCGGTTTGGTTCGGTTATTCGATTTTCGGGTATTTTGCTCACCCCTAGATGTATGTGTATATCTGTGTTGGAAAACTATAGACTTGTTTATTTAATGTAATGAAATTTTTAGCAATTGTCAAGTTACCATTTAAACTAGTAATAAAATTTAGTCCTAATAAGAAATCTTTAGAATTTGTTTCTTTTGGGTTTATTTTTACATGAGGTAAATCGTATTTTAAACTATAATTACTAGCAAAATTTAAAAATTGTATTCCAGTTGGATCTACACAGTGTGTAATTTTCATTATTCTATTTTCAACTGTTCTAGTTTTCATTTTATAATTTAATAATTTATGAAATTTAGGATTTACTAAACTATATCCTATTAAACTTTTAGTACTTCCAAAGTATCTAATATAGCATTTAAATCTTCATAATTTTCATTATCTATCCATAGTCTACATTGAATATTTATTAGAGTTGTTGTTGTTGGGTTTTTTGTATTATTATTATTATTATTATTATTATTATTATTATTATTATTATTATTATTATTATTATTATTATTATTATTATTATTATTATTATTATTATTATTTTTCTTCTACTTCTATTTGTTATCCCATTTGATTTAGTTCGATATTTTCAAATTTTTTGTAATCATTTAGTGTATATTCTATAACTTCTATCCTTCTTTTGAGCTCATCATATTTATTTTATAGTTTTAAATATTTATGACTACATAATTATAACATTTCTTCATTTTTTTTCCAATTTTTCTTTATAAATATCAATATTTTTATTTTCTTCAATTTTAGCCTTTCCTTTAATTTTGTTTTTATTCCAAATAGTCTTTCTAAACATAAGAAACATATTTCTTCAAAACATTTATTACATTGATATCTCCTTGTTATTTCAGGATATAATTTACAGTTAATACATGGAATATGATTATTTCCTTTTTCTTTAATCCAATCATGTAAACAATCATTTAGTGTATTCATATATATATATGGGGATGTTAACACGAGAATCATTTTATCATGAGAATGTGAAAATCAAAAGATGATGAATTCGCTGTTAAAATTGATGAATTTGTCGGAAAAGTTATTGAATCCAAAAAAATTAAATTTTTGCCCCTCATGAGATTCAAACATTGGCGAAAATTATGAATATTGTGGATTCAGTAATTTTTCCACGGATTCATTAACTTTCACAGCGAATTCATTTGGTGTTCACAGCGAATTCCTATATATATAGAGAGAGAGAGAAGGGGGGAGAGAGACGGACCATGTAGGAATTAAATTTTTTGTAAGAAATAAGAATAAATCTAGGTCATTGATTATAGTAAATCAATGGATAATATTAATTTACGTGGTGCTACAATACATATCTATATGTGCTATATTTTAGTTTCGGTGGAATTTTACTAATATTATATTAGTAATTTCATTCTGTTAGAAACAGTTTTTTTCCTTAATTTTAGGAAACACACGGTTATATCCTTTTTTGGGGATTTATTGTAATTTATCTTTTAACTTATTAGTATTTTATATATATTATTTCAGTTTCAATACTTAATCTCTGCAAATTAATTTGTTGTTCAATCTATCATAATCCATGGAAAACGTAGATATAAAAATTCATGTGTTGATTTATATGTATTTTTCACTTATTGCACTCGTGGAATGTTTTTGTAGCATATTCATTTTATTCATTTTGCACATATACTAAAATTTCATAAATTATTGTCAGTTAATTTGAATTTTTGCTCTGTACATATGTTCTATAGCACACATATATATACAACCAATGCACTTATTTAATAAATATGTGACGCACATTGCATATCATGTAACACAATTTATTATTGTACGAAAAATATTACGAATGGTTATATACTTTTTTTTTAGGAATTTCTTGTATTCTATCTAAAATAATAATTCATTTTTATTAAAACGGTTTTTTTCTTTAATTTTAGAAAACACACGGTTATATACTTTTTTTTTAAGGAATTTCTTGTAATCTATCTTTTAACTTATTATTTTAGATAGGTTATTTCAATTCCAATACTTAATCTCTGCAAATTAATTTGTTATTCAAGCTACACAATCTATGGAAAACAAAGGTATAAAAATTTCTGTATTGAGTCATACGTGTTTTTCACTTATTGCACTGGTGGAATATTTTTCGTAACATATTTAGTTTATTTATTTTGCACATATACTAAAATTTCATAAAGTATTGCAAGTTAATTTGATTTTTGTTATGTACATATGTTCTTTATCACATATATAATACAAACAATGCACATATTTAATAAATATGTGGCATACATTACACATCATGTAACATAATTTATTATTGCACGACAAATGCTACCAATATATTCAACTCATGCAACAAAAAAATATAATTTATCTAAAATAAGAAGTTACAAAATAGATTACAGCACATCCCTAAAATTATTAACATAAAACAAAATTACTAATATAAATTTTAAATAAATCTTGTGAAATTAAAGTAAAGCATATATAGTAATATATTGTAGCACAACATAAATTAAGATTGTTCATTGATTTAATAAAATCAATTACTTAGATTTATTCTTATTTATTATAATTATATGCATTCTCAAAGTAGCCACCCTATATATATATCTAGAACGTAAGAAACAAATAATAATGAATTCACTATGAAAATTGATTAATCAACTAGGAAAGTTACTGAATCCAAAAAATTGAATTTTCTTTCCTTATGGGGATTCGAACCTTGGTGCTGAATTATATGATTCAGTAACTTTCACAGCATATGCATTAATTTTCATAGCAATTAGTGTCGTCACATCATTAACCAGTGACTTCAGATAGTTCTGACGATAATGTACAAGATGGATAGTCGGTACCTCGTGAGCATGAGCGTAGGCCAACTGCTAAATTGAGAATGCTATTTGTTGTTGAGGGCCGACTTAACACCCTTTATGCGCTCAAAGCGTGGTTCGAGGCATTCCGACAGTCATGCCATTATGTCTATGTCCTGGCTCGACTCAATGAGCATACCATAACCTAAGATATGTTCATGATGATTATGGATCCAAACTCCGAGTTGTCTAGCAGAGGTATGATTTCAATTTATTTCAAAGATCCCCTATTTATTTCGAAATAAATATAATTTGACTTTTTGTATTTGGATGCGGGTTATGGAGTTATACATTGTTTTCTTGTACCGAAAAGTAGGTTTTAGCGATAAGATCCACCATTTGGCATTTGGAGTGAATAATACCCCATGCATGTTAGCGTCTCCTAATTTCATGTAAGTTTCAAAGACCAACCTACATTTTTTTCGCTTCAATAATTTTAGAGCTGAATATGCGCTACTTTTTATTTTTTTTTCTTTTGCAACAATCTTTGGCACGTGAGTTCGTAAAACTTCATCTGAATGATCTGAATGGGTACAATGTGGAATCAAATAGCAAGCATACACGATGGACAATAACCGATGACCTTATTAGGATGATGTAGATGATGATGCGCCTCATAGTAGGTCAGAAAGTGCGCCAAACAGCCACGTAGAAGTAGTTGTAAATTTTGTGTTATTAGTTTTACATAAAATTTCTATCAACCGACTCTAGCCTTCAATTTGTCGATGTTGCATATACTCGCTATTTATAACGTCGTAAGAATTATTCGGTCACAATTCGCATCTTTATGATGCAGTGGAAAGTTGAGGTGTATTGCTTGATGGCTCACAACCCTGACTTCCACTATCCGATAACCTTATCAATATGTCATGACTGCCGAATTCAAGCACCAAATTCAATACTGAATGAATCGAAGATATCTCTCAGTCGATTCTCATTTTCCTTTTCACCTGAAGACATAAGCTCGTCTTCATGCATCAGGCGCTCATCTATGCGACCATGACGCGCAAGTATATCTTGCATCGTATCTCGGGTAAGGTTGTAGACGTTGTGAACCATATATTACTGCCTCTATGTGTATTGTGTATGCGGATGCGATTGCTTGTTTTTCTCGATCATATACATAATCGATCATCCTTTTATTCCGGTGTAATCGAAAACATCTATATCGCCTTTAGGGATGATTATCCTTCTCCCACCATCGGCGCTCGTCATGTAGAAAAAGCGTAAAATCACACCCACCATTGTTGCATATTTGCTCGTGAATATCTCATATTAGACTAACATGATATATATGTTCTACAGCCATATATACAAGAACCTCGTTGCCGTCTGTGTACTCGAAGTCTCGATCTAGGAGAGAAGAGATCGGTAGCGCCGATAAAGTCATCTGGTGACCAGGAGCCTAATGACCACCATGACATATAATGACACGTTGTCAAAGCCATCTATTACAAAAGAATACACAAAACACTATAAATTTTACTAAATAACAATCGTCTATGCATAAACCGTATACGCTTGACCAATGTTTATGTGCACATGGTTTCATTTGTACACTGATTCTATCATGTAGATGGTCATGAACATATTAGTCATTCCTGTAATATAATATCAACAAAAAAACTAAGCTTGAGCATAAAATCACTATCGAGTACAAGCGTGTACTGTGCACTTAAAAAATATATTATTTCCATGTACGAGTTTAATTGCTAATTATTGTGTTATTAATCCATTAGATGGTTGTAAACATAAAGTTAATCACTCCAATAGCATAAAATCAACAAAAGAATCAAGTTTGGAGCATAAAATTATTACTGTGTACAAGCGTGTAATGTATATTGAAAAATATCATATTTTTCGTGTACTAGTTTAATTGCTAATTAATGTTATATTTAATAAATTAGATGGTCACAAATATTAAATTAATCACTCATGTAATATAAAATAAATAAAAATTCAAGTTTTTAGCATAAAATCACTATCGTGTACGTTTGCGTACACAAGAATGGTTTCTTTTCATGTCCTAAAATAATTACTCCAAAACATAAAATCAACCCAAAAATATCATGTTTGGCTCATTGATTGCAATGATGTAGAACCCTTTACTCACGAACTTGCAAAAATTTTAAAGCGTATATTAATTTACTTTACCACAACAAAGCGTAATATTCAGATTCGAATATATGTTCCAATATTTGAAGAAACATAACTTTTTTTCCCAAGTTAATTTCGCATCTCCTAAACGTTATTTTCAAATTTTAAGTTTAGAAATGAATGTTGCTTGTGATTTCAATTGAATTTCAATATTTTTTTAATAAATATTTACCAACAAATCTTGCACAAATTTAATCCAAAAAATATAATAAAATAAATGCAAAAGCAAAAGTGGTTGACCGATACATTTTTGACTTCTTTATTTAAAGATATCGGCACCAACAGTTTTTTTTCATTTTTTCATAGGGTAAGTTTATCTTTTTCATCCAAAATAATTAGAAAACCCATGATATTATAAACTAGGTTATAAACTTATCCCTATTTTTATTTACCACTTCTATGCATCACCACAATTAATTGTAGGGCACAATAGTAAAATTATATGAACATTTCGTGTTTTAACTCCAACTTCTTTACTTCCCTATCTAATGACGTGAAAATAAGATACTATTATTATTTTTATTATTTGAATATAACAAGTATTTGGTGAGTTTTTAAGATCGTTTTGGGTTAAGTTTCTAAATTTATTTTGGTAGTCAAGAATTTATATTCTTATAATTGTAAATGAGTAGAATAGAGTTAAACTTTACAAATATTAAAAGCTTATTTGAAATGATACCAAACTTAAAAATAGGCAAAACTTTGTGTGCGTTTAGGGTACTGTACATTCATTTCATTTTAATTAAATTCAATTAGAGTTCATCAATTCCAATTATAATTTATTAATCATAATTAAAATTTAATTAGAAATAAATGCACCCTATACCGAAGTATATCTTATAGATGTATCTGAGACTCTGAGCATGATGATTATACATAGAGGTCAAACGAGTGCAAATCAAGTGAAACATGAGTCGATATAAATAACTTGATGGTTTCGTTCTAATTTTTAGTTTTCAAAAAATTCAAATTACATAAAGTTATATATTTTATTACACATAAAAAGTGTGTTCGAATTTATATGATATACTTACTGAAGAGTTCAGACAAACGTGAATCAAGCAAGCATGAAATCATGGTCCAAATTCAATTTTCACTACCCGTTTGGTTCATCATACGTTTTACAGCTATTTTCCTACATATCCTTAAATTGCGTTAAACTCAAATCTTAGATATCTCTTCCAATTAAATTACATTCCTCGAATGATTCAAAATGGCTAATAAATTACGAAATTTTTAGATATTATTATCAGCACCAGCTCATCAAATGCTATCAATTTGAAATGAGTAAACATTTGAATAATTCATAAGTTGGCAATTTCTTACGTAACACTGAAATGTTTATAGTAGCACGACACTTTTTTAAATTTGGTTTTGGTTTATGTCTATGCTGATTCGAATAACTTTCAGACGTTATTAGTCAATAGTAGTTGAATTATTTAAATTAAAATAAAGAAGATCTGGTAATAGTCATTTCCGTTTTATATAAAGATAGACAACGCATAAAACTTAAATCACATAAATTATTATAGAATAAATTTCTACTTTGTTGGCAATATCATGTGTACACGTCAATGATAATACAATTAATGTAGAGACGAGACTATCCACAAAATAAAGTATGAAACGAGTCAAACCATACAAAAAATAAATAAAATAGGTAAGTTGGGTTTGTGTAGTCGGTAACTGATTCGAATCCCATCAAACGCTTTACATAATTTAAGTCATTAAATCGGTTTTTCAGTGTGATTTATCCAGAATGTGATTTTATATGTTATCAGATATGAACATGAAGTTTATCCACACAGATCCCAGATAGGCTGTTGTGGATATTCCGTGATATAAAAAAATAAAATAAATATATAAAAGAAACAATATTTCCGTCGATATTTCAGGAATCTTACCGTCGGTACTGTATTTTATAGATTTATAAATTAAAATGAGAAAATACAAAACGAAATGAATTTCGAACGAAATATTTGCGTTTTGTAGTAATACAGACAGACAGATTGTGTGATACGCGAAGGATCGGAAAGTGAGCTGTGAAAATACTAATTCAAATGTAAAAACAGTAAATGCAAGGAATGAATGCAATATGGTGATGTTTACTTTGCATGATTAGCATTTTGAAGGATTGAGTATTTGATGGATTAAATGTGATAAGATAATTTTATCTATCAATCCTTTGTTTACTACAAAGGATTAGTGAAGGATTAAGATTGAGATAAATAATTCTCCATTTATTTGGAGGATTATTTCAATCCTACCTATATTGGTTGGATTAATATTAATGAAGAATAATTCAAGGATTAAAATAATCCCTTTGAGATATCCTCAAATATTAATCTTTAAAGAACACTGATTAGATTGGATTAATTTTATCTATCCAATCTAATCACGCAAAGAAACACCTCCTATATGTATCAAAAACAGCAAAATCTCGAGCAGTATAATAGATTGTTAAAAATTAATCAAAGATTCACAATTTCTCCCAAATTAAGAAATAAAAAAGTGGTCCCCACACGCATGTGCCAACTGTAATCCTCCTCTCTCTAAAAACCCAAAACACTCGCTCTCCAATTCACGCTCTCAGCAGTCAGCCCTCTTTTATGGGAAGAAAAGCACACTACTTTCCATATTCCCCTTTCACCGTCGCCTCCTCTCCCAAAACACACACACCACGCACACTACTTTCCTTCCTCTCCTCCTTTGCTATCATTATTCCAAAACCCTACACTCAATTTTCCCTTTACCAAACGGAAACAAATAAATCCTTAAAAGGAAAATAATCTCTTCCTATCTCTACAAAACGGAGAAATCCGGCGGAGGACGTAGCTTTTTCTCCAAGCCTCATTCTCTGCAACCTACAGTTCAAGTGAAAGAGCGTTCATCGCCATTCCGTCTATCGTCGGATGGCGTCAAGGTTGATCTTTTCGCCGTTTTTCGTTCCTTGCCGCCGCCGCCCGCTCCCAGTCCGGCGACGCGGCGGTGATGCAGGAATTGAAGAAGAGTATCAACGCGCCGAGTCAACTTGGGTGGACCGACGCGGACCCCTGCAAATGGAAGTCCGTCCAGTGCTCCAGAGACAACCGGGTCACCCGGATCCAAATCGGGCACCAGAACCTCCAGGGGGCGCTGCCCCTCCCTGGGCAAACTCACTTCATTGCAAGTTTTCGAGGTCATGAGCAACCAACTCTCCGGCCAGCTCCCGAGTCTCGCGGGGCTGAACTCGCTCCAGTCGCTCCTCCTGAACAACAACAACTTCACTTCCATCCCGAACGACTTCTTCGACGGTATGACTGCTTTGCAAGATGTTTACTTGGATAACAATCCCTTCACCTCGTGGCAAATTCCGCCCGGCCTCAAGAGCGCCTCCACTCTGCGAATGTTCTCGGCCACCTCCGCGAATATCTCCGGACAATTACCCGATTTCTTCGGGTCGGAGACGTTTTCGAGCTTGACTAGTCTGCGATTAGCGTTCAACAACCTCCAGGGCCCGCTTCCGGCCTCGCTTGCCGGCTCTTCGATACAGACTCTGTGGCTCAATGGGCAGAGTGGCAGAATGAACGGTTCCATTTCGATTCTGCAAAACATGACTCAGCTGACTCAGGTCTGGTTACACGGCAATGATTTCTCCGGTCCATTGCCCGATTTCACGGCGTTGATTCAGTTACAGAATTTGACCTTGAGAGACAATAGCTTGACCGGCCCTGTGCCCGACTCTTTGGTTGGATTAAAAACACTAATGGTAGTGAATTTGACGAGTAATAAGCTGCAAGGGAAAACCCCCAAATTTAGTAGCTCTGTTCAGGTTGATATCTCTCCAGATTCCAACAGTTTCTGCTTGCCTGATCCTGGTGTAGAATGTGATGATCGCGTTAATACTTTGCTCGATGTGGCGAAGGATATGGGGTATCCTGCTACATTTGCTGACAATTGGAAAGGGAATGATCCCTGCGCTTCGTGGAAGGGGATTACTTGCAGTGTCAAGAACATCACTGTGGTGAATTTTCGAGGAATGGCTCTATCCGGGACTATCTCTCCAAGCTTCGCGAAGTTTCCATCGCTGCAGAGGTTGATCCTGTCGAGTAATAACTTGACCGGCACCATTCCGAATGAGCTCACCACGTTGCCCAATCTTGTGGAGTTAGATATTTCGAATAATCAGATTTATGGGAAGGTTCCTCAATTCAAGAATGGTGTGGATTTGAAGACTGCTGGGAATGTGAACATTGGCAAGGATGGTCCGCCACCTTCTGGTGCAGGTGGGAAAGAGAATCCGGGCGGATCATCCCCCGGTGGCAGTGGGACGGGGAGTGGCAATGGCAAGAAATCTTCGACTGGAGTGGTTGTAGGTTCGGTAGTTGGGGGAGTGTGCGTTCTTGCCGTTGCTGGAACACTTGTCTTCTGCATTTACAGAGGTAAGCGCAAGCGTAGTGGGAGGGTTCAGTCTCCTCACACAACAGTCATCCACCCGCGCCTATCTGGCTCCGAGGATGCTGTCAAGATCACCATTACTGGCTCGAGTGTCAATGGCGGTGGCACGAGTGAGACCAACAGTCATGGGAGCAGTGGCCCGAGCGACCTCCACATTGTGGAGGCTGGCAACATGGTGATTTCCATCCAAGTGCTGAGAAACGTGACGAACAATTTCAGTGAGCGGAACATACTGGGGAGGGGCGGATTCGGGACTGTCTACAAGGGGGAGCTGCATGACGGGACTAAGATTGCGGTGAAAAGGATGGAATCCGGCGTGATCAGCGAAAAGGGGTTGGATGAGTTTAGGTCTGAGATTGCTGTGCTTACAAAAGTGAGACATAGGCATTTGGTTGCTCTCTTGGGGTATTGCTTGGATGGGAATGAGAGGCTGCTCGTTTTCGAGTACATGCCACAGGGGACGCTTAGCCGGTTTCTGTTCAACTGGAAAGAGGAAGGTTTGCAGCCTCTCGAATGGATGAAGAGGCTAACTATCGCTCTTGATGTTGCTAGAGGGGTTGAATACCTTCATGGTTTGGCTCAGCAGAGTTTTATTCATAGGGATCTTAAGCCCTCCAATATTCTTCTTGGAGATGATATGAGGGCTAAGGTAGCAGATTTTGGACTTGTTAGGCTTGCTCCTGATGGAAAAGCTTCTATCGCGACCAAACTGGCCGGAACCTTTGGTTATCTGGCACCAGAATATGCAGGTGACTCACTTGTTGATTTTACTGCTATTGCTTTTTTATATGTATATATTTATATATATATATATATGTCATTGGTTAGTTCTGCTTTATTGAAGTTACTGAGTTGATTGAACATGAATTTTACCCATACTTTATATATGTTGCAATGAGTCCTCTAATAACTCCAGTTATCTGATAGTTGCAATGAGTCCTCTGTTTCAAAGATCGCGTTTTCTGCCTGTGGATGTGTTATATGCTTCATCTCGATCTTTCAATCGTTGTATACCAATGTCGAATAGTATAAGAAATGAGTTGAATAGCCGATTCTTGTTTACTTCTTGTATGACTACGGCTCCTTTTAACTATCTAAGAATCGAATTAGGCTTTGCTAATAGGAGTTTAGATCATCGGACTATTGTTATCAGAATTCTATCATCATATAAACAATGTATCTTGGTTTAAAATGTTGTCTTTGTTTGTAGTGACGGGGCGAGTGAGTACCAAGATCGATGTGTTCAGTTTTGGAGTGATTCTAATGGAGTTGATCACGGGGCGAAAATCTTTAGATGAATCGTTCCCAGATGACAGCCAGCATCTGGTTCCTTGGTTTAGGCGCATGCTGATCAACAAGGACACATTCCGCAAAGCCATTGATCAAACGATTGAGGTGACTGAAGAGACTTTTGGGAGCATCTGCACGGTGGGGGAGCTGGCCGGGCACTGCTCTGCTCGAGAGCCCTATCAGAGGCCCGATATGGGGCACGTGGTGAACGTGCTCTCGTCTCTGGCTGAGCTGTGGAAGCCGTCGGAGCCTGCTGATCCGGATGACCTGTATGGGATCGATTATGACATGACCTTGCCTCAGGCGCTCAAGAAGTGGCAGGCGCTCGAAGGAGTGAGCTTGATCGATGGCGATGCCTCCTCGTCGCCTTTCCCCGGAGCAACGACAACACTCAGACGAGTATACCCACCCGCCCTTCCGGTTTCATGGATTCCTTCACATCGGCTGACGGCCGGTGAGGCATGCTAAAGGAGAGAGGGAGGAGTGAGAGAGAGAGCCATTCTTTGCTAAGGTGAGTCAGTTGGAAGTTAGGTTAATTAATCAGCAGTTTTTTTCTAATCTTTTTTAAACGCATTTAGGCAGCTCCTGTTCTTTTTTTTTTGTGGAAAGGAAATCATGGATTTGAGGTTTGTTGATTGCTTTTGAACTCCAATTGCTGCGTTTGGTGGTGTATATAGTTTTAGTTGATTGATTCCCTTTGTGTATGGTTGGAGGTTACAAGTCAATCATCTTCTACATTGAAGGGTGTTTGGTGAGAGCAAATTGCATTATAATTGAATCCGGCAAGTTTGGTGTTCAAATTTTTATGTTGTGACTTGCTTTACTCTTTGGCTCGACGTGCGTGACAATTATTTGGGTAGTACCTTCATTTATTTTTATATAGTCAAATATAAAAATATAGAGTTAGTATTAATATAAGTGCTGGGTGTGGTAAAGAATGTTGTCAGAGGGAGGCTTCGGATGTCTGGTGTTGTCCCATATTGTAATAATATTATATTTAAATGGATAAGATGGCTTTTCTTTGATTTTGTTTTGTCTGAGAACACATAATATGATATTGAGACGTGAAGAGTGGTTGTGTTGTGTGGACTGTGGAAGTGGCTGACAGCTTGATTCTCTTATCTATTTTAATATCATTTTCATGATTAAAATCATAATATATTATATCATTACACGTGGATCGGTGTTAGTCTCTTTACTACGTGCCGGCGGATTTGTCGCCGTTAATTAATGCTTATTCTATGTTTAATATAATTGGGTTCTGCCAATTTGACTATGCAATGTATGTAGTATATATTTTTGACTCTTTTGTGTTGCTTTGCTTATTATATGACACTCATTAATCATATTTTATGAGGGTCAAAGTTAAGAGGGTTTGGCCTTCTACGGATTTACTACTTAAAAATCAATGATGTATTATAGTGTGTACTAATATTTTAATTCAATTTTTAAGCAAAGATGGCTTATAATAATGTACGAATAATGTACGAAGTTGGAAGACACGTGTTGCAAGACCAACAATTTTGAAAAACTTGATTTTCCTCAAATATTTTGAGATATATTTATGGACGGAACTAGGGTAAATATTTAAATCATTTTATATCAAGTAAATTCCAAATTTATCGAGATCAAACGATGCCTTAATTCAATATTCTCCACAAGATCCATTTCTCCATTAAAAGTTGATTTTGTGGTATTTCCGAAGTTTCCTCCTTTCACTCTTCGTGTACTTATCTATTTTCATCACAATTATTTTAAAATATTCAGAAAAAAAACAATGAATTCACAGTTCAACATAAAATTGATAAAATAATATCAATAGTCCCACGTCTCTTTTCTTTGACTTCAGAAAGTGCAAGAAAATGGTGTACTATGAAGAGTCTATATCACTATCATTTAAATTGACGAATTTGCAACATTATTTTTATGCTTTGGACGGCTAACTGTCACGCCTGTGTTGTTATTGTTCTTCATAGAGCTCACCATCTTAATTGTTAGATCAATTTGTACAAGAAGAAATATATATTTAATTCGTTAGAAAGTTATGGAAAATTTCGAAATCTTCATCCAGCTATCATAACAAATGATTTTCATATGTTATATGTTATGGAAAATTTCGAAATCTTCACCCAACTATCATAACAAGTGATTTTCATATGTTATATAAACATTTATATATTATGTTCAGATTGATATTAAAAATCCATAGGTCGTGTTACCGTTTACACTTATCTGTCCCTGATTCTGATGTTTTAGAGATTGATTTTTTGCCTCAAAATACTTGATTTAATTTTCTAATTTTACTCTCAATTGCATAAAGGTTATTATTGTATAAAAATCACTGAGAAAATTATACATAGATAAGTAATAAAGTCATTTTATAATACACCTTGAGATCGTATGATTAAAAGTATGAGATTGTGATTGATATATTTGATTGATATTTCTTGCATACGTAGGATATCAATATTATGTTTGGTTAGATGTATTAAACATCTATCTCCATAACATATATAAGTTATGGTATAAAAGTGAATTAAGATAGTATAGTCCATTAATAAATTAATAAATGATAAATTATATTTTATGTTTTGTTTCCTCATAATCCCACAAAAATCTGTCTGATCCTTGTTTTATAAAAAGTTTTGTTCTTTATAGCGAATATAATTTAAAGCCTCTCATGTGTATTTGTTGGAATTTAGGATCAAATCAGTATTTTAATTAGATTTCAAAATTAATTAGAAAGATGGTAAAAAATCTTATCTACCCAATAATGATCATCTGATGTGTTGTTTGTGGTAAGCTTACTTGTTAGGAAAATGATTTTTTGCTCAGACAATATTAAGTCTGAGAAGAAACCAATCTAAAGACGTTCAAGGAGGAATCAACTCAGACGAACCCTAGTTGACCTATAGAGGACTTGCCTCAAGCTCTGAAGAAATAGATAAAGAAGATGAAGTCAAAAGCATCAGACGATGAGCTCAATAAAAGATCTAAAAAACATCAGACAATAAGAGAAATATATCAATCTGAAGGAAGTAAGAAGAATCAAGTATAGTGAGAAGACTCAACAAGTTTGATTCCAAAGAAGTTGACGATCACTATGACTCGGTGAGTCTGAATCAGACGGGCAAAATGCTATTAGATCTTAAAGGACTCTAAGATCTGATGGATGCTCTCGTAGAGTGATCAAAAGTCAATCACAACCATGTCACAGATCAAGATTTGAAGATTTGAAGTCAGAAGAAGTCAACAAAAATTAGCTAAGAACAAACGTGAACTCAAATTGATAACTGAAGACTGAAGTTGATAAAAAAGAGTTAGACCAACTGATAAGATGTTGATCGAATATGCCTGACTCACAAAGCGACAAAGCAAAAGGCAACAAGTCCAACGGTCGTATTTGTTAGATGGAAGTTTGAAATTCAAATTGGCTCACTTCCAACGACTAGTTTGAGTTCAGACCTCTATAAATACGAGTGTTCCCCAGTTGAAATTAAAAAAAAAAAATGAGAGTGCCCAACGAGAGAGCCTCTATGTCTTATCCACCCACGGATGTTTGGTTGCTAAATGTTCCAAACTTTCTGTTCCAACTCCGGTGGTGACTTAGATAGATCTATGTTCTCTCTTGAAAAGGGATTCACCACTTCTTCTACAATGAACTCCACAAAATTCAGTCTCACCCTCTAAGCTGTTTTACTTTGTAAAATCTGAAGTATAGCTTAGACCAGTGTTGCTTATCTTTTTACTTGGCACACTCAACCTAGTTGGAAATGTAGTTCTAACCAAGTCTAGGTGATGACAGAAATTAGATTGAAGTCGTGAGTAGACATCAAGGTATAGCTGCTGAAAGCAATGGCGACGTGTAGCCTAACGTGAATTGGGTGAAAGTGAGAAAAGGATAGATCCCGACCTCATAACCTAGGGACATAGTATCTCAATCTTCGTAGGATCGAAAATCATTTTCCTTGAAAGTCTAAAACAAGAAGTTTCTAAAGTGAATTAGAATTCATTTGCTTGATTGGTCGTGGATTTAGGAGGGGGTTTTCTAAACCATATTAAATCCTTGTATTGTTTACTATTTTATTGTCTTCTACTTTATTTTGCAATTTCTTGAACAAAATACTCACATGAACATAGAACTCGTGCACACTAAAATCTTATTTAGTTTAAATTGTTTCTAATGTGTCTGATGAACGAGTCTCGCCTACCCCACCACTTTTCGCGTGCAATGAGTCTCTTCATTGATTTGCAACTTAATAAGTTTTATCTTCAGAGTCTCACTAATGACTCAATTTCCCCTTCTATTGTGATTAAAAATTCTAAAGAATTTCATCAAGTGTATTCTCCTCCTCATACACCTAACACCTCGTTCGAGACCCTTGAGATATATATCCTTATTATAGTTGGCAAATGGAAAGGTCGAGTCAAGGTGCCCGAGCCCACCGATTTTTCAAAAATTAGGCTAGGTCGGGCCAACCCCAAAATCTATCAGGCGAAAAAATTATGGTCCAAACAAGCCCATAATGCAAATTTTCAAGACAAAATTTTCGGATTGGGCCAAACCGATCTTGGTCCAACAGATTTTTATAGTTATTGGGGGAGGTCCGATCCACCCAAAAATTCTATTAAATCTATATTTTGAATCCAACCTGATCTAAAACGGACAAATTGGGCATTCTCATCGAACCCGTTTGCTATCTCTAATTCCTTAGGACCAAGCTATCTCTAATTCCTTAGGACCAATAGCAAACCAACAATATAGTATGTAATATTTTTCAAAATAGCAAGTGTGTAGGTGTTAAGGAGTATATATATATATATATATATATATATATATATATATATATATATATATATATATAGGTGGACTGTAATGATTTTATTTTCACCTAAAAGTATTAAATAGGTTGTTGATAATGATGTAGATTATTAATTATTACCTATCATCTAATTTAATAATGAGTCGAATTAATTTACCTGCCCTACCTGCTCTTGTTGAGATTTAGGGCGACATGAAACAAACTATCTTGACTTATTGCACCAAAATTTCACCCCAAACAGCCCCTCACATGCCCCTTGGTTTCTTAGAGCAAACAAAATTTACTTCTTCGCCAAATTAATGCCTACATTCTCATATTTTGTCACAAAACATGTATTGCATATAAAGGCAGGGGACCAAGTTATAATTCGAGGAACATAAAGATCTATTTAGGTAGAAGACTTTAATGTAGGAATTATTTTCAATTATATATGTAATTTGGCTCTCAAAAAGCTAAATCACAATCAAGAAACATCATCTTACAATTGTGATAAATAAATCAGATGTTGGGTGAACATTGGGTGACCTATATGATGTTCGGATTATGGGGTATTTATGTTCTGTAATACTAAAATGAAGAGATAAATTATTATTGCATTTATTGAATTTTTAAATGGTTTCCAATGAATAAGAAATTGATATATGAAACTTGAGCCCCCACCTTTTAATAATATAGTGAGTTTTTTAACATTCACTCTCGTAATCCTCTTCAATTTCCTCTCAACACATTCTTTAATCGTCATTCTCAAGTGTCGATTTCGATTCAACGTGTCTAGGCATGTTAGGTCTAACCGATGATTCAATATAGTAAGCTTTTTCATAGAATTAATCTCTATTTATAACAAAAAATAAGCAAGGATGCTAATTAAGTAGACAACTAATCTTGCCAAGTCAGCGAGAACTAACGATTTTTTGGATCTTAGTAATGATATGAATGTTCTTCATATTATCACTACAATATAAAAAACTTCTTATAGGGAAGGAAAGAAAATATAAATAAAATGTTTTAGGTTAAATGAGAAAATGTATGCAGATCTAAGATTGAAGGGGGATTATGGGTGAGAGATTTGAGAATTTATTATCTATCTCTTTTATAGGACTGTATAAATGGTATTCGATTCTCGATTAGAACCGAGCAGAAGCGGTTTTGATTAATCAAAAATAAAAAATTTGGTTTTGGTTTATTATTCAGTTCTAGAATTGAATCTTTTTCAGTTATTGGTTAATCGATAATCAATTGGTTTGCAACCGAAAAACCATTTTTACTTTTAATTATTATTTTAATGATTTTATATAATTAATTAAAATTTAGAATCTCAATGTTTAATTTTTATTTTTATTATTTTTAATAAATTTCACTTTTTTCAAATATTACTTTAATTATTTTTAATAGATTTCATTTTTTAAAATATTATTTAATTATTAATTAATCGAAAACCAAAATATAATAATCAATCAATTTTTGATTAACCGAAAATTTATTGGTTCAATTTCAATTCCACGACAAATACGGTTCTATTAATAAAAAAAAATATAGATTAATCGAAACATAACCATTTCCTACCCCTACTTTTTTATGCAAATGGGTGTGGAAATGGTTGCAGGCGGAAGCTCTCTTTGTATTAAGATTCTCAAGTCTAGATATGTGGCAAGAGGTACTAGGGAGGTGGCGAGTTGCAAGGTTCAATTTTTTTGTGTGTGGAGGGATTGGGGGTAAAGAGTTTCATGTTAGTCTTTTGTCTTTGTTGAAGAAGGAAAACTTGCTCGTTTTAGGAAAGATCATTGGGGTGAGGAAAGAGTTCTTTTGAGGGATAAATTTTGCAATCTCTTTAGAATTTCTATGCAACAAAACTGGATTGTGATAAATATACAGTTAGAGGGAATTTTTGGGTTTGGGAGTTCAAATGGAAGAGAATTTTTAGCATAATTAAAATGAAAGAATTTTTGGAGTTCTGGTATTCTCTGTACAAGTACAAAATAGACAGCTTGGAGTTAGATTCATTTAGATGGAAATGCTCTATTGATGGGAGCTTCTCTACGAAATCAATGTATGCTGTTCTCTTCAATGAGGTGTTTGTTGTGGAAGAAGTTGATACGTTATTGACAAATTTATGGAGCAAAAGTGACCCAATTAAGGTTTCATCTTTTTTTTTGGAAGGCTTTACGTAATAGAGTACTAACTATAGATAATCTGGTTAAAAGAGGGATTGTTACTAATGATCGGGACAAAGTCCGTCCTTTGTGCTCTAATTCTTTGGAAGATATTGATCATCTCATGTGTTCGTGTAATTTCACTTACGATATTTGGAGAGGTTGCTTTAGTTGGCTTGGGGCTCAGGTGGTGGGACCTAATACTTTTAGGGCTCGTTTGGTAGACATATTTAGATATATCAAGATAGATAAGACATAGATGTGTATCGTAGATAATGTGAGATTGGTATTGTATGTTGTTGTTTGGTAGATAAGATATAAAATATATATAACAAACCTTGTTTGTTTGGTACATTAATTAAAAACATAGATTAAGAAACAAAATGACCAAAGTAGCCTTATGACAAATAAAGGAAAAGACGGGCTTGTGTGATCATGTTTTTAATATGCAACAATGATTAACATTGTCAAAAAACTGATGTTCTTAAGACTGAAGATTATTCAAAATTTGAGTTGATCACGTTTTTAATATAAAAGACTTAATTAAGACTATCAAATGAAGACAGAAGACGATGCGAGATTTACTGTGATCACGCATTTAATTGGACGTGCTTATTAATGTGAAATCTCTGCCGAAGACGATTTATGATTTTGTGTGATCACGTTTTTAATATGCAACAATTATTAACATAAGGAATTCTACAATAATAAACCGAATTCAAACACTCCCAAAACATTTATAAGGATCCATAAGGAATTCAAACACTCCCAAAAAATCATCCTAATGTAATTCTTTGTCATTAGGAGCTAAACAGAAGTCTACAATAATAAACCGAATTCAAAATCAATTACATCATATCTTTGTAAATTCCCACACTTCACCACCTTTCGACACTTGTTGAATCGCATATCCTTGTTCACGCCATCAAAACCACCAAAATTCACCAATTTTATATGAACTCCAACACCATCGCAAAATGTTCAAGTCAATTAATATCCCACAAGTATATCCCAATTAACAAATGATCAATTAAATCACTCACATACAATTGATGAATGAAAGAAAATATATGAAACTTGTCTATATGTTAGGCCCTTGATCCTGTAACTTATTTCATTCAATAGTTCAGATGGCCACAATGGCGGAAGCCGTATTTGGTTATCCATTTTCACAGAGACGAAGCGTTAGATGTTTGGAGCATTATGAGAAGAGCGAGGAGAGGGCGCCACGCCCTTCACTCGAAGCTCCATTACAAAAGATTAGCAAATCCAAACTCAAAGCATCCTACCATACACACGTCTCCTCCTTTCTTGGTAAACCAAATATAGTTCGTACATCCTACAATTTACTCCTATATCAAGAAATCAAAGTGATGGGATATGGCCCAGCCACACAGGCCCACTGACAGGTCCAAACGAGCTAGGCCTGACATTAGTAGCAGGCCCACGCGGTTAAGCCCAAGACAAACCCTAATCAACCCCCAAAACCCTAGCCCCCAGAACTCGAGTCAGGCGCCACTCTCCACGTGGCGCACGGAAGGCGAAGCATCCCTACAGACGAGAGGAAGAGCCCCTACACGCCAGGGGAAGAGTCCCGGCCAATGGAGGGAATGGGCACGCCTTTAGGAGCCCTCAGACATGTATAAATAGGAGTTAGATTGAAGGTAGAGGAGTTAGCAACTTCTTGAATACTAAGAGCTTTTAGCTATACTCACTGTAATCAAAACATAGTGAAAGTATTGAGGAATCACTCCTCCGTGGACGTAGATCTCATTAACAATCGAACCACGTAAAAGCCTTGGTGTTCTTTACTGCTTTACATAAATCTCGCATATCTACATATTCTAGATTCATCATTGGCGCCGTCTGTGGGAATACTACGAACAAAAAAGCTTCGTTTCTCTACAAAACTTAATGGCAAGAACACGTACAACCGCCGTCGATGCTGGCAACAACCGCGCTGAGGACAACCAGGTGGTCACTCAGCGCCACGGGAAGGAGATCGCGGATGCCACAAGCGGTCACACACCTGAGGGCAACATGAAAAACGTTTCCATACACCCTCAGGATCGCCGCCCTCACGAAGGGGAAGATACCAACCTCAACGAGGAAGAACAGACAGTTCGTTCGTCCCACGAGGCCCTTGGCCGAGCTGTGATCGAATTCCTCAACGCCAACCTTGGCCAGTTCCAAAGCTTCCTCCACCGGAGGACAAATGAAGCGGGCACCTCCCGAATGCCCGAACTGGCGAATACGGGCGCCCGAGGTCGCTCACCCCACCGAGGCGGTCAACGCTCACCTCGGCACAATAGCCGAGAACGCGTACACCAATCCGCCACCAGAAGTCAATCACCTCGCCAAGGGGGTCGCAACCAGTCGGCACCTCGTCACCCGCGAAGCCGCTCTCCACCTCGGCATACCGCCCATAGGGCCGAGCAGAACATGAGAGAAGAAAGGCGGAGCAGAACTCCTCCTCGGAGAGAGGATAGACGCTGTTATCGGTCTCCCACCCCTCCAAGGAGAGATGGCAATGATCTCCCGGGGTTCGACCGAGCGGAAGAATCATCTCTCCTTTCTCCAGAGAGATTCTGGACACGCCTTGCCCCAACGGTATAGGGCACCCAACATCGCCGCCTACGATGGCCTCGGGGACCCCTCCGACTTCCTTTTCGCCACACCACTAACATGGCGAATCAAGGAATGGAAGATTTCCACATGTGCAAGATCTTCCCGAGGTGTTGATCTCCAACGCCCGACTATTTGGTTCACCTCGCCCGCCAAAATAGTATAGATCGCCTGTGATCTCATGGATCGGTTTAAGTGGCGTTTATCGAAAATGCCACCCCGTAAGCCTCGTCCAACTGCGCACAATCCGCCAGGCGGACGAGATGATGTCGAACTTCATTTCGAGGTTCATCAAGGAGTCTCTCAAAATCGATGAGAGCAACGATCTCTATATCATCAACGCGTTCAAGAACGGGATCCGACCCGGCGCACTGAACAAGGAGATCACCCGTGAGAAGTCGGAGACGGCTAGCCGCCTTTGGAACCTAGTAGACAACTTCGTCAAGGGAGACGAATCAGACCGAAAGAAGAGGGAGACCTGGGACGAGCAACGGACTGAAAAGAAGAAGCCGGATGATCGAGGTCGAGGCACTGAACGCCGAAGTGCCTTCGAGAGAATCAGGAAGGGCCCTCTGAGTCAGTGCTCGGACCTCGGCCAGCCCGCGACAGAGCACCTCATCCGCTCAAATCGAGGCGGAGATATTCGAGCTCCACGCCGAGCTCTTCCAAGCCCTCCTATGAAAGGAGGATCTAAGAAGAGGTCAACGGAGGAATATTGTGACTATCATCGGGGTATGGTCACAATACCGAGGATTGAGGAACACAGGCTCATGATTGACGAGCTCATCAAAGAAGGAGCCTCAAGAAATACCTTGGCCGAGCTCGGCCGGGGAACAAAAAGCAGAGGAAGAACAACGGTGGCAACAAGCTGCGGGCCGACCTTGACGACGACCCGGCCGAAGATGGCGAGGACGAAGGTCCCAACGCTATGGAGCAGGTCTATGCCATTACTGGGCTCCTCGTAGGAACGATGAGGTCGTCGTTAAAGAATGAAGCTCGGAGGCCGACCCACGGGAGCCAAGAACAAGCGACTCGGGATGGTGAGGACATCGTGTTCTCCAAAGATGACCCGTACCCAAAATCATGCCCCACCAAGACGCCATCACAATACAAGCCGTGGTGGGCAACAAGAACGCCCACCGGTCTATATCGACATCGGTGCCTCCGTCGGCATTATCTTCCGAGTATGCGGATAAACTTGAGGTCGGAGGAATTGGTACATCCCACTCCCTCCCGGCCATGAGCTTCACTCGAGGCGGTTCAACCCGAGGGTATCATTACCCTTCCGCTACTGTAGGACGAGCTCCTAGGTCGGTCACCAAGGCCATTCAATTTTTCCTCGTCCGAGCTCGTCCCCGTGTACAACATCATCCCGGGAGATCGACTCTATGCCACCAGGCCGTGCCGCTCGGTATACCACCTCACCATCAAGATACCCACCCCGGTGGGAGTGCTAAGCATCCGGGGTGACCGGCGGCTAAAGAGTGCCTACGAGTCTCAACCCAAGATGTAGCCTTGCCCAGGGCATAGCAATTAGAATCCTCGAGGTTGTCACCGGGAAGAATCGATCAAGACCTCCGGTTATCGACGACGATCCCTCCAAAGTTGTCAAGGTCGGCGTCCAGGCCCAACCGACATTCGGCGAGTGTCATGCGACTCGAAGGAATACAATGATGTGTTCGCGTGGTCCCCACTCGACATGACCGAGTGTCACCCGAGCTCATAACTCATCGCCTCAACATCGACCCGCCACAAAAGCGTTCGGCAAAAGAAGAGGGTGTTTGCGGCGCAACCGGTCGTAAGAGACGAGGTGACTCAACTCCGGAAGGCCAAGATCTTGTTCAAGTCAATACGACACGGATGGCTAATCGATCGTGGTTCGAAGCAGGGAGGGATGGCGCGTGTGTGTCGATTACACCGACCTCAACAAACATCGCTTGAAAGATCGCTACCCTCCCGACATTGACAAGAAGGTGGAAGCACCGGTGGGCCATGAGACCTTGACTTCCTCGATCCGTACAAAGGTACCACCAAGTCCTAATGAGCCGGATGACGCCCAAAGACGGCATTCATCACCGACTTGGTGTCTTTGCGTCTGGGAAGATGCCATTCGCCCGAAAAAGCTGGGCTACCTATCAAAGAATGGTGGACGCCATATTCAAGGATCACATCGAGGCGGATCGTCGAGGTCTCGTCGGCGACATCGTGGTTAAGAGTAAAAAGCGAGAGTCGCGCTACGACCTCGGAACTATTCTCCGCCTCCTCGGTCGGCCAACCATAAACTCAATCCCTCAAGTGTACATTCATGGTGAAGACGGAAAATTCACGGGATCTTGGGTTTCTCAAGAAGGTCAAGGCAAATCCCACTAAGGTGAAAACGATTGCTTGACATGCAAGTGCCAAGACCATCCGGAGATCCACAAACTCACGGGGTGTCTAGCCGCCTCGCAGATTCTTATCTCGGGCCGAGAAGCGACTTCCTTCTTCAAGATCTTGAGAGAGCTCGGGACTTCGCCTGGCAGGAGGAACACCAGGTCGTCTTCACGCAGCTGAAAGAGTATCTCGCCGACCTGCCCACCCTGACCGCCCCGAAAGAAGGCGAGCTCCTCTCTTTGTACCTCGCCGCCTCGGACGAGGCCATCAGCGTGGTATTAGTCCGGGATGAGGTCGGACAACAACTCCCCATCTACTTCATCAGCCGAGCTCTCAAAGGACCGGAGACAAGGTATACCAACCTCGAAAAGGTGGCACTGGCCCTAGTGAACGCTAAGCGACGCCTCCGACCCTACTTCCAAGCCCATTCCGTCCAGGTACTGACCGACTTACCCTTGAGACAAGTCTTATCAAAACCAGAGTCATCCGGACGTATAGCCAAGTGGGCACTGGAGCTCGGCGAGCACGACATTTCGTACTCCCCCAGGCCGGCCATAAAGGGCAAGCCCTCACCGACTTTCTCGGTGAGGCCAAATTCACCGAGGTCGGCTCAACCGTGGTCGCTCCAACGCCCGCCCACAATGGAGAAATCGTCATCGCACCACCATGATCACTGGCGGATGTGCGTGGGCTGAGCTTCATGCAAGGCGGGCAATGAGCGAGCATCCTCCTCCTCGGCCCGGACAAGCGAGAGGAGGTGACCTCGCCCGGTTTACCTTCCCGACCACAAACAACGAGGTGGATTACGGTTACCGATCTCGGGACTCCGCCCGCAGGAATTGAAGGTGGACAAGATCCAAATCTTCGGAGATTCCCAGGGTCGTGGTGAACCAGGTGTTAGGCAAATACGAGGCCAAGGAGGACCGAATGAAGCAATACCTCGAGAAGGCCAAGGAGATGCTGACCTCATTCAGGTACTTCAGTATTCATCGTATCCCACGAGGGAAAACCGCCGAGCTGATATCCTCAGGAAGTTAGTTGCGTCGTCAACAAGTCCACCAGTGGAGGAGGTACATGCCAGGAGCATCACCGAGGCCCACATCGGCATCATCACCGAGATAGAACCGAACTGGATGTCTCCCATAAAGGCCTACCTGGAAGATGGCGCGATCGCCTCAAGATCGGCTCGAGCCAAAAAGATGATGACGAAATCCCAAAAGTACCTCGTACATGAGGGCGCTCTCTACAGGAAGTCCTACCTTCAACCCCTCCTGAGATGCCTCGGACCAGAAGAAGCCGACTACGTGCTCAATGAGATTCACCGGGGGTCTTGTGGAAGTCACATCGGATCGTGAGCTCTCTCAAAGAAGGCGCTGAGGTCGGGATATTATTGGCCCACCCTCGTCCAAGATTCGGCCGAGCTTGTCAAAAAATGTCCAAAGTGCCAGCTGCACTCCACAGTCAAAAAGCTACCCCAAACCGATCTAAGCAGCCTGCAGAGCCCGTGGCCTTTCATGCAGTGGGGGATCGACATCGTTGGCCCGTTCGACCGAGCACCAGGTCAGCTTCGATACTTAGTCGTCGCTGTAGATTACTTCACAAAATGGGTCGAGGCTGAGCCACTTTCGAGCCTCACGAGCCGGAAGATTCAGACATTCGTGTGGAAGAACATAGTCTGCCGCTTCGGCATACCGCACATTCTGATCTCGGACAACGGCACCCAGTTCGTGGACAGAAATTTCAAGGAATGGTGTGAAGAGCTCCAGATCGAGCAACGTTTCACCTCGGTCGCACACCCGCAAGCGAATGGCCAGACCGAGGTGACGAACCGCACGATTGTGCAAGGATTGAAGAAGAGGCTAGACCGAGCTAAGGGTGATTGGGCTGAAAATCTCCCCCAAGTCCTCGGTCCTGCTGAGCGACCCCTCGGACTTCGCGGAGAAACCCTTTCGGTTTGGTCTACGGGACCGAGGCCATCACCGGCCGAGATCGGCGCACCAAGCCCTCGCACTCTCCACCGACCAAGCCGAGAACGGAAGACCCGTGCCAACCTTGATGCTCTCGAGGAGAGACGCGAGCTCGCCTTCATAAACGAAGCCAAGTACAAGGGCCAGGTCGCACGGTACTACAACAAAAGGGTCAAAGCCTCCGCACTCCAAGTAGGCGACCTCGTCCTACGAAATAATGAAGCCAGTAGAGCTGAGCGTCTTAACAAGCTGGATCCGACATGGGAAGGCCCATACCGCGTTCACGAGGACCTCGGCAAAGGGGCTTACAAGCTAGCTCACCTATCCGGTGCACTTATCCCCCGAACCTGGCATATCACTCATTTAAGGAGGTACTTTACATAGCTTCGATTTCAGATCGGCATCATGTTAGTCCCTTTATTGTTTTGCCAAAATACGATGTTGATTACATATTCAATAAAACATTTGTTTTCCTAATGAATATTTCACTTCGTCTCATATCTATGTGAACATCTATTTGGATATACCACATTTAAACCTTCACAAGGGGACGCCCTTACGAAGATGAAAAACCCACTAAGTAGGGTACTCACTAAGCGCGCGCCGCACTCGCAGATTACTCATTAAATTGAACGTCTCAGTGCAAGGCATACAAACTACTCATTAAATTGAACGTCTACATGCACGCATACAGATTACTCATTAAGTTGGAATATCTACATGCAAGACATCCAGATCGGATCTCGTCAAATTATGCCCCTTTATTTGGGAAGATATACATCAGATACGCCTAAATACATTTACGACCAAAACGAAGTCCTAAGCTATGTTTGTACCTCTCAAGGGGGAAAATATACACTTCGAAACGAGTCTAAATACATTTACGACTACATACAAAGTCCTAAGCTATATACAAACTCATTCGGGCTTCCGAGCTCCGCCTCACGGACTCATTGGCCGCACTGCATTCGAACAAAATCTCGGGTCGGCGATGAATACCGGAATGAACTCGTGCCTCCACCCAATCAATGAGGTCGGCACCACCCGGCCCGCTCCGGTGCACTCGCCTGGGTTCACACTCGCCCTCGAGCCGACGCGGCCAGACCACGCCCGCCCGACCGCCGCCTCCACGCCGACTGATGTCTGGGCGCCCGACATGCCGAGGACCGCCTCTAAATGCTTCCTCTCACTGGACCCATTAGACGAGCACTTGGCGTGATCGGCGTAGCCGCCCTTCTCTTGAGTTCTTCTATTATTGGACCGCGGCCGCTGTAGACTCGGCTGCGGGTTGGGCATACGTCGTTACGGACGACCTCGTACATCCGCATGTACTTCATGATGGAGTCGAGGTCTTTAAACTTTTGCTATTAGGCCCTCCTCATCCTCGGCACCATGCCCCTCCGCCAAGAAGCTCGAACTCGATCGTCGGCTTCGATATGGTAGTTCCACCATCCGCGGATTACCTTCTCATACTGCATGCTCTTCCGAGATCCGAGCTAGCTCCTCCATCGTCACCGAGCCGCCTCGCATTGCATCACCGTCCTTGACCACATCGCGATAAACCCCCGGACTTCGAGTTGTGTGATTCTTAGCTTTAGCGCCTCGCTCACCGTGAGACGGGCCACTTCTCGATCGGCCTCGTGCATCGTCTTCTTCAGGTCGGCGGATGATGCCGAGCTGACATCCATTCTCGCCAAAACTTGAGTCAGCTCGGACGATCGACTCCTCCAAAATAGCACTTCTTCGTCCTTCTCAGCCAAGGCACCTCGGACCTCTTTCACAGCGACAATTCATGATCAAGTCCAAGGTATTGAGATGCGGAATGCTATAAATGAAGAAACAACACACATTCAGAAAGTGATAAATTTTATTACTCAAAAGTTGGAATGTTTATAAGGCTAAGGGTCCTATTGACCCCGGAAAATTAGCCTATTACATTCGGGTCGACGACCGCCTCCTGCTGCCCTTGCTGTTGCTCCTGAGTTTGGCCCCCTTCGGAAGGAAGCTCGGTGTCCGGCGCCTCATCCTCCTCCTCTGCTTCAGCTCGCACCTCGGCAAGAAGCTCCTGGAGTTCAGGATCTTCGTCCTCCTCAGATCGGGTGACGGCCTCCGCCGTCAGAAGGGAGGAGCTGGATGCCAAAGCCTCCAACACGGGAAGGACCCGACCCGGAGACCACCGGGCGACGCCTTGTTCATCTCGCGAGTGGCGACCTCGACCCAACCGTGCTTGACCTTGTCAAAGTCGGGCATGGCGGTTGCCAACCCTCCGTGTGCTGACACAATCACGGGCTTCAAGACGGCGGCGTGTAGGCAATGAAGGCCGAGAAACTCTCCGACTCGACGAGCTTTCGGCAAAGGCCCTCAAGATTGGCCCCTGGTCGGCCAACCTAGCCCCTCTCGCCCTCGAGCTCTTGCCGCCCGCCCGCCGCCGCGAGCCTCTTGAGCTCCCCGGGCGGCCTCCAGTGCCTGCCCCCTTCTTCGAGGCGGCCTCGGCGGCCCTCGCGGCCTCGGTGGCCCTCGCGACCTCCGCCCGCCGCGGCGGCCACGACGGCATCGGCATCCGCCCGGCCGCGAGAAGCTCCCGCCTCAGCGCTTCATACCGGCCGAGCTCAAGAATCAGCCCGTGGCAACTTGCTGTGTCCCCAACCGCATCTTGCATGACCTCCATCACCGAGCTCGCATCCAAAAAAAAAAAAAGCAACACAAGTTAATACAGATCGCAGAGCGGATAAGACCAGATGAGGAACAACTTTGTACCTTTGGGAAGGTGCGACAGTGGGCGGCACCGCAGACTCGAGGCGGCCCGAGTCTCAAGGCCCGGTGCGAGCTCGATCCGCAGAGGCCGTCATCACCGACTAATGTCACAACCTTCGGGGCTTGGCGGTCCGGCTCGTCCAAATACCGCTTTTTCTTGGAGGCGGCTTGATCGGTGATCGTGAGCCCCTCCGCCTCCTCCACCTCACCGCAACAAAGAGAAATACTTGCTCAAGACAACGAGGTCGGACATGCCAACAAAATACATAAAAAAGGGACAAAGATATACGGGATGCCTCACCCGATCGAGACTTCGCTCCCGATGCCTCGACCTATAAACGCCGGCCCGGCATTATTCGTGTCGTCCTCGGTGAAATCAATGGACAAAACCTCACCAAGGTCGCTCAAAGATCTCTCCATATGGCCTGTGGGCTTGATTTTCACGCCCTTCATCGCACAAGGCCCCACTCATACCTCGGGTGCCCCTCACCAGCAGAAAGAAATACCTATTATGCCAATGGGACACCTTCGAGGAGCCGATATCTTAAACTTCAGCCGGAGAGATGATAATACACCCACCTATGGTCTTGACGCTAAAAGCGCATCAAGACCTCGAATGACACCTTCGCCAACACCGTAGCAGATGACCCTAGCCCCACCACCGACCTAATGGAATTCGAGGTCGGTTGACATATGGGATATGAAAGTATTCTTCAGGCTAAGGAAAATTGGGGCCAAAGGAAACCTAAGGCCACTATCAAGCTATCTACATATCAAGTGATAAATCCTCGGAGGGCCATCGCCTATCATCCGCCGGCAGCACCACCACGCCTCCTAATACGGTATTCTCTCATTATCTCAAAAGCTCCTCCAACGTCAACCTCGACCTCGCCACACCAACCTCTAAGTCCGTCCCATACCGATGATACCGGCGGGACCCTAGCACACAATCCTACGGACCTACCGGCGGTTATAGACATATACTCCTTTACATCGGAGGCAAACGCCGAAACCAAGCGGAGCCGAGTTTTCGTAAGCGAGAAGGAAGATGAAGAATACATACTTACTTTTTTGGGCGAGATATCGGGCTTCCTCAACAAGTTTGAAAGAAAATTAGGAAATTTCTGCGAATGTATTCTCTGAAAACAAAGCGTCGAAAGGGAAAGTGAACAGTGGCCTCATTTGGGCCTATTTATAGGACAAATGGCGCCTAAAAACTGTCGTTTCAACTTTCCCACGTGCCTACCCGCTATTGGATGTGGAGTCCACGCGCGCACACGGTTCGAGTGCTCAGCTGTCGCCTGGCGCGTGTGACGTACTCTGCGGGAAGATAGACCGCCAGTCTGATCGTGTGATGATTACGTTGACCTCAGACGGCTCGAACCTCGGACCTCGTCCGCTTCCACATCCAAGAAGGCGCCAGTCGGACTTGCCTTTCCGAAAGTCGGGGCGTCCAGATCGGACCTCGACGTCCTACCAACGGGCATCGCCCCCACGAGAACATCTCCATCCGGATCGCACCTCGGCATCCCTAGAAGGCGGTCACCAGACAAACCTCGGCATCACCCAAAGATGATTTCTCCGTCGGATCCGCCTCTCGGGTCGAACCGGCATCCTCCGAAGAGCGGTGCCGCTCCGCATGGACCTCGGTGTAACCTATGCAAGGGTCGCTATCCAGGTCGGACATCGACTACCTTTGCAGCACGTCTTTGCCAAACGACAGGCGACTCCAGCTCGGTCCCCAACAAGCGGCACACGCCCAGAACGTCAAAACCGTCTACCTCAGTTCGAATCCAGGCGAACCAATCACATCCTCACACCAAAGAGATCGAGAAACCTTCGAGGACAACATCAGCCGAGCAACATCCTACCTCGGCAACGCGCATTCTTCGCCTCACCTCGGCACGGCTGTTCCTCGACTATTCGGGGGGGGCTATGATGGGATATGGCCCAGCCACACAGGCCCAAACGAGCTAGGCCTGACATTAGTAGCAGGCCCACGCGGTTAAGCCCAAGGCAAACCCTAATCAGCCCCCAAAACCCTAGCCCCCAGAACTCGAGTCAGGCGCCACTCTCCACGTGGTGCACGGAAGCGAAGCATCCTTACAGCGAGAGGAAGAGCCCTACACGCTGTGGAAGAGTCCCGCCAATGGAGGAATGGGCACGCCTTTAGGAGCCCTCAGACATGTATAAATAGGAGTTAGATTGAAGGTAGAGGAGTTAGCAACTTCTTGAATACTAAGAGCTTTTAGCTATACTCACTGTAATCAAAACATAGTGAAAGTATTGAGGAATCACTCATCCGTGGACGTAGATCTCATTAACGATCGAACCACGTAAAAGCCTTGGTGTTCTTTACTGCTTTACATAAATCTCGCATATCTACATTTTCTAGATTCATCACAAAGCTTTTCAAAAATCGAAGGAAAAACAAGGTTGCGGTGTATGCTCAACTCTAATGATAAGAATTCACACTACACCCTCTCCAATTCTTTATATATATATATATATATATATATATATATATATATATATATATATCACTTCACCATGAAAAGAGAGCGATCAAAACATTCTCTATAGCCTATTTTTTTATAAATAAATAAAAAAAAGACACGCAATAATCAGTCCGAAAGAAGAAGAAAAAACTCCCATTGAATAACCAATCGCAATCAGATCATACAAGTCAGCAACCAACAAAGAGACAAACACAAACAACACGCAAATCGTCAATCTAATAAACACAAAACCAAACACCAAATATAAATCTTCAAAAAAAAAAATAACAATAACGAAATCTCACAGGCTTTCGAGATCCAGTCCCGATCCATCCAAAAACATAAAAAAAAATATAATTGTTCATTGAAAATCAGAGCTAGAGGCTGAGATGCCGAGGTATATACAAGAGTGGAAAAACTAGCAAGCAATTTTTACCTGAACCTGTGAAGTGAGAGAGAGAGAGAGAAAGCCGCAACGCCTGTTTGAGTAGAGCGATGTGGAGGGTACAATAGTCATTAGAATATTATATATGTAGTTTGGTTATAGATAGATACCCAAACTAGCGTTCAACGAGAGATGGGTAAGCAAAGCGAAACAGAATGCACAACGGGCCTTGGAAGAAACGCGGACTCCCAAGATACGAAACCAGTTTACCAAACAAGCTGCTAAGCCCTGATACGTTGTCAATCTTGGGTTAATCTGAGATACCAAACGGGCCCTTAAGAGTCATTTCTCGTAGTTAGTTAGGTATGAGAAATCAAGAATAGTTTGTTATCAATATTTGAGTATGTGTGCGCGTAGAGTTATGATTATCATATATAGTTATGATTTACGACTAGCTAATTATGGTTTTCTCTGAATAGTTGAAATAGGACATGAGATACAAGAAATGAAACGATGACTTAGAATTTTAATGTGATTTTGACGTTGATGAATGATGTTAATGGATAAGCTTGTCCCCAAGCTTAAGAATAAATAAGAAGATTAAGATGATAAGAAAATATAAATATGGGCGAAAATAGTAGCTCCACTAGGTGGAATTAAATCGAGATATTTTATATCTCTTATTCTTTAATGATGATGCAAAACCCTATGATATTAAAAATTATTTAGTTCGTTGATGATAATCGATGTTGTCCAAGACCCAAATGAAGTATTAAACCTTACTTTACGTAAAGGTAAAGTACGAGGATAATGTAAGAAGAGAAATGAGAAGACTGTTGTGTTGGCTAAAAGTATATATCGGTGGGCTTTCTTACGAAACGATGAACCTAAATTTTTCATCTATGATGCTTTACTGAAGCTAAGTAATATGAAGTATTTGATGATATTGACTGCCAAAATATTTATATTTATGTGTGAATCATATCTGTGTTGGTTCGTCAACTATGAATGATAATCGAATACGGATCCTATGCTAGCCGAAGATGCCTAGTACGGATTAACGTGTACACTATGGTGACTGTGTGCTGAAAGATTTTCTCGATCCGTCACAGCATCCGTGGGAGGTGGCCACCTTCCCGGTGCATATGTTGCAGATATGGACCACGCTGATAGAAAATGGTCCGTCCGGGCAATCTTATGAAAATGAAAAATATTTAGTAAGCACAAGCATTTCCAATAAAACTTTGTGTGTTACTGTGACGGGAAGTTCAATATATGTTATTTAAAGTATTTGACATATGTCCACTGAGTACCTAGTACTCAGCCATGCATATTCGTTTTTTATGTGCAGGTTGAGCAGGTGTTGTAATGGTGACGTGTTGAGCGAAGTAATCTTTTGACAATGTAAATATACGTAACCTTGAGTGCATATCCTCATATGTGCATCTCACACGATTCCGCTGCAAACACTTGAATATGTTGCATTTTGATAGAATATGTAAACAATTACTTCTTTTGTCGAGTCTTCTCTTCTGGCTCGAATATGTAAATTATAACACCTCGATCGTTGAGATCCTATGTACATGAATGTCAGTAGTATGTTTTGATTCACACAGATGAATACCCAACCCTCTTTCTTCCCCGTTTCTTTTATTCCATCCTGAGTCGTAGCTCCGCCTAAGTCGTCCTTAGGGATAGCGGGCTGTGACAGTATTTGTTCGACTGTATAAAACAATAATTATAACGGGACTTCTATGAATCATAAATTTATCACAAAAACTCATGTATATCTATTCATATGGTACAAACGGACATACGTATTATGTGTTCTTAAAAAAATATTATTTACATTGAAGAAAAATGTTATTTTTTTTACACTGTAATTAAAAAATATCATTTATATTGCAGAAAAATATCATTTACAATAAAAAAAAGTATTCTCTCCGTCCACCAAATTCGTTTATACACTTTAGTGGCACAAATTGAAATGAATGTAAAGATAATGGAGAAGGGGAATTGTAAGTAATATTAGATAAAAAATAAGTATATTAATGTAAAGTATAATTAAAAAAAGTGGACCATAACAGGTTTTTTGATAAATAAATGGATAAAATAAGAGGAAAAGTTAAAAAAATTATGCAGGGTCCATGTCTATAAGAGGAAATTAAATATTTTTTGTGTATGATCCAAAGAGAAAATAAGTAAACAAAAAGAATATCAATATCCATAGGGGTGAGCAAAATACCCGAAATTCGAATATCTGATGCGAACCAAACCGAAATTTAAAATTTGGTTCGGATATTTCGAATTTTCGGTTCGGATCGGATTGATATTTTTTTAATTTTCGGATTTTCGATTGGATTTTTTAATCCGAAAAATCCTAAATCCAATTATATATAATTTTATATAATAATAATAATAATTTATTTAAATATTTTTAAATCTAATATAAATATATATAAGAATTAACAAAAATTGGTTTCGAATTTTTCATAATTTCGGATTTTTCGGTTCGGTTCGAATTTTTTTATAAAATTTTTGGATTTCAAATTTTCGGTTCGGATCGGATTGTTTTTTCTCTCAAAATTCGAATTTTCGGATCGGTTCGGATTAGTCAAAAATCCGAACCGAAATCCGAATGTTCATCCCTAAATATCCATGTATGTAAACATAACCATAAGAGACCACTTCTTATGTTATTTGTTTTTCCTTCCACAATATTTATTAATATGTTGTTCCCATAAAATTTAGTTTTTTAGTTTTTTCAAAATTAATAGAAGAGTATTAATTGTATTATTACATCCCTTAGTATTTAAAAATGTATTTGATAAGTTTTATTTCGTAAGGTAGTTAGAATAATTAATATAATGTCTTTTTAGAATAAAATATTATGCAATAAAAGCATAGTAAATGCAATAAATTTGTGATGAAAGATTGTGACAAATCACAACTCTAAATAAGACGCTTTTTTTTCAAGTCTGTAGGTTAAAGGTTCAAATCATCTAGAGAAATGTTTGTATATAACTCTGACAAAGATAAATATGAGATAAGCATATATAAACATCTTGTCAGATCTAATAAGCCAACCAAGAGAAATATTCAAAAAATAAAAATAAAATGATAACTCTGCTTCAAACTTATCTGCTTAAAACACTGTAATACCCAATCCCCCCGCCCAAAAAAAAAAGAAAAAGAGAAAGAAAAGCACTGTAATATCCAATGTATTAGTGATTATGGATGTTAATGGATGGGTATAACTCGAATCAAAACCAATAAATAATTAATGGTTTTGATTTTGAAACCAACCTATTAGACACTAGATCCGGATCGGACTATCAACTATGAGTCTTAAGCGGTCTGGATCTGAGCGGGTCTAGAATCAGAATCAAACCATAACCAGAACTAAATCGAAACCATTGCTTTATAAATTAATGTGTTATGAGTTTTTGAATCGATATGGATAAAACTAACTCATTAACAAGCCTATTTAAACTTAAGCTTGTCAATAAACGGATTTTACTCGGACCAGAACCAATAAATAAGTATTGGTTCTAGTTCTGGAACCAGAACCAGATCCGGATAGGATCGAACCATCAAACTATGGATCTAAACGGTTCGAATCGAACCATCAAACTATGGATCTAAACGGTCTGGATCTAAAACAGGTCTGAAACCGGAACCGAAACCAGAACCGCTGCTTGAAAATTTAATGGGTTTTGAACGATTTCGGATCGATTCAGATAAAACAAACCCATTGACATCCCTATGTGTGATGTGTCATTTGCTTCAACACTGTTGAGCAGCATCTAAGTAGAGAAATAGCAGACAGACAAAAGGACTCGATCAATCTAACCTCTCTAATTATAAGGTGGCGTTTACAATGAGGTAATTGTCATTAGACATTTTTTGATCAATTGATTAAAATCCATTGATTTGAGGTTTTTAACCCAAAATTATTGAGCAAGAGCTAATTTGCCTATGATTTCAAATCTTCCACTCTAAACCATTTCCAATTCCAAAAACAAGGTTATAAGTCCCCTAACACACCCTCCACACAAACACACTTCAATCATCAACACCGGATAACTAATCAAATCTACAAAAGAGGCATGGGATATGAACATGCATGATTCATAGACATGAGCATATCTATCCTTCATTTGATCCAAAAAATCTACAAAGATAGTGTCAGACTAGAAAGGGAGATAAGAATACTGCTACTTCCCTTCATACCACGATCTCATACGCCATCTCACCTCAGTACCATGTCAGATCAGAACACAGAATTCGTAAGCATCAGAAGTATAAGGCTTCCTAAACATGAATTCAGCATGGATCACCGTTTCTTAAAACCATATTTCTTGCGTTCGTAGAATAAATCTGTTTTGGCACTTCCTAGGTTGACTATCTTGGGGCAGCCATCACGGTCCTTCTCTTGCTGCGTGCACTCTTTGCAATAGTATGCATCTGATACCCCCACCCCTCCACAGATGACGCACCGACCTTGAAATGATCCATAATTGCATTCGTCGCATACACGGACAAGGGTGCAAGGGCGCACATAGGAATCACAGATCACACATTTTCCATCACATTTCTCACAAAGCCGTCCAATTGCTATTCCAGGCTGCTTCCTGCACATAATCAGATCAGGGTGATGCTTGGCCATGATTCTTCAAGTAGCTCTTAATATGCCTAAGGAAGTTGCTAAACCTGTATCATGTACAAAAGAGTCAAACCAGAGCTGCCAACAAATGAATACACAAACTATCTCAGTAAATAAAGACGATCATGTGATTGAGGTAAAACTTTTAGAAAACAAATTCAGGGAACTTCTTTGCTCAAAAGCATCAGCCTCATATAAGTAACTGCACAAAATAGCTTCTAAAGCGAAACAGAGAAGGAAATGGAATCCCTTTATAGGATGGGGTTGTTGGACTCCAAAGTCAGTCAATGATTTCAGGATTAAACCAGTCATCCAGACTTGTGAGTCAGGTGCAATGCTCGAAAAACCTCCCTCAGCTTCCAGAACAAAAACAAAAGGTTGACAACAAACAAAATTCTGCAGGCTATGTTTGTACAACCAAGGTTTTGATGCATTTACCATCATCAAGTAACTCCTCAAGCAATCCTAAATTCAGAGTATTGGAATTATTACGACACCTCCTAAGGCACAAAAAAGCGTTGGAAAACATAACAATGTACAATGATACTCATGCCGATGTTCTAAGTTAGATAAATAAACGTAAGCTGTTAATCCAAATTGTGCCATCGCATCAGCCTTAAATTTGAAGTTGCTGGCGGTCTGGTTGAACATATACTCATAAGTCATAACTTAGCCATGAAGCTGGGAAATCAAGCTTATCCTAATTAAGTCAACCAGGGAAGCATGGATGCAGGGACAAAGTATGATGGCTGTATCATATGCAGTCCAGCTACAAAAACCAAGGAAGATAATAAGATGAGAAGTGCCCCTGTAAACTGGACCACGAGTTGCTGTTTAGAGACTAAGCAAGATGAAAAGGAAAAGAGGAGCAAAGTTATTCGTCTTTGCCTTAGGTAAGACACTGGAAAAGGTATACAAGAAATCTATTAAAATGATGCTACTATTAAGATCTTATATTTTTTGACCGGCTTACACATGAAATAACAACAACGGAGAACTCACATTGAATTTGACTAGGTATGATAGAGGAAGCATCCCTGCATTCTTAGTGCTTTGCGAGAGAAGGAATGAATTATTATGAAGTGGAGATGTAATTAACTCAAGGAAGACTAATAAATTTAGTCTTAACAAAAGCATGGGAAACAAGATTATTATGTGAAACGTTGCACATAGTTAAGCCCCAAGTCCATGGTGGATAGTTTGTCCTTGATCCCAAACCAACACTAGCTACTCCTAGTAACATGTTCAACAGATTCAGCAGCCACCCAAAATTCAAATTTATAGTTGAGATGAAATCAGCACATAACTACACTGTTCCAGCAATTTCTTAGTTCTTAAAGAATATTCTGGATAATGAGCACAAAGAGAACCCTATTTCAAATTGATAACAGGCCATTTATTCCTATTGGGAAGAGGCTAGGACCAAGTGCTTACAGTTAGAAAGAGTATCAACGAAGCAAAGGTAAAATAATGATTAAAACCTAGAGAGACTTCACAGAAATCCAGACACTCACTGTCCACCACATATTTATCGATAAAATATATAATTCGAGCACCTTCAACGACAAGGGTTTCACGGAACAACTCAAGTACATGCATTCATCAATGTCTACATAAACATAAAATAACAAACTCGTAAATTGTAACAAATGAAACCCTAATGAGCAATTTTTAAGGAAACCCACCGCAATCAAGTGACCTCCAGCAATGAAGAATGAACCTGAAATGCACAGGAAAAGGAGCAATTGTTGGTTAAACGAACAATCAGTGTACAGAAAGAGGCGCATGAACGAAACCGGAAGCAGTAAAAGGTGAAAAATGTGTGCGTGCGAGCAGATTGGATCGAAATTTCACCTGAATATTTGAGCGAGATGGAAAGGCGGCAACGGGGAAGAGATTATATAGCGACTTAATGTTGGGAAATTTCTGGCGAGCTCCAAAGAAAATTGACTTTTGGCACGGCTTCGTTTAGGGCCCAAAACGTAAGTTGCCCAATATTTTTTGAAACCCATAAAGGGGGAACTCACATTCAGGAAAAGATGTTTAAATTATATTTTTATTTTTATTTTTCTAATTCCAAGTAAGTAAGTTAGATTTTTGCTGATTCAACGATGTAATCACCTCGTCGAAAAATGATAGATTATTCTTATCCAAAATACCTCAAATCATAAACATTTATTAATATGCTATCAAAAGTATCCAAACAATACCTTTGCTTCAAATAATTTGCAAAAATATGCTCCGGGGAGGGATGCTTAATTGCTTATATTGGGAAACAGGGACAATTTGAGGGGAAAAATAATAAATTGAAAAAAATAGTAGATCCAAGTGTCACGCGTCACATAATCTATGGGTTCTGTGGTGCACCAATTGTTGGGATCGGATCGAAAACGCAATGAAATTAAAATTTTTTTCGAATCAATAAATGAAACAACAATTATATCATTCCAACACTATTAACGATTTCACGTTAACACGATGTAAGATAATAATGATCGAATCATTGCATATATTTTCGCACTTTGGTTGATGAAGGGATGAGAAGCAATCAATTGCTCGTCCTCCAAAATCGCAGGGATCCAAACGTTTTCCCTCTATCAAGTCCACACTATATAAAACACGTCAAGTGTATGATTTTTCGCTAGCAAAACCAAACCCCTTTTCTATCTTGAAAAATTGAGCGACCGTGAAGAAGAGAAAAAAGGAATGGCGTCTTTTCCATCACTTAAAGAAATGAAACAATCTAATCTCTTAATTTCGGAGGAAAAAACATTACCATCATTAATCATGATTAATATCCATAATTAAGGAAATATTTCCTTATTGAATTCATGTGATTTACTCATAGTAAATCTCTTTTATTCTTCTCTTCTATCCGGACTATGTCCGGATTACTTTTATCCAGATATAGTTATCTCTCTCTCTATATATATCTATATATATATATATATATATATATATATCCAATTTTTCTAGATTCAAAATTAATCAAAATAATTTTGTGTCTATTTAAATTAATCTAATTAATTTAATATAGAATTAGATTTGTTAATCCAATAATATTCAACTAACTAAATTTAATTAAATATCTAATTTAACATATAAATTAGAACAAGACTCAATTAATTAATCACCATTAATTAATCGGATTCAACTATTGAATTAATTTAATTGACACGTTCTAGCTTTTTTTGTGTAACCTCTCTTAGGTTCACGACTAACACTAGTAATAGGCTTGTAACATTTATTCAATTCATTTATCCAATAAATTGTTTTACTTGAAATCAACTCTTTAATTTCAATAATCTATAAATCATGGCAACATCTAGCAAGTAGCATGGTCACCTAGTATTAGGTGAAATAAAGAGTAAACCTATTTTGAATATGAATCGGCATACATGTACGATTCTTCAATTATATAATCCCCAAATTGGATGTTGAGTACGAAATTAAATCGAAAACTCAAAACAATCCAATAGTTACATTTTCATTCAACTTCAATAACTCTTTAATGAATCATTATTCATCGTGCCTTAGCCAAGGTCTTCGAGTTATGAACAATGAAAACTGTAGGAAAATCTCTCGTCTTAAACAAGTAATAGATTCTTTATCGACCATGCATTAATCTCCATATTTATTCATATCGCATACAACATAAACTCTTTAACAATTGTTTAGCAATCAGAGAATATATCAAAATGAAATAGAACTCATACAAGATTACTATGGTATCTCAAGTCAAATGACCAATCGTGTACTATCATATATTAGAAATTCTTATTTCGATAAAATAAATTCCTATAAGAATTTCTAACGGGTCAGTTTAGTGTATTTGTTCTCTAACAAGCACTCATATATATATACTTACATTAACTACGTTAATATTGATGAAACGCAACATTCTCATCTTATGAGTGTGTATCATATGTGCTAGTTATTTACAATAATTCAATATCCTATCTTGAATAGTAATTTCAATCGGAAGTAATTTTAAGACCAAAACTTCAAAGACATATTTCATAATCACCATCATATGCGTGATCATATCTTATAACTTATCATGGTCTAAGATTGAATTTACAAATTAAATTAAAAAATAAAAACGACCAATCTAATTGATGCGTCGGGTGCAACTCTTTCACCAACAACCCATATAAATTCGTGTTTATTATATACACTGTCAATAACTAGATGCAGCACTAGTTTCTGGAACAGATAAACATGCTTGAGTAGGGAAAACGCAAAAGCAACCTGGAAAGTATAAAGAGATGGACAACACATTTATATACCTTTCCTGCTAACGAGCAAATTTGGAGAAGAAGAAACAGATAAAAATGTGTAATGAGATATTGTGTCAGAAACTAGAGGCTTAATTCAATGTTGGAGAAAACTTCCACCTAACGTCCAAGTATATATTATAGTATAATATTATATAAGTAGGAGGCAATGAAGGGAGCTCAAAAATGTTATTATATTATATAAGTAGGAGGCAATGAAGGGAGCTCAAAAATGTAAAAGGCCTCCACCCGCCACTAAAAGTCTCATCACCAAAAATATCGCTGTATTTGCCGCTCTTTACATTTGCGTTCAACTCATTGACAATTTCAAGCCCTACCCGACCTTCTCTTTTGCTCTCTTTCTAACTAAACTGCCCCACCTGAGTTTTCCTGCTCTTCTTCCTTCAAAATCACTGCCCCTCCTCCGTTCAATTCGTCTCTACTCCCATTGCACTCTTGCTGTGTGGCTTCGTCGTCAGCTTTTGGGAGGGGCGAGGACCATTTGATTTACCCACACTGTGCTCCTCTGCCCTGCTTGACGTCTCTACGCCATTATTTTCAGTTGATGCAGGCTGATTTGATGAACTACCGGAACCCTGCGATGGAAGGAACACTCCTGTGCCTGGGACTGGCAGGCGAGGCTGAGGGTGCCGGGGAGGAGCAGGAGGCCATCCAGCAGATGTAGGAGGGAGAGCAACTGGTGCCGGATATGCTATGCCTGGTGCTACTGGAGTAGATACAAAAATTGGTTGGACTTGGATTCCATTCGGTGGGGTTAGCTGCTGACGAGCAGTAGGAGCGGGTAATACACCAGTGGATGGAACAGGGCCAAAATGTTTTGCCGCCCCCGGGCGAATATGACTTGGTGACCTGCTAGGAGGTGGAGCCCAAGTGGCGGAAGGAGGTAGGAAACGGTGAGAATCACCGCCAATGGTTTTCTTAGATAGCGACTTTACCAATGTAACAAGTATTCGCTGTTTCTGCAGCGAAGGTATTGCATGTCTAGAAACATCTGCAGATCTCCCTTGCATTACAATAGTTGATCTGTAAATAGCAAGAAAAGAATTACAGAAGAACAGCAATAGAAGAAAAACATATCAAAGCAATAAATGGCAAATTTTGATTGTTAGTACAAACTGCGAGTACAGAACAGTTAGCTGACATAGTACAACTGTTAGTCATAGAGAGACAGAACCAGTCATCTAATTAATCTTCAACCCCGCCAAGAAAGTTCTCAGTGCCAGGTTATTAGAAAAATGGATACGCCGAATTTCACCTTACATGCAATAATAGTAAATGAAGTTGAGAAAATTTATTTGAAAAAAGAAAAGAGCTCTGAAAGTACCCTGGTGAAAGAGAGAGTCTGAGAGCACCTCGATAATTCCCTGGAGTATCCACGGCCATTACCTTACCAAAAGACATCTCACACACTGTCAAGGATATTACACAGACAGGCCTTCCAAACCATTGTGGCCAGATATGAGGCTGTGAGTGATCACCCTATAAGTGCGATGAAGCAAATTAGATTTGTCAATGCAAATAATTAATACATAGAATGCACTACTGTCATATGAGACCTCATTAAAGATATCAATGATGGCTGAGTCCGGTTTGATGCTAACAACATTTTTAGCAAGTAAACGTTCAATAACATCTTCCAGCGCCACCGGGATGGGCTCGATTTTTGGATCTGCAAAATTTACAATAATCCATATGAACATATTTAACGATAAACATGTAACCAGAAAGAACAAAAAGACTAGCTTAATTTGCATGCTTGCTCTAGAACATGCCTCTAGAAGTTCCTGTGGCAACTTCATCTTCAGGAGGTGCATCTGCTATGGGGACACCCAATTGGATCATCTCTCTTCCATGTCCCTTCATGGGCCTCTTTAAAGCGATAAATGTTTGACCTGTATCAGTGGAACAAAGAAATATAAATTGTTTTACAAGAATATTGATGCCAAAAATGACTGGATAGACATTTGTTTACTCGATGTTGAGCATCATTCGTACATTTACAGGTGAAAATAGTTAATCATATTAAATAGAGTATTTTATTATTTTCCAAAGCCTTTAACATGAAACAGCAAAAAGAAAAATGTCTTTCACAAGTCAGGACCAGAGAAGACTGGTTTAGGACAATGACGAAAGTGCATAGCTTGATGGACAGTTCCACTTTTCAGTGGAAACAATCTAAATTTTTTGTCAGTTCAGTTCTTCTACGAGTTTACAGGTAAGAAGAAAACAAGGATGAAAGTGGGCTTGATGGACAGTTCCTCTTTTCAGTTGGCTTTCAACTGAAGTCAAGGTTTCACCAAAATCAAATTAGGTGGATGGGTGATTGAGAGAGCAAAAGGGACCCCGCCCCCCAAAAAAACTGTCCAATGGAAGACAAACATAAAAGCCTAATTCAGAATAAAGGAACATGTTCATGTCACCATGCTAATTACTACAACTATAGGTAGCCGCATCCTACTAGATAAAATCTGAATCTTAATTAGGAACATGCTTGCTAGTGTTCTTAAGGCAAATAAGGAATACAAGATTCTTCCAAGCACACATCTGATATTTTCAGAGTTACCAGCTTAGAATTCTACTGGATTTTAATGTAATTATCCTGATATTTCTGTTGAGGAGCACATCCAACTACTGTATTAATAGCTCACAAGCTGGAATCTTACCTACACAAGCACCTTCAAAAATCTTAAAGACATTATATGTTTCTAGTTAGGCTACATAATGTACAGCGGCCACAGGCATGATCTATTCATGTTGGCTTCACTTTTCATATGAGAGTTCGGAAATGGATATGAGCTCCCACCACATACCACCCCGGGCAAGATTCATAATCTAGATGGAGTTATTAGTTAAACAATATCACACAATTGAATGATTGGTTTCGTCCAAGTGGGTGTGTAAATCAAACCAGGTTAAACAGAAAAGTGAATGATCAGGAATCATATATTTCAACCATTATTTCGCTTTTCAATGTAATCATGCAATTCTTTGACTTTTCAGTCATTCCAAAAGTCATGTTATTCTAAGCTACTTTATTATTTATTTTGTGGTAGAAAGATACCGACACAACATATAACCAATTTATTTGTTAATACTGGAATATAGTTCGGTTTCTGCTTTTGAATTCAGTTTATATTTGTTAATATTGGATAACAGTTCAGTCTCTGCTTTGGAATTCAGTTCATCAATCCAAATATCAAATTGTAACTATGCAGACACGTACATACACATATATTTTAGTAAGTAATATTTCAATATTTTCTTATTTCCACTAAAAATTTATGAAATATTAACTAGACAAAAATAAAATAACCACTAAGGAATAAGGATTACACTTATAATTTCGTTGATTAGTTTTATATTTTATTTAGAAGTAGAATTCAGTTAACAATCAAGTTCAATTTCCATTTTCAATTTTGGTGATTAAATTTAGCCAGCCAGTCAGAGATAGAAAAATAATTTACTCATTGTTCTTCAATTTAATAAGGCTTGTTTGGTAGTCTTTCCAAAACAAATCCACTCTTCCCCCAGAAAAAATAGGTCTGCTATAATCATCATCATCACATGCTCTAATCTGATATTAGGTCGCTATAATTAAATGTATTCCAACATTCATTTACAATAAGAATACAGCATGATTCAGTGTATTGTGACGCCATAATGTTTCCAAACAAGAACAAGTACAGTCAAACAAACAAAATGCTACTTTCATTCTCAAATCTCTTTTCAAAGAAAGATTAGCTCAAAATTCTTCCAGAAAATACTGGAGGAAACGTAACTGTTACTCTCCTAAATGAATTGCATGTACATTTACTGGATGCCAACTTAATCATCAATTCATAAAGGGAGTGCCCTATTTCTTTTCTTTCTGCCTATTTCAATTCAAACTTCACCAATTCTAAACTATGATAACAATTAAAAGACCTGAGATGTTGCAGAGAGCAAATCTAATATCACTTCACTAGCACTGCTAAACCTAGCGCAGACAATTTTTAAATGGTGATAAAAGCAGTCATAAATAACAAAACTCCATCACCATTGTAGACATGCAAAAAGGGCATAATTAAACAAAACCAAATGCACCCAATGATAATTGCATTTCCTGATAAAGAAAAATATGAGCAACTAAATGCCCCTCACAAATTGCTGTATGAGCACCTTCACCTATTTTTATTACCTGATTCAAATTATGAGAGAGCCATTCTAAATTTAAAGACTCAGAATTGATGAAATTTAAAATGGAAAAAGAAAATTAAGAAAGAAAAAGGTTTAGTTCTGTAGGTTGTGCCACAAATAGCTACCACTAAACTTACCTTGCAACTGCCCTCTCTTCCCAGCTGCTCTCAAATCATTGACCAAATTATTAAGCTTTAGAATTTCTGAATCATCAAATAGATCTTCACAGAGCTTCAAACCTTCAGCTATATTAACCTAAAATGCAAATTATTGAAACAAATCATGTCTAATAACTGAGCACAACTAAGTTCGAAAGAACAAATCTATGATAACAAGATGAGAAGGATATTACTGATTTTCCATCACATATCTCAGTAGCAACAAAAGATTTTGAAGAAACTTCAAGGTTCGATTTCTCTACCAATCCAGATCCCTCCACACTGCAAGACCCTGATCATGGGGAAGTAACAGGAATGAGGTTATAGTCCAAGCACCAGCAGCTCATAAACTTGAGGAAAAAAGCTGCCTACACATGCTAAATCTTATTTTTATTTGCTTGCTAACATATACATGCATGATCTTGATTAAACTTAAGCGACATTTCAACGTTCATAAGTAAGAGGTACTCAGACCAGCTACCAAAAAATATAACCTATACGAAATCTCACTTGTAAATATCATTTTAGACACTCTAAGCAGCTAGCAGCTTGCTTACTGGAAACTAATCCTACAAGCAATTCACCTTTAGTCACAAAATCATAAAGCTACTGGAGAAGTAAAATTATAGCCATATGGAAACATCTCTGGAGTTGGATTTCAAACTGTACCCGTATCCTCTGCCTCAACATCTGCATGAGCAACAGCTCCTTGTGTGCTTCTCTGTCCCATTGATGTACCATTTTCTTCAAATTTTTCAACGAATCCTGTCACTTCATAAATAAGCAAAAAGGTAACCCATCAGAGGAATAAATTTTCTTTCTTTTTCTTTCATTGTACCATAATGGACAAGTGTTTGTTATATGGAAGATGGAGTAACAGACTGATTATGAAGAATACATACTTAAGACCGAGAAGGGAACTACTCAATTTGGAAACATGTGTGATATATCTAACCATAAACTTCCCCGGAGAAACTTAACTGTGAAGAGTGAATTCAATTGGAAACCTTAAAGTTTATGATTTCTTCAAATTCAGTGGCTCTGCCCCGCTGAAGTAAACTAAGTAATCCAATTCAGGAAGAGTGGTACAAATGCCATGTTGAGACATGTCAGCTTGTTTCAGCAAGGACACTGTATTAATAAGGCGCTTAATAGAAATAGGCAATTTCAGTATGAGCCAGTTATGCGATATGTAGAACCCCAGTGGTTTGCCAGACAACAGGACTTTGTGCAACGGATAGATATCCATGAGCAAAAGCATGAAAAGATTCAAGGATATGAAAAGGGAAAAAACTATTCAGTAAACCGTGGCAGTACTTTTTAGCGCACATAGTTTCCATAATAGTATTAATACACACAAATTTGATCTAGCTACACACTCGATGTCTTTTATCCATACAAAGATGGTTTCATTGCCATTAATCTCATAACTCATAAGCGAACAAGAGGCCAAATGCAATTTCATATTTAACCAGACAAAAAATGGATCATTAATAACTGATCAGATCCAATAAATTTCGAATTGCCGATTAGGTTCGAAATTAATAACCTTCTAGTTAAAACAAAATACTAGGTAAATCACAAATAAATCACATTCTTTGGCTTCCAAACAAAAAGCATCCACATTTAAAGGAATTTGTATACCCAAAAACAAATTCAAATTCACTAAAAAACTTTTCTTTTTACCTTCCTTCTCCTCTTTCTTCTCCACCTTTGCCCTGTCCCCTTCGTCCAGTTTCTCAATGACTTTCACATTGCTTTTAAAGTAGCCATTGTTGAGATCCTTCCCTTTCATCTCTCCACCGAAATTCTGCATCTCAAGTCCTCCTCTTTGTCCCCTGCCTCCTCTCCTAAACTCGTCCCCTCGTCCCCCATCCACGCACCCCTCAAACCCCACCACTTTCTGCTGCCGCCTCCAACCCACCTGCTGCAGCGCGTAAACAACATCAGCCACCGAGAAGTACTGCTGCATATGCAAAATGGGATTCCAATTGCACCTCCGCTGCTGAACGGACCCTATCACACCATCATACTCCCCAGGCTCCCCCACCGCCCTCAAATGGTGGCACAGCGCGTCGATTATCGCGTTCGCGGCGGCAAATTCACCTCTCAGCCACATCAAAAACCCTTCCCTCTCATCCACCTGATGATGCGGCTGCTGCTGCTGCTGCTGTTGGTGGTGGCTGTACCATTGCACCGGGATATTCTCAGGCACCACCACGGCCCCTGATTGCATTGCCATACCACTTTATGCCTATATATTTTAACAATCACAATATTCGCAATTTATCTACGTAGAATTACGTATTTTATCTATACGTAAGCGCGTTCAGATAGGAATTTAGCTCATTGCGAGACGTCTAGCAGATCTGTGATCAGCGTAAATACGTAAAATAGTTTAAATTCGAAGGCGATTGTGGGAAGGACTGTTCTACCGCAATGTGTGTGTGTGTGTGGAGGCACACAGTAATAGTAGTAGTAGGGAGGTGATTTCAGATCTGAGAGTGACGTGATAAGGAGGAAATTCAGTGTGTGTGTGTGTGTGTGTGTGTGTGTGTGTGAAGAAACTAGGATCTGAGATAAAATGGCTTGTGAAGCACGCGTATGTAAGCTGGTCTTAAATGGTCGCCTTTTTTTGCTGTTAGTTTTTACTTTGTGTTGTGCGTTTTTTGGGGTTTACGAATTCTGGTGGTAATCTTTATTTAGAAAAGAAAAACATACTATTAGTTACCCGGTTCCTCAAAAACAAATTCTAGTTTTTTTCTTGAAACACTCCTTAATTTTTTCATATTCATTTATAATAATTATCTATTCCATTTATTACTCTCAATAATATTTTTTTTTTACACTTTTTATCACATATAATTCATCACTATTTCTCTTTCTTATCTTTAATAATCTATTTATTTATATTTTTTACCATCACTAACTAATTTAGGACTGTTAAACGGTTCGGTTTCGGTTAACCGAATCGAATTTCTCCGAAAAAGGGGAATCAAAACCGAACCGTTTTAAATTTTCGGTTAACCGAAAATCGATCGGTTCCGACGGTTCGGTTTTCGGTTAACCGAAAAATCGAATTAAATTAAATAATAATTAAGATAAATAAAATAATAATTAAAAAACTGAAACTTATTATAAATAAATAAAATATTTAACAAATAATTAAAATAATTAATAAAGTAATAATTAAAATTGATTTTATAAATTTTAATTAATTAATTAATAATAAAAAAAACGGTTTTCGATTTCGAACCGTTCGGTTATCGGTTAACCAATACCAAATTTTTTCAACTGAACCAAACCGAACCTATAACCGAATTTATCGGTTTCGGTTGATTCGAGTTCTAACCGAAAATCAAAAACCGTTTAGACACCCCTAAACTAATTTAATATTATATTAATATATAATTATTACTCCATATATAATATACTCAATACTTTTATTAAAATTCGTGTCCAAAATTCTCAATAAAAAATTTGGAAGACTGATGAATTATATATATGTATAATATGTGTGTGTATGCGTGTCTGCATTTTTTTGTACGACTCTTTTTATTCTTTATTAATAATATTAAAATTTAGATTAAATCGAACTCTACGAAGATTTGTTATTTTGCTCGGCGGTCTAACTCCGAGTTTTACAAATATACATCTAATTGACCTAACTGTTGATTGAATTCCAAAATAATATGAACATTATGACTAAATCCATTGGAATTAGTGTTCGTTCGTCGATAATTTTTTTTAAAAACTTAAATAAACTCGAGTTAATATGCAAAACACCTTCGATTCTTGTAACAAATTGTCCAGCAATGATGATCTAGAAGTTTGATCATAAATTATAAAGTTTTCTAGTTAATGATCGAAACTAAGAATTATTTAATTTCGTTATACTATTATATAGTTTAAAGAGAAAATGGATTTAGTCGGAATATTCGGGGGAGTCCATTTGAAGGTCAGGTTTGTCAATTCGACAGGTCCGGAATTATTGGTAGCGGAGTGAGAATTTGTTGTGTTTGGAATAAGTGGTATGACGTCACTATTTTGAGTCAAAAAATTGTATAAGCTCTTCTTTATCATACTTTTAAAAAAATGATTATTCAAATATAATAATTGTAAATAAAAAAAATAGTTAAATAGTGATGGAGCCAGATATTCCACTATGGGGTTTCAAGAAATTTTCAAAATAAAAATAGAAATTAATAATATTGTTTAAATTATATCATAGTGTTCAAAATAAATCAAAGTTAAATACAATTACATCATAACGTTTTCTTATATTCTTCCTTTTCTGAATTGTTGCATGATAATTTTATTAGTAACATTCACAAACACATCATTTTCAATATACAAAACTAAGCAGTCATTCAATAGTTTGTCTTCCAATATTTACAGTTCATTTATCTAAAAAATAATAAAAATATATAATCAGAACAAGATACGGCATCGAGCAATGAAAACGATTCTCTTAGAACCCACTTTAAATACATATATTATGTTGTGTTTGCACTGATGAAAATGTTAAAAACTTAAACTCAAAAAATACATGTCTCTTTAGCTCCATTGCATAATCTAATACTCAAATCAATCAATGGATAATAAGGACCCCAAGTCAACACTAATTTGATATACATATTTATTTATATTTTCCACTTTACGATAATTAAATGCAACTAATGAAATTGGAACTAAAGATAACTAAGAAAATTAAATGTAGATGGCCACTACAGAAGATCGTCTAGTTTATCTTCTTATTTTTGGCAGATTTTAAAAACCCAAAGTCAGCTTTATGCTTTGGTTGAACATGGAATTTATCATGGCGAAATACCAATACACAAAGTAGAGATTGGTTGTGATGGTTCCTTTGGGTCGTATCGGTGTAGGAGGAAAGGGAGAAAACAAGTTAAGCAAATTAAATTTTTTCTTAAAACAAGATTGGATGTTCTACTAGTTAGTAGATGTCGGTTAAGCGATGGTAGTTCAACATCGTTATCAACACCGATAATCAATTCAAGTTCAGGGAGTCTTGATCGAGTGTATCGCTTAGTAATCTTATCGATTCTTTGAGGCAATTGATCAGTTGGACTGATAACTAACATGAATGTAGAATGTGGTGATTAATTTTTGTCTTTACTGAAAACTGATGTTGGTTTAAAACAATTAGTCAAATATTGATTAGTCAGTTTCAGTTTTCTTTTCAGTATCAAACTGATACTGATGGAGGATGTTAATTTTTATGATGTGTTGCGTGTGCTGAGTAATGTTCAATAACATATAATTTAAGTTGTACTTAAAATAAAGAACTGAAAGTAAATAATACAATTAGTTTTTAACGTGGTTTGTAGAGATCAACTCATACGTCCACAGACTAACAACACAGTCAATCCACTACTTGGGATTATGTCTTGTTTATGGGTACCTGAGAAAACCTATATACAGACTTTAATATTTTATGCATTCCGCCTTGCTTGACATTCCTTCATATGCTTATTAGTGTTATGAAATCTCGATCGCTACGGTGCGGTCGATCTAACCTTCTTGCTTATAGGTGCATGAAAACCAACATTTCAAACAAGGAACACTTTGTTGTTTACTTACCCACTTCTACTTTAACTTTTTGGGCTTTGGTAGAGGCGTTTCCAACTAAGATTTGAATTATCACATGCGACAACTCAAGATTTTCTAGGCCTAAGATATTATACTGTCTAGATGTTAAGGAAGTGTATGCTAAAATCTTGAGTTGATAAATATATTTGAGCTATGAGGATTTACTGATAACATTGTGAAACTTCCTTCTTTGAAATTCTTTGTTTGAATGTTCTTTGGATATGAGCTCTGGGTGTTTTGAATACTTGATTGCGTAGCATTTTTGGTAAACTTATACGGTTAATTTTTCAGATATTTATAGGAAAGACGATGAATAGTGTAATTGGAGGGAACATCAATCACATCCATTCCATTTTTGGTTTGAAATCTTCCTGTTTGAATCATCGTACATCATTTTCTGAGTCTATAACATCGTACATCTGAGCTCTGCACTCTGAAACGTAGCTCTGGCTTATTGGGATTCTCTGTAGATTCGTTCGGACACGTTGAAAGTCAAACACTCAATTAAATAAGTTTGTGTTTCTTCAGTTGAGTTGACTCTATTTTTATTCAGTACATTGACTTCGGGTTACACCAGTTGAGTCGACTCCGTCTTTTATCAGTTTGATGAGCTCGTCTTTTATCAGTTTGTTAACTTTGAGCCTTTAGTACTCGACTTTGATGTAGATCTTCAACAGTTTCGATTTCTCTTATGTTGGCATGACACTTAATCATTTTCTTGACTACATTGTTATCAGTAACGTTAAGTCTTCAGTCTTCCGATTTCAGTCTTCAGTCTTCAAACTTCAATAGTATTGATACTGATACTTCTATCAGTATGACTGACTTTAGTACTACTCTTGAACTCCTTCAGTATTGTCTATCCCAGACATATGACCAACATTATGTTACATCAGCAGAGCGATCATCGATGAAGTTTTGAAATCTAATCAAAATATTAAATTAAAACAGAATTTTACTTTTTTTTTCCTAGTTGTTCGAGACAAAGGAAAGGGACTTTGTAATATAAAAGTAACTCCTATATTCTAAGAAAAATATCGAAAATTTCTAGCTAGCAAATATATTCGAAATTAACTGAAAAACTATGTAATCAAAACACAAATTAAATTAATAACTTCAAGAAATTCTATAAGTCTCGAAAAGCCTCTTTTGTAACAACTTTTGTTTATATTTCATAGAGAAACCATAATAAGCTTGGGTCAATTAATAATAAATCAATCCAGTAGAACTTAGAATCAGAGAATCATCGGTTTTTGTCGTCTGATTCTAGTAAGAAGCGAGCATCGAGGGTGGAGGAGATGGTAAGGTTTATAGCTTCATCAGGTTACTGACTCACAGATTCTCATGAGTTGTTCCTAATTCTATAATAATACTTTTTATTACTTATAATAGAAATATAAAATTGCTAAAATATCACCGAATTTTTTCAAGAAAAGGACAAAAGATGCGAATTTCATAATATATAATAATTAATATGGGCTGTGAAGCCAAAATATCAAATTTATGAGAAAGCGAAAGCTACTGATTTTAAGATTTCATTTAAGTCAGACATGTTTGTAGAAATGCTAATTGTATTATATTATTTAGCTAACATTGTTAGGAATTTTTCTAGCTCTCATGTGTGGTCGAACCGCCCGACTTTTATGGTTGACCTTTCTACATTTTCTTGTTGGTATTTTTGCTTATAATGCATGTGTTTTTTTTGTGTGGAAAATAATCAATTTTAGTCTAATTTATTTAGTGGTAATTTTAATTTGCACTAGAAAACACGGTCTGCACTGGAAAATAACATATGGAAAACACAAGTCAGAAACGATGTCGGAAATGATGTAAAGACTATATGTCATTTCTGGTGTCAATTGTGTTTTTCAGCTCCAAAAATTAATTTACGGCTATAATTGTCATAAAATTCAATTCATTAGGCTTGATTAGGTTAAAATTATGTATTTTTCCTTTTAATTTTTCAGTTCGATTGTGTGCGTTTGTTAGATGTATCAAGATTCAAGACTACATTTCCGTGGCAAATAGTTTAGCTAAATTTGCCGTTGATTTTAAAAGTGAGGTCCCGATATATTGTGTGGCTTCGAGAACTTGCTTTTTAGTGATTTTGGGAATTAGTAAAATGTTGCAGTTTTCTTTCAAAAGTAATAATAAAAAAAATTCTCAAATATACATATGATTAATGTGCATAATCAAAATAGGGAAGAAAAAGAGTTAATAGAATAAATGCGAGGACCACAACTAGGCAAGGAATAAGTACGTTGCGCTATAAAATATTGGCGCTATAAAACCGGCATTAACGACACATAAGGTTTAGAGGAGCGTAGCAACGGATAAGGATCCAACAAAATAAAACCTGTATAAAATGACTATAGACTACATATATAGCGGTGGGTACAATCAAACTTTCAAATTCTCGTTGTTTGAGTCTTTGATCGAAGAAATTTAAAGTTGTGTGATTTGGCGAGCTCGAAAAACTAAATATTCAGAATATGGGTCGGTTTTCAATACTTGCTAGACAATGAATTTCAACGTCTAATCTAACAAATATTGTTGGAAATTGTTCTGGTAGAATTCATCGACGTCAACAAGTATTGTACATTTAACTCACAAGTCACAATACTCATGATCGATCTTATTTTCGTAGGATAATAAATGGGTAAGGAACACGGGAGATAACGTGGTTCGATCTATTGAAATAGATCTACGTCCACGGAGCAAGAGTGTATATTGTATTGAGTATGTATGAGGCGATTACAAAAAGTGTAGATGATCTCTCATTTAATCTAATTTCTATTTATATACCATCATATTGAGTTTGTTCTAATACAAAGTCTTCTCTCATAAGGATTCTTTAGATATGATCCGAATCTTCTACGCTCCGATCGATTTGAGTTATGGTTGGTCGAGAAGTCTTCTACCGAACTCACATAGGCCGTGCTTAATGTTCGGCCCATTTGTACGCCTAATACTTGGTAGTATCCTATCAACTCATATTCTAAATTCCGTCAAATCTCATCATTTGATTTATCAAATCAAGGGCTCAAATGTAGAAATTTGAATGTTTTGGTCCAACAAATTTGGTCTAATTTTATAGAAAAAATTGAGATGCGGGTACTTGTTGTAGGTGTTCTAAAAAATAAGTCGAAATACAAATATGGTCAAAGATAGTGATTTAAATGATAATCATCTCTAAAATAAATCTCAATATTCACACTTCGTATATAATATACGTGGTGGGTATAGCTGTCAATTTCAATATGGCCCAAGGGCGGTTTAAGAATAATGAATATCAGATAATTTTCTGTATGGCCTGACCCAACCCTTTTCGAATTTTCGACATAGATTTTGTGAACTTGGCGTTTGGTATCACGTATAATTTTTTAATTCTAAGAGTTCCATAGGAAATATGAGAGACATACAAACTTAGGTGCTTGATATCAAATATAATGTTTTAATTTAGAGAATTCCAAAGGAGATATGAAAGACACGCCGGTAAAATTAGGGTTAATTTAACATTATTATTAGTTAATATTTAATATAATATTTAGCGTTATTGACATATAAATAAATAAACTTTAATGTGATTTTGGTTTTGCACACGAACTTTAAAAGGAGTATATAAATACACGAACTTTGATTTAATTTTGGTTTTATACACGAACTTTAAAATGAGTATATAAATATGTGAACTTGTTAATTGTAGTAATTTATCACAATTCATTTTTTCGATCAAATTGAAACTGACATGGTATTAGATATGATAAGTTGGCAACGATGTGGAAATCTTAAAGTTCTTGTGTAAAGAAGAAGATGATATGTGTAATAGCCTACTTGTTCGTTATTTACTCTATTTACAAATGGTAGGTTTAAGATTTGAAGTGTTCTTTTCGTTTTATGTGTTTGTGTTATATTCTTTTTTTTTTTCTTTCTCGTGAAGTGTATATATGTTTTGTGTGTGTTAATGAGTCAATATGCATGTTTTCCTAGTGTGTAAATATTTCTTTTATATTTTATTTATTAATTTATTTCCATGTCATTATCAACTCACCATATCTGATGCAATGTCAGTTTCAATTTGATCTAAAAATAAATCATGGTAAAATTACTAAAATTAATAAGTTCGTTTATTTATATACCCCTCTTAAAGTTTGTGTGTAAAACCAAAATTATATCAAAGTTTGTATGTTTATATACTCATTTTAAAGTTCGTGTATAAAACCAAAATAACATCAAAATTCGTGTATTTATATGCAATAACCCTCATATTTATATGGTATACAATATACATAATTCATATTCATATAGTTATTTGACGAGTATCAATATATGATTCGGTTAACTGTTATTTTTAATAATTAAAAACCGTATCCAGTATCTCCCGGACTGTTATTTTTAATAATTAAAAGTCATATCCAATATCTTCGGATTTTTCGAATTTCGAAATAAAAATAAAAATGATCGATTTGATTAATTTATATATATTTTCGAGATGATTTCGATATGATTTATTAGTTAGTTCCGTTTCTTATACTTTTTTGGCACCCCCACTTTGGAGGATGCATAAATAGGAATGAGATATAGAACGGGATTGGTTAATAATTAAAGGAACTTGGAAACTAGCTAATGAGAATGAATAAAGTTGGACTTCCTTTTCCATCATTTATAGTCACAATAAGAACAAGTAAATGCGATCTATATGAGGAACTAGGTAGGGAAAAATATACCGATTTAGTTTAATAAATTGATTTTTGATAAACCTTAATAAATTGAATTTATGATAATTTTAGTCTGTAAAATGATTTTTGTTACTGAAAAGCACAGTCAGCATCCGAAAATGACATATGGAAAACCAAAACCAAAATCAGGAACAACATCAGAAAGGACTTACGGATTACATGTCATATCCGATGTCAATTGTGCTTTATGACGCCGAAAAATCATTTACAGACTAAAATTATCATAAAATTCAAGTCTTTCGACTTGATTGAGATATTAGACTAAAATTATCATAAAGTTAAATTTTAAACTAAAACTATGTATCTTCCCAATTATTTAATATGAAATCCAATGGCTCCATAGTTGGTAGACATTAAATTAATGTGAGGTCTTTTATACAATAGTATGGACTATTGTAAAGAGTCAAGCTCGATGTAGACTTTTCAAAATATAGGACTCAAGTTGTTGCCAAAAGAAAAAAATATATAGGACCCAAGTTACGTGACATATCATATTCATTTTACGGATTTGTCATGAATATGTGGTCGAATCGGTTAGATATGTTTTATTTAAAAACAAATAAATAATTAAATATATCTATATATATGTGGGACTATTTTATAGATAGTGAAATATTTTGATGTATACAAAACATTGTTATGATTTTATATGTTTATATAGTTCTGAAACCTTATATATCGAAATTCAGATATAATAATATAGCTAATAAGATATTGTAATACCAGAGGCTTGTAAGTTAGTCGTATTCCCATTCATGTAAGATGGAGAGAACGAGTCTCTTTCTGACTCTCTCATAATATAGAGATAGGAAATCAAATCATAATTTTAAAATGTAAGATGTAGAGAACAAATAATCTCTCATAGCATAAGAGGTAGGAAATCAAATCACAATTTTAAAATGTAAGATGGTGAGAACGAGTCTCTTTCATAACATAAGAAGTAGGAAATCAAATCATAATTTAAAATATAAGATGGAGAGAACGAGTCTCTCAAGAGGTGGGAAATCAAACCATAATTTTAAAACTCGTCAATAAGATATAATATATATATATATATATATATATATATATATATATAAGGGAGGTTAACGTGATAACCATTTTATTGTGAACGTGAGAACCAAAAGCGATGAATTCACGGTGAAAGTTGATGAATCCGAGAAAATTATCGAATCCAAAAATAGAATTTTCGCCTCATGGGATTCGAACTCGGTGAAAAATTCAATTTTGAATTCATTAACTTTCTCAACGGATTCATCAACTTTCATAATCTAATTCATTTGGTTCTTAGTTTTTAGGATAAGAATGGTTCTTATTTGAACCAAACTATATATATATATATATATATATATATATATATATATATATATATATATATATATATATTTCAATTCATGACGTATCCGAGCAAATGCCAACTTCACATAGAAGGTGTTTGGTGAGCTTATAAGTTATTTAAAAGCAGTTTATAAGTTTGTTGCAAAGTGTTTGGCAAAATAAGCTCTTAAACGAATTTTATAATTTGTGAAAATAAGCTCCAACGAACTTATAAGTTCCCCTGAAAATAAGTTGGTCAACCCTAACTTATTTTTTATAAACTTATAAACAATCATGAATTTACCAAAATAACTTTATTATAATTCGTTATTTACATATACACTATCAACTTCACCTCTCGTCAATTTTATCTCTCTAACTCACGATTCTTTCTCTAGCTTATAAGATCAATTATCTAAACACTTTAATAACTTATAAGCACTTGAAACATTACCTCTTATAAGCTCTTGAAACATCTTATAAGTTCAAAGAACTTATAAGCTCTCTAAAATAAGCTTAACCAAACACGTCCTAAATTAGGCCTTAGCTAACCCGATCTTCTACCAACGAAATCCATGCTAAAATTGAACGGTAACACGCATTATCTTAAGCGTTGTATGCAGAATAGCGACATATAACCGTTTCGCACGTGTCAGGACCTGGAGCCCACACCCTCCACAGAAAACCCGCGTAATTCATCCCATCACAGAATCAAATTCACAAAACCCCAAACTCTCACTACTGTCACCCCACCGCCTCCTCCATGGCCATCATTGCCGCCGCTTCAGCTCCCATCAAGACACCATCATCCTCCATTCTTCCGCACCGAAATCCGCCACCTCCCGGAGCCCAGTCCCTCAGATTCGACTCGACACCTCGCCGCGCTCTCTCTCACTCTGCTCCGCCCAGAACACCGCTGGCGATTTCCCAGAACACCGCCGCGTCATCAGTCAGTGCGTTATCTCCGCATCGGAACACTAAACCGATCGTCGTTATCGATAATTACGACAGCTTTACATATAATCTCTGTCAGGTAATCTCTATTTTCATCATCTGTTAGCTTAATTATTTTTAGCATTATATAAAAGGAGATCTGATTTTTCCTCCTTTGATTTATTTTAATTTATTCATTTTTGGGTTTTATGGCAGTATATGGGAGAACTTGGTTGTGAATTTGAAGTGTACAGGAACGACGAGCTTACTGTTGATGATCTAAAAGAGTGCGGATTTTTCGCATTTTTTGATTAATATTTCTTCATCGCCAACTCGTTTATATATATATAGTTATTAGAACGGCAAAGTTCAAGTTTGTCTTGTAGTATATGGTGCAGTGTGTTTCTTCTGTATCTGGAATAGCTATTTGTAATCTCACGTTTTACTTTGATAGGTAAATTTTTAATGTGTGCTTGAGTTTTATGTTTGTTTTCTTTGGTACTGGGTAGGGCTTGAGTCTTAGTTTAAGAACAGACCCTAATTTCCATTGTTTTAGAAACCCTTATTAAGCTCCATAAAAAATTAACTTATCCCTCTCTTTTTAGCTTCCAATGTTGATGTATCATATTTCTTTGGCATTAAAAAAATTTATTTTCTATTTCCCCCTTCTCTCATAGTATGCACGGTTTCTAGTCTGAGGTGTGATAGATTGATAACATTCTTATTTTTTCCTTGAATTACTGAACACATGCAAAAACCTTCTATGATTTTGAACACAAAACATTTTATCTTTACATATTGAAGAACAAACCGTGAGCTATTGCCTTTTCCTATAACTTTGTCATTTTAACTTTCTGAATCTCTGAATTCAAGAAACACAAGGATAGTGGCGGTGCATATTTAAGATGTTTAACAGAGGACCTCCAAAATTGCATGATTAAATGCTACCGCTGGACTTGAGTACGCACATATTATACTTTTCGAGAACCGGCTATGTTATATGCCAAAAAGTTTAGTGCCTCAATGTTATTTGGGATTTGAGTCAATTGCCTCTCGCGGCTGACATAAAGAGCGACTCTGGTTTTCATCATCATGAAATGAATGCAATACATATGCAAATATAAACTAAGATACCAACACTGTAATCTTGATTGTCATAGAGTGAGTTCAGTCACGGGTATGAACTAGCATGGTCTGCATGATTCAACATTTGATACACTTAATTGGTATAGTGGTGTATGGGATAGCTTTGATGCATGTAGATAACATAGTATTTGTTAAATTCAGAAATAGATGTTTGTAAGAATTTTGCCATATTGCGAAAACTAGGTCTGGTACTGAAGGGAAGGTGTATTGGCTGGGGAAAGTAATGACCAGGAAATAAAATCAAAAGGATGCACAAGGGAACCAATGGATCATGGATTTAAGGATAAAGTAAAATGTAAAATTTATGTGCATGTAGACTTATATGATATATGAATTGGTTTGAATGTATGCATTGTGTTTCAATTTGACAGCCTGTTTAGGAGCTTGCACATTAATAGTGGATATCAATCTAGTTAGTAACAGTTATGATTGTTCTTTGTAGGAAAAATCCAAGAGGTATATTAATATCACCTGGACCTGGTAATAATTTTCACTCCTTGTGTTGTCCTCTTCTTTGATGATTTTGTCTTCTTCTTATTTAGATATATTTTCTTGAAATTTAAGGTACACCTCAAGATTCAGGAATATCACTGCAGACGGTGCTGGAACTTGGACCTACTGTACCATTATTTGGTGTGTGCATGGGCTTGCAATGCATTGGAGAAGCTTTTGGAGGTAAACTACTATTTGCAATATTTTTTATATTAATGTCGTTTTCGAGGAGGAGGTTTGCTATTTCCTTGATGTACGATTATAATATTTGGCTAGTCTTTCATTAACTTAGAACCTATAGCTACCGAGAGCATGTAAAGCAAGATAAGATACACCATGTATTTTAATAAAGCAAAAATTTGATGAAGACCTATCAGTTTAGTTTGCCATTTTGATGTGCCATTTGGACCCTTGATTTGTAATTTTCAAATTGAAGTACAAATTTTTGGTGTGGTTTTTAATTGGCCAGATGCAAGGTCAGATTAATTCTTAAGTGTTATTGATCCCTAAGAATCAAAACTGAACAATTTTGATTGCAAGGAGATGAGGACCTATGGCTATGAGTGATCATATTTGACGAGCCAAAAGTAGCGACGGAGCCAGAATGTTGAAGGACAGAGCCCCACTTTTTACACCTAATTTTAATGGATCAAAGTTTGTCAAAATATGGTTGTTAAATAAGTTGAGACAAAAAATACACACAAAAGTGGACCCCACATCACACCACTTATGAGTTCCTATTCCAAATTGTATATTTTTTTATATAATACAATCCCTAAATTCTAAAAAAAACGAAGATTTAAAACACAGAACAAGTTCTTAAAAGTAATGTCAAAATATTAAAGAAAATGTATGGTAGAACTTCTAACTATCATTGAAAAGTAAAGAAAAAAGTAAAAAGTTTAAAATACATATAAAGATTTTGAAAATAAACTTACCTCATAATGCTCCTAGTCTACATTTTAATATTCACTGGTCATGAGGATGAATACACAGACCTTAAGAGACAATTTGATGGTGAGTTTTAATGGTATGTGGTAATTATTGATAAATATGTCGAGCACAATATGGTAGTTATACTAAACTTGCTGGTGATCGTCAGACTATTTATGAGTTAGGCTGCTATCTATAAAATTAAAATGAAAGTTGTTAGAACAGCAAAATATCTAGGATGTGCTGCTGCTTTATGGCCACAGCAGCCAACAAAAAGTAGTAGCTAGTAGAAAGAGTACTGCGACACATGCAAACCATGTAAGATATCATCTTTTTTTTAAAGTCGTGTTTTATGAAACTATTTCATAGTTATTCAGGGAGCTGTTACCACATCTTTATACTAAACCAGAAGATACAATGACAAGATGACTGTGTATATGGTTTGATGCGTGATGATTTAAGCAAATAGGTGCAGTGTTTTGGTTGAAGAAATTTGCTGCTAATCTGATGATCTTGTTCTTTAGGATAGAAATGGAATAAAAAATGTTCGGGAAAGAGCCAAAGTTAGAATGACAAAGGAAGGAGAAAGGTTATATATATTGCCAGGTTCAAAGATGCAGTAGAAATAGGAGAGAGTGATTGCATGTGATCTGGAAGTCAGGAGAAGTTTGCAGCTAGGATTCTACTAGCAAAGGCACACCTTCAGTGGGTACATTTTCAGATATAACATGAGCATGTCCTTAAGCTTGAATGGATTTTGGAATAGTGAAGAACACATTTTCAGCTAATAAAAAGAATGTCTTTTTGATCTTCCTGTGTGTGTGCAACATTATTGCACCACAATTCTTTTCATTAACATTTGTAAATGGAGATATGCATGTTCCACTATGGTCGATTTGCTCTATTTACCGTGACGTCCAATTACTTTAATTTCACATTGTTGCTACTTAACAATTGTATGAAATGGTAGGTATAAATGGGTGGATATGCTGGCTATTTAGTGGGTCATCTTTTTAAAGGTTCTTAATGTTTGTAGTATTTATCTAGTTGTAAATTGGTGCAGTATTTGCATGAAGTAGGACATCGACTAAGGTAAAAATCCAAGATTGAAATGCTGCTAGATAATGAGGTCATACTTTTTGTAAAGGAGGTCCAAGGACAAAAGAGGAAAAGAATTATTTCTCCATTCTATAGATTGAACGATATGTTTATCTACAATTTTGCTATCTATATAAAAACCAACACTCTGAATGTGAACTTTTCTGGATGTTCTTACTTGACCATCATGCTTAATGTTCTTACAAACTATATTCTGGAGATAAAAAGTTTTAATTATGACTATGAATGTGCTTGATGTTTGTTATATGGCCCCTTTTGTTTTCTTTAGATGATTTTGTTTTAGTATAGTTCCTCTTGCTTTCACGAACAGTGAGCCTTAAGAGCATATTGGAAGCAAATTTGTTTTCCGCAAGATTAAGGTCTGCAGACTGGCCCAAGGCATCTGCGCTAGTCCTACTACTATGCTAGGTTGGAGAAGATCCAACAACTGTTTACTTATTTAGGTCCTATAATTAACTACATTCATGTTAAGGTTCTCACAACTGGGTTGACACGAAATAAATGTTTTAGTATTTTGATTTTCAATGTGGTAAAGTTTTTTAGAAGACATCAGATTTTTCTGGATTGCCCTTTTCTGATTTGTCTCAACATAAGGTTGTGATATTCTTTCTCCTGCTTCATTGTTTGCAGGGAAAATTGTGCGATCTCCGTATGGGGTGATGCATGGAAAAAAGTCTCTTGTGTATTACAATGAGAATGGGGAAGATGGCTTGTTTGCTGGGTTATCAAAGTAAGTCTTTTTTCATGTGGATGCACTTATTAAACATTGGATCAGTTGTACTCGTCACAGTTGTTTATTTTGCACTATTGGTAAAGCAGCAATTTGAATTATTGTTGTTGGTTGTCTAGGTTGAATATTTCAGGTGTATAATTCACATTATGATACAGGGAAGATAATTGAAATAATAAAACTGATATTAATGGTAAGAAAATACTGCTCCAACCAAGTCACAGTGTTGAAAGCTCTGCTCACGCAAAAGCTGCGCTCAATTTCCTCATGATCTCTGATCCCCTAAGTCCTAACCTTGAAAGGAAATACTATAAATACCCTACTAAGGCCCATGCATGCATAAAGCTTACAAGGCCGAGTAGAAAAAGAATTAATAAAATAACAACTGACTAGGAACTTAATTATTAAATTGCTGCCATCGTCTTTCTGCAAGCATAAACCCGCCAACCTCCTGGCGCCGCTTCACTATCACATTACTAGGTTACAGATCTCAGGATATACTTCACCTCGAGTTTCCTTCTTGCAGGCTTTTTATATATATATATATATTTTTCCCTTCTAGTTTGGCTTTGAAAATGGGAAGATGCATAAATCATAGTATAGTTTGGAGTATAACAGAATTCTCAGAGTACTGAGAATTTCTCTGATGAAGATCAAGACTTCACAGGACGCTCTCATATTTATCTTCCACGTATTGCTAGGTGACATTCTTCTGAATCTTTTACCAATAGAGTAGTTTATTCCTAAATCAAATCTTACTTTAATTAGGTAAGAGTAATAATTACTAAATGGTCTCTATGTTCCTGTCGCCTGGTGCAGACATCAATTTATTTAGTAACATGAAATCTTACTGGTATACAATTATTAGAAAATTTGATTTTTGATACTTCCTCTTATAAAACGCCTCACATCCCTTTTTCGGTGTCAGTAGTGTCCCTCTTAACTGCAATCTGCAGACTGGATCATTTGATGCTTTTGTTACTGTAGTGTCTCAAGATGAAGATGACTTAATTGACTCAAATTGATCAGATGAAATCGGGTAATTGGGCTATTGCACCCTCCATATTATTTCATGTCCAAAATATTGCTCCGATTAACATTTTGGATGGGGGTGCAAAATGTCGAGAATTAAAAGCATACATCATTGATGAGAATTGCTACCTTTTCATTTATATAGTGCCAAGTGGCAAACACAAGATGGAATTCACAGCTTTTGGCATCTTGTATCTTGCATTGCTGCTATGTGCTTGTTCAGCATCGATTAACCCGAATGACGCATGTATGGTTTCTCTACCTTGTTTACAGCCCTTTTACAGCTGGTAGATACCATAGCCTGGTCATTGAAAAGGAAAGTTTTCCTAGTGTCCTTGAGATTACTGCATGGACAGAAGATGGGCTCATCATGGCTGCTCGTCACAAAGTGCACAGGCATATACAGGTAACACTTTTAGTTTCTCTGTTTTCGCCACATGGAATAGAAGAAAAATCTCTACTTGCGGTACCATATTTTCTAGTTTCATCCCGCCACGGAAATGCTTATTCCGCCTGTTATGCCAACCTATTATACCTACCATTTGATGGTAAGATTTGGACTGCCAGACGAGAGAGGTAACTAATTTCCTTGATATAACACAATTGCAAGAGACGCAAGCTTTACTTGTAGTTGGCATATTATGTCTGCACTTTGCAGTCGTGCTTAATGATCATTAGATTATATGGGAAGTAGTTCTCTCACCTATGTTGCATTTTTATGGGTTGATTGAAGCTGACTGAGATTGGTGGTGTTTGTCAATAAATGCAGGGAGTTCAGTTCCATCCGGAGAGTCTCATAACCGGTGAAGGCAAAGCCATAATGCGTAATTTTATCAAGTTTGTTGAGAGAAAGGAAGCTCAATCCAACAACTAGACTCACTTTCCCAATTTTATGATAATAGTCATTCTGCATCAAAACTACAGTTTCCTATGATTTTTAATTGCACTACAGTCTACATTAATAACCTAATACACATTCTACCATTTGACGTGCGACAATAGGCGGAAGAGGTCGAGGCTATCCAGCTTCGGATGACGGCGGATGTGGACATGGTCGAAGCTTCCGAGGGTCGATTGATCCCATCTTTTCACTCCTTTTTTTTTGAATGTAAATGTATATTGATTTTGCCTATGGGCATGTTAATAACATCACAAGTTTATGTTAAGAAACTTATCTTTTTTATTAGGTTGTCTCCGAAATGCTTGATGCTTCTCCTGGTTGAATCGAATCAAAGACTGTCGCGGGCTCTTGAGTTGAAAGAGGTCGAACTCCTCCATATAAAGGCGGCTTGGTCATCTGGTGAGTCGATGTCACATAGAGCCGCCAGAGAGCGTGACGAGCTCGAGGCTCGCCTTTTGAATTGGAGGAGGCGCTCGAGGTCGCCCAGAGAAGGCCAAGGTGATAGCCGAGGAGCATGCCGAGCAGTACGAGGAGGTTATCCACCGAAATGGTGGGACGACGATCCGGAAGTTGAAGCGAGGTTGTCGAGGCCGCCGCTGTGCCAGCGAGGTACCGCCGAATATGGTCGGACCTCCGGCAATTCACGGAGCAAGATGTCAATTAAAAGACTCGGAGCATATACAAAACCGTCATCGCCGACAACCACAACGCTCGACGAAATGCTTCGACGGACGCAGAGGCCTCTTCTTCACGGAGCTTCGCGATCTAGAATAACAGAACCAAGCTACGACGATCCGGAGTGGCGCGCAAGAGAGGCGTGCCATTGCCCTTGAACGCCGTGGACCCCAAGGCATCGAGATCGGGCGTCATCAAGTGGCCGAGGCCGAGCTCGCAGAGCTGCATCGCCAAGTGACCGAGGTCGGTGGCAGGCCCGTAGTGTAGATCAAGGACGAGGTAGGTGGGATTAGCATAGACGAGTTGTTGAATTCGATTTTTCTAGGGATTCGCTCGCTTTTCCCGATCCGCTCCGTCCTCGTAAAATGTAACATGTACATCTTTTATTTAATAAGAATGGTTTCTTGTTGACTTTGTATTTGAACAAGAGTAATATGAAAGTAGTTCGTCTCTAGAGAATTCGCTCGAAAGAAATCGCTCGCACGAAGGTAGGGGTTCTGCTTTTGCCGAGGTCTTCGGAGGGTGGTCCTTTCATCTACATAGAGAACGGCTCGAAATAAACGAAGGTAGTCCGATCTCGTATGTAGGAATGATTCTGTTTTTGCCGAGGTCATCGGGAGGGTGGTCCCATTCATCTACATAGAGAACGCTCAAATAAACGAAGGTAGTCCGATCTCGTATGTAGGAATGGTTCTGTTTTTGCCGAGGTCATCGAGAGGGTGGTCCCTCATCTACATAGAGAGAACGCTTGAAATAAACGAAGGTAGTCGATCTCGTATGTAGGAATGGTTCTGCTTTTGTCGAGGTCATCGGGAGGGGTGGTCCTTCATCTACATAGAGAGAACGCTCAAATAAACGAAGGTAGTCTGATCTCGTATGTAGGCATGCGCGCGTTTAAATTTACATTCGTATGAAACGAATGTAATCGACCTCCGTCGAGGGAATTTGTCCTCCGTAGAGGGTAAATAATGTGAAGATTAATTATGCATTAGTAACAAGTAGAACTCGAAAATAATATTTTATTGATAAAAGATGACGCCGACCATCAAATAAGACTCGGACTCTAAACAGACTTTAAAAATATGACCGAACAAGACCGACCTCGACACTTATGCATAATATTTCTTCGATGGATGATGTGCCATGCGCTGGGTAATTGCTCACCGGACAATTGAGCGAGCTTATAGCCCCTTTGCCGAGGACTTCGTCGACCTTGTAAGGTCCTTCCCATGTGGCTTCCACTTGCCGAGCTGCGCGGCTTTGTGACTTCATTATTTCGAGTACGAGGTCGCCCACTTGGAATTGTCGGTTTTAACACGCTTGGTTGTAATACCGAGCTACTTGTTGCTTGCACGAGCTTCCTCGATGTAGGCGAGGTCTCTTTTTCTTCGAGTAGGTCAGATCACTCGTAGATTTTCCCCATTTGCTTCAAGCAGAAAGTCAATGGTACGGGACTCGGACTCGATCTCGCAGGATCATCGCTCGGTTCCATACACCAAACTGTATGGTGTTTCTCCGCTCAAGTCCGAGGTGTTGTTCGGCACGACCATAAGACCTGTGGTAAATTTTCCACCCAGAGGCCCTTAGCTCGGTCGAGACGAAGTTTTAGACCTTTACGATGGTCCTATGGTAACTTCGGTCCGACCATTTGCTTGAGGATGGGCCACCGAGGTGAACTTTGTCGATCCAAGCTCGACACCAATCTTTGAATGTCTTATCCGTGAATTGTGTTCCGTTATCCGAAAGAAGGATATGGGGATGCCGGCGACACACTATGTTCTTCCATACGAAGTTGAGGCGTTCTTGCTTGTGATTTTCGCCAAGGGCTCAGCCCACCCACTTCGTGAAGTAGTCGATCGCAACAATTAAAAATCGAGCCGTCCCGGTGCTTTACAAAAGGGCCCACAATGTCGATCCCCAGCTATTTTATTAGCTTCCAACTCCTCGGGTTTTCTTAATTGCTATGCTGTGGTGCCGGACCGAGGTCCCGCACTCGTAAAGCAACTTGCATACATTCCTCGCTTGCTTTCGATCACCCCGGATCACGGTATTTCCCTCGTGGTGGGTATTTTTATCGTTAGGTGGTACGTTGAGCATACCGCCCTTACGTTCAGCCAATCTCGCCCTAGTATGATGTTATACGGCGAGTGGGCCTTCACTCTGAAGAACCGCACCACCTTGGTCGAGGTCGTTGGTGCTTTCCCACCGTGACGGGTAGCTCGATTATTCCTTCCGCGCGTCTCTTCCCGGACGAAGCTTGGAGTGACAATGGGATTGTGCGGTAGCGTCTTCTACTCCTAGCTTGTCAAAGCATTCCTTAAAAGGATGCTCACGAAGCCGCAGCCGCCAATGTAAACGCTTCACCAACTTATTTACGACCCTTTCGGATCACCAACGCATCCCGGTGGGGTCTTGTCATGAGAACGGGTCGTCTTCGGAGAAGGTGATCGCCTTGTCTTTCTCGAACCTCTTATTGGTAGGTTCGCGGTTCTAGACTTTGGGCATCGGCTCAGGAGGATTCGTGACTCCACGGGAGCCCGTAATAGTGGAGACCACCCCGTCATATTGGGGCTCATCATCTCCTTCCTCGTCGGTCTTTAGCTCGCTTTGTTTTTTGTAGGGGCACAATTTCCCTCTTCCTCCGCTTTTCTTCTTTCGACTTTGGTCGGCTTGGCGACTCGTCCTCGGTATTTCTTCGAGGATCCGTCCCGAACTAGCATCTCTATTTCACCCATGAGCTCTTTGCACTCTTCGATGTCGCGCCGTAATCATCATGGAATGAGCGGTATTTATCCATAGGTCGGCACCTCATCCTCCCGCCATCGGTCGAGGCTTCTCGAGCAGTTCATATGGAGTGCGAGATTTACGCCTCGGCCGTCAGCGGGTGTATTGAGGTCGCCCGAGGCATCGCGCGGACCGAGCACGGATTTTATCGGAGATGTAATCATCCCGCGCGTCGTCGGCCTGGTTCCGATCTTCCTTCCTTCGTCTCTTCTTCCTTTTCCGGTCCGGCCTTGTCGCTCGTGGCTTTCTCTTGTCGCCTCGTCCGCTTTGGCGAACCGGTTGGCTATGCGCCACGCCTGCTACATTGCGACGGGGTTCGTATTTGACGATCTCGATATAAGGTCCCCGACAAGATGTCGTTTTGGAAGGCCGAGATGACCAACAGTCGTTCACGTCTTCGACCTTCAAACACCCTTGTTGAACCTTGTCATGAAGTCACCGATGGACTCATTACGGCTTTGCTTTATGGTGAGGAGGTGTCTGCGATGACGTTTTGACTCGGCCTTTTGGAAGAACCTTGATGGAAGGCCGCCATCGTCGCGATAGAGCCGATGCTTCCGTAGGTAGACCGTCGAACCACATGCGGGCGTTGTCGACGAGTAACCCGGAAGAGTTTACACATATGAACCGAAATGAGACGTTTGTTGATCATGTTGTATTGGGCTGCGAGAGGAAGTTTCATGGATCCCTCACCGTCATAGGGGCGATGCTTGGTACCGGTATTTATCCGGAGAGAAGTGTTGAGTATTCTATTTGAGAACGGGTGACTATCTTCCGTATCCATCAAGCCGTCCTCCGGAGACTAGGACGGACGATCGAACTCGCTTAGGTGACTCGGACCGACTTCACGGTGGCCCGATGCCTTTTCTGCTTGCTGCCGCCATCCCCGGAGATCGGGCGGAGTTCGTTGGATGGATTTATTTCGCGATCGAGGCCGCCGCGGCGATCACGACGCCCTCTCCCGCCTTGCTCGTTCCTTCGCGCGGTCGGTTTGGGCCCCACCTCCGTTGTGATGCCTCGTATCCGGATGAGGCTTCGCGTTCCGTTCTTCAGACGTGGCCGACCACGCTTCACCGAGGTCGGAGAAAGCTCTCCTTATTTTCTCGAGAAATCCTCGACGACGCCGTCAAGGTTTACTGCGTAGCCGGATGTTCCCCGGATTATTGCTGCGAAACAAATTGCTAATATTTTATGATGATGTCATATAAATTGTTAGGGAATATGCTGCCGTCTCAATCCCATCCATCCACAGTCCATATAATGTTCTGTTACATCTTTTGAGCTGTTTCCTCAGTCCAAAAAGTTAGAAGAGTTTATTTATTTGTAAATGCTGTAAAATATATAGAAAGAAAAAATATCTGTGTTAGTTTTTCCAAGAAAAGTGGACAAGTGTGCCTAACAAAAACAAGGCCGATTGTATGTCGTCCGCCTAGCAGCTACTAGTAGTTCTCTAAACCCTTTTGGGCAAACAATGTGTTCGAAACGAAATTGAATTGTGGTTGGGATAATACTGTTGGAAACTTGATTGATTTTGATTAAGTGAGATGCTTTTCGTTTCGGCTATTTTCTTGTGACTAAGCATTCAACTTTGAGGAATCCGAGTCGTTCTATATTTTGAATAAATGATCATGGTATAATATTTACTCAAAATCAAGTTTCAGCAAAGTGAGAAAATTATATTTGAAATTAACCTCTTAAAAATAGAGTTGTACTGAACGATCTGAAATATACAGTAAAGTAATTAATCCTTATCCAATATTCATTTATAAGCATGCTATATGTTTGTATTAAGTTAAATACAAAATCGGATACTCTAATGTAAGCCCACACCTACTGGTGGACACGAATTTTTTGTTTAGGGGTTCAACCTCTCAACTCTTTCTTATATCTCTTTAACTGCATACATACAAATACACTCTCTTATATTTTCTCAAAAATCGCCGCCTCCGCTTCCTCTAATTCTTGGCACAAGGATCAAAATCGCCGTCTCCGCCTCCTCTAATTCTTGATGCCAGGAGCGGATTAAGAAAATCGGGATTCCTGACGCCAAGACCGATTAAGAAAATCGGGGTCCTTAGTCTATATAGAAAAAAATCTATATGAAATAAATATTCCAAAAATCAATTTCAACTTTCGTGCTTTCTCAACCACAAAATTATTTATTAATTTTTGACAATATATTTAATTTGTCTTGCTACATAGTTGATTTTTTGACGAACTTATTAAACCATATTTTTTATTATCTATAATGAAACCAAGTGTTCTATCTCATAATCACTTTCATATTTTCTATTATACATATTTAGTAAAATAATTCAAGTCTTCTAGACAATAAATCAATCTTAATTTTGGAAAAACTAGTTAAGGGAAAAAAAATCTCTACAACATAAATTACATAACTTATTAATACAAAATTTTAAAATTATAACAAAAGGATAAAAAAACTTCTTCACGATCACAATATAACTAATTAATACAGAAAACTTAAAATTATGACAAAAAAGCCTCAACTAGGAATCAAACCCAAAGCCCCTTGAAGTATGCTAAGAGTGCTTTTATCACTATACAATCATGTTCTTTTGTAATATAAATAGCATATATATATATATATATGTGAAATTACTAATATACCCCTGACATTTTCTAAAATTCAGGAGGGCCCGGTGTCCCCCAAGTCCACCCCTGCCCATACCTGCTACCCTCATGCCCCCGCCAGGGCTGTAGGCCGGCCCATGGGCTTGGGCTTTGGTCTCGGGGAAGTAGTTTTTTAACTAGTTAATATTGCATTCTTTTGCGCGTCCTTTTGGAAGGTTGGTATCCAACCTAACCCTCCATAAAGATTAGGTATGTAAAAAAATTATACTAATAGAAAAAGAGTCTTGTTTGCAAAATATAGATTACAAATTTCTATTATATATTTATTTTAAAGGAGAAAAATATAATTTAATATATTATATTTATAATAAATTTAATATTTACTTTTAAAAATTATAATTATCTTAGTAGTATTGTGCTATTAGAATTCTTGCTCCACGTCCATTATATGTAAGCTAGACTTTACAAATTTATCTTTTAATAATATCTTTTATAGACCTTGAAATTTTAAGTAATTAGGTAAATTTTTATTCGTGCTTAACAATTGAAATTATTAATTTGGTTTTCAATTAAAATCTAAAGGCTATGCTGTAAACTAATCCAATTATATTATGTCACTTGTTAAATACATTAATTCAAACATGAAATTATTTTCACAGATGGCCAGAATTTAGCTATTATATCCTTATTATACATTTAATTTAGAGCTAATAATATGATAATATATTATTTTATGGTAGATATTCATCCACATGAGTATATTACAATAATAAATTTCCTTATCTTACAAAACAGGATAATTTATAAATAAACAAGAGCCAAGAATATGTCTTTATGTCAATATTATTTTCTTTTGGTGTTTTTCGTGATTTATTATATATTCTAATTTATTCAATATGCTTAATAATGTTCTTATAGGATAATGCACGCTTATTATTTATAAGGGACACGCTATACATTAGAAAACATAAATATCTAGTCAATTTAAATTAATTTTCAATCTTACAATTATACGTACTATAATTAAGCATATATTATAATATCAAATGTGTTTGGCACTACTTTATCTACAACGACATGTGAAAATGATTTGATAAAATTATAAGCATTAATTTTAAATTTTGAAATAGTTTGTTTTACTTCCATTTGTTATAATCCTGAAAATCAATATATCATAGGATTATGGATTTAGCGATTCTCTATCCTATATGATATCATATAATTTTCTATTCATATTTTTCTCAAATATCATGTATTCTCATTTTCCTTAAATCTCATATCCCACATTATTTTCTCATCAAGCTCCATTGAATAAGACTTATATAAATAATTGTGTATATTTTTCATCCCACAATTAATAATTATTTTGCACCACTAATTTAATTTGGTCAATTAGTTAATTAGTTGATCAACTAAATAGTTATAATTTTTATTGAGAAATTTAACTAATTTAATTTGACTTATACCATTTTAAAAAATTTCATGAGACTTTACCAATTTAAGTCATAAATAGAATAATATGTTTTTTTACAACTTTTTAAACAAATTTTATATCGCATAACGATCTTTAATGAATTTCACAAATTGAAAATCTAAATGATATTTTTTAACAATTTTTATAAATAAAATCTGAAACTCATAACGATTTTTCCATGAAACTTCACAAATTAATAAAAAGTTTTGAAATAAATAATGATTAATGTTCAATTTTTCTATTGAGAGGATCTCCTTCCCACATTATTTTCTAATCAAACTCTACCCTAAATAAGTCATATATAAATAGTTTTGTGTATTTTTTCATCCCATATTTAATAATTATCTGACACCACTAATTTAATTTGGCCAATTAATTAATTGTTTGGGTAACTAAATAGTTATATTTTTTATTTAAGAAATTTTATTTGAATTTTACAGCGATCTTTAATATTGAATTGCACAAATTAAAAATCTAAATATTTTTTTTAAAATTTTTATAAATAAAATTTGAAACTCATAACGATTTTTCCATGAGACTTCACAAATTAAATTTTTTTTTTGAAATAAAGATTAATTAATGTTAATTTTTAATTGTGAGGATCTCCTTCCCACATTGTTTTTAATCAAACTCCACCTTGACATAAATAGTAATATTTAGTATTTTATTTAGAGAATGACAAATTATTAGAATATATATATATATATATATATATATATATATATATATATATATATATTATTTAGATATTTTCTAAATTTAAATGAATTTAGATAATCTGCGGAGATTATTAGACGAGAACGTACCGTATCACTTTTAAATCCAATTGTTGACAGGTTAAGAATTAATTGACATGTCTATGTGAAATTTTCTATGCTTTTATAATTTGTTATCTATATCAGTTATTATTAATAAATGCTATGTAATGTTTAAGTTTTATTAAAATGAATAACTAATTATTGTAACAACTTATATTTATAAAATTAAATAAGTTCGGATAATTATTTAATTTGGGACAGGTGCTGATATGTATATGCTAGACATGTTCTTCATTTTGTAACATTTTGTTATGTGTATTATTTATTATTAATATTTATTCTATAATGTTCGAGTCATTATTGAGACATATAATTAATTACTTTAAAAACTTATATGTATAAAATTTAAACATATTTGGATACTAAGCGGGTATTAACTACAAGAGTTTGGAACGAGAACGAGTAGTAATTATGTTTTTTATCAAATTTGGGATATGTTCAACCATATAAATTCTAAATAGGAATCCTAACAACGATTTACATCTCCACATGAATTAATTTTTTTATTTTTTTGATATTTTGTTATTTATATTATTTATTATTAATGTTTACTTTATACTGATTGATTTTTATCAAGAAGAATAACCAATCACTATAACAAAAAATATATATAAATTTAAATTAGTTTGTGTGAATAATCATATTTCAGATGAATATGGATATATACATTCTAGACGAGTACGGACAAGTATCAACATGCCTCAAATATTTATATTTCTATTCATAATACAATGTGATTTTTCATCTAAATTAGATGGAATATAACTTATACATATCAAGTTAAAACGTATTGTCCTAATATAAATATTATAAAGATTATTCCATTTACAATGATCATAAACACAACATAAAGTATTTTCCGTCAAAACTCGACGGGTTACACGCTAGTAAAAAATAAATAGAAAGTGTTATTTATGATTAAGCATTCCAGTTTTTTTATAACTTTTATACTTAATAGTAATCACATAAAAGTAATTAAAAATGCCCAAAAATTGATTGAAAAATGTTCTGAAAATCATAATAATACAATATATTTTTGGCACAAAATATATTTGCCAAAATTTATTAATTAGAACATTCCTTTTATATACGAATGTATGTAATCTTTTCTATTCATAATAGATAAGGCAATATTTTAAAGACTAACTATTTTTGATGACATGAAAAACAAATCACTAAAGGAACAATAATAGAAAATCAACCTTTTAATATCTTTCTATTCAAATCAGTTATGAAACCTTGATTCTCCCATGAATAATCGACTTGTATCTATGAGATAAGGCCAATAATATTTTCAATATTTGGTTTTTATCACTTCAAGTAAAAAACTAAAAACAACTAACTGGCTATTCTACCTCAAGTCTCAACCAGCGGTTCAAATGGGCTTTTAAAACGGTACAAAACTTCAACCCGAATCATGAACCATTTGTCATGTTTCACGTGTCTCACGTGCATAAATCAGCGTGATCACTTAAGCCCTAATTAAATATCAAAATTTAGAGAACTCAGAGTCTGCTTCAAATAGGCCGAACTCGCATATGGTCCAAACGCAGTGAAATTGTCAACATTAGGGTGACTATTTGTTCGATTTCGAACGAAATAATAACTGAATCAAATTAACTGATTTTTTCAAAAAAATAATTGAAATATATTTTGGTATTTCGGTTGAACCGAATTTTTTAACAAAAAAAATATATATTTTTAAATAAATAATATTATATATTGATATAATTTATATAAAAATACATTTTATATATTATATATATATAATATTCCCAAAAATAATAATTAATAGTATTATGTAATAAATAAATACTATTATATTTTATAAATATTATATATTGATATAATAGGTAGAAAGAGAGAAATAATAGGATTTAAGATATTGATATATTACAATTATAATTCTAAATAAATAAATAATATTATACATATATAATTTGGTTTTCGATTATTCGGTTAAATTTTTTTCGAACTGACCGAGAATCGAATTACCAAATTAACCGAATTAATCAAACCAAATTTGATTTTTCGGTTTGGTTGGATTCAGTTATTCGATTTTAGGATATTTTGCTCACCCCTAGTCAACATTGTCCCTAAAACAAATCTCGAAGGTATTGATTGTTGGGGTTACTTTTGTATTTTTAGCACATTGTCATGTTGTGTGAAAGAATAATACTCCTTTTCCATTGTTCCATTGAATTGCCTCATATTTCTTTTCAGATTGTCTCACTCAACTTGACTCATTTTTTGAAGAAATAAATTTTAAAAATATATAAATAATATCTATTTTTTAATTTCTTTAATCACTTTATAATCAATTCCTAAAAACGGTTTCGAAAAGAGTCAATAGTTTGACGGGATGAAATAGTTCATTGGTCAGCTTACTCATCTATTATAACTATAAAACACTCCATATATTCCACATTTCACCTAAGACCAAAGCTTCTGTGGACGTCCGCAAACATCTCTTATTTATTATTAATTGCAATTAAAGGTTAATTACGAGGTTAATCAACTCCTAATTAGAATATAGTAATTTGTAATTTAAGATGTAGCCATTAGAGTTTATCAATTCAATATGAATTGTTTCTTAATCCATAATTAAAGATTAAAAAACAATAATTCAGATTTTATAATCTTAAATTTAAAATATATTAATCATAATTAGAGTATAATAAACAATTCAGCTAAATTAATTAACTAAAAAATTTAGTTAGGATTTAATAATTAATTTTAGGGCTGGTCTCCTATGCGTGCCGCACGCACAATGAGACCACCATACTTAATTTGTTGATTAATTAATTAATTAATTAATATTAATAAATCCTAATTATATTTAATAAAGCTTAATTGTGAATTAATAAATCATAATTGTAAAATAAATATATCTTAATTTTAAATTAATAAACTCTAATTATGAATTAATAACATTTAATTATAAATTAGTATATCTTAATTATGAATTAATAAACTCTAACTTGAATTAATAAACCTTAATTATAAAATAATAAACCTCAATTTTTAATTAATAAATTATAATTAAAAATTAATAAATTACAATTATTCTTAATCATCTAAATTAATAGTGAGCATATGATGAGACGGTGCTCACCCAAGTTTTAGTCTTAATTTTATTAGATCTTAATCCACAAGATTCTAATCCATGTATCAAATCCTACAAGTAACGCTAGAGTTTAGATGGTTGGGAAATCTATTCTGATTATTGTATGCATAAAAACTGCTATTTATCCTGAAACAAACAATTATCTTTGTTTTAGATGGAAATAAAAAGAAAATCCTTTTCCAAGTGATTGTTGGAACTAATCACAATCCAACATAATGCTAAAAACAATGAAAGTAGTATGTGTATGTTGACGGTCCTAGAGGTAAAATAATCAATACCTGAGACCAAAGGTCTTAGATTCGAATCTAACATAATGCGAACTTTATATTTTTGTATTTAATCAAAAAAAAAACAATGAAAGTATACTGACGTTGAGCACCCATGCAAAAACTACTTTTAAGGGAATAAATGAATGAATTCATATAAAATATTAAACAAAAAGGAAATATGTTTTCTAACATGGGCCCACTTTTTTTTGGGGGGGGAGGGGGAGTGAACACGACAAGTCTGACAGTTTCATGACTGAAACAGATCTTAAAACATCAAGAAAATCATAGAAAACAAACATGCTTATAATACAAACATACATAGATAACATCAAAAATTTCAAAAAATGGAATCCTATTCCCCAACAACCCCATCACATCTCATTTAAATAATAAAAATCCATATGCTCTATTATTTTATATTTATTCAATCAAGAGGGTGTCCCAAATGTTCAAAATAAACAAAGCCCAGTCATCAAAATTAAATTCAATGAGGCCAAAGATGTATATAACGACAATAATAACAATACCAATGCGGAAAAAACCGGATGGGGAAACTAAAGGTATGAAATGAATATATACATAACCCATCATATCATAATCAATGCCCCATATAGGAATAAATCTCTTACCATATGTCCCTCTCTCTATGTGCTCTTCATTCCATTCCTCTATTCACAGCCACCACAAACCCTAAATCAATTCGAAACAACGACGACGACGGTGACACGTGCCTGATGAGGCACAATGGTGGCCTCATCACATGGAAGAGGCCCTAACACGGTGGTGCCTCTTGTGGCGGCGGGCGCCTCCGAACGTGACGGGGTCGAAGCCTCGAAGCCGCACGGCCTCCTTCGAGTCAATCACACACTCGGAAGGAGGGACCTTGTATCGGGCACGGTCATAGCAGTACGAGTATTGCATGTGCTTGTTCCTGAATCCGGCCATCTTCGTTCTCTGCTGGCTAGAGATGGTGGAGAATGTTGGCGCCGTATCGCACTTGGAGGGTTCGATGGGGTCGACAGCGCATCCGTGAAGGATGAAGTCGGAGAACCCCGCGATGTAAGGGGCATATTTGTAATTGACTCTGTATTTGCCTCCATTTGTGGCCCAATCCGACCCGTCCCATATTGTTGCATACAACGACATCGGTTTGGAGGGGAATTCCCCACCCATGGCTTCTGTCCTCTTGATCTCTCGTATGGGAACATTGTCGATGTAAAAGCTGCAAAACGAGCAATAGAAACAAACGGAAAATAATCAAGAACAGGATTATAAGGTTCGGAAAATGCATGTCTATGGCCAGAGGAAAAAAAGAAAAGAAAAGAAAAGCAAGACCACCTATCCATTCTTGTGAGAGATAAAATAAAGGGGAAAGTGCAAAGAAAAAGTATTACCACAAGTTGCAGATTAGAAAGCAAGGAAAAAGAGGAAAACAAGAATCAAGAACCATGTTTCTCTTTTCTTATCCTTTCACACACATAAGGTGATTAAATTACATCGAGAATTGTCCGAGCTTGTAATAAGCTGACACGATATCAAAAAGTAAGGAGTCAAGAACTAGGCTGTCATTGCGATGCTATGCTAAACGAACTTACATATGATTTAAGACCAACTTCATCATGAACTCTAAGATATTAGAGTAAGCTGGTAAGGTAGGTAAGTAATAAGGGAAAACACACTACCAAGTATTCCTAATTCGATGAGCTTCTGGGTTTGTTTTAAGTAGGATAGGATCAAACCAGACAGCAAAAGAGCATAGGATGCTACACACAACATATGTACTCCCACAAAAGGATAACAAGTTTTTCCACCATTGCTTCGAAACCGAAAGAGACATGACTAGTGAAACTCCATAAACAGTTACAAGGGATGAAAAATCCAATGTATGTAAAATCTAAAACTACCCACGGCATCAAACAAACCACACATTGTTTTGCAGAGCTCAAACAACAACATTTCATTTCCTATTCCAACATAATCAATATATGCTCTATGCAAGATAAATCAGCTAATCCACCTGGACTGTAACGATAATAGGCAAATGAAATTTTGTAAAACAGTTGATAACAAAGGATCTTGCACTTACACAATCACATTCTCAGTCCAGAGGATGCTATACTGGTGGAAATCCTCAGAGGGATCAAACCAGAGGCCATATCTCTCCTCTCTCCCAATGCTTGTGCTTCCATTTCCATAAATATTTGTCTGGATTCTCCAGTCTTTACCCCTAATGTTGCCCAAGAACTCGAAATCTATCTCATCGTGGTTCTTCTCATACATGTCGCCATTCGACATCTGTCACGATTAGCATCAAGAAACCAACTTTAGAATAAATCCAACCAAGTACAATCAAATTCGGTCAAGAATTTTCAGATGGCATCAATACAAATTGCATGTAATTTATTAAATTGTTATTGGATGGTCAATCAGATATCCTTTTGTTGAAACATCATTAATTATTCAATTTCTCATCAAATCCCCTTAAAATCTTGTCTTCCAGTATAGAAGAGTTTCTACCATGCAAAAACTCAATGAATTTAATTGACTTCAGATTCAAAAGAAACTTACAAAACGGATAGTGCAAGAATTTAGGGATATAAATTCGAAATAAATACTAAAAGCCGTTAAAGATTGGTCTTGAAACAATCAACTACACCATATGATTTCATAACAGCAAAAAAAAATTAAAAAAATCCCATCAATTGCAACTCACATAGAAGGCAACAACAACGCCAGCTGTATAATCTGCAGGAAGCTTGATTGAAGCACTGTAATAGCCATGAAGGTAAAGGTCTTGTGACACAAACCCAGAACCTGCACGCACAAACAATCCATTAAAATCCAATCTTAAACGACGAAAACCCAAAATTTATGCCCAAAATCATAACTTCACATACAGAGCAACCAAAATAACACCTACTGAAACACACAAAGAGACGCACACACACCTGTTCTGTCGTCCAATGATATGTGAACAGATTTTCCATCTCTAAGCACCATGAGATTGCCATCTCCAAAGAGGTGCGAGTAGCCTTCATCAAAGGATACTATTGGAAGGTTTCTGGAAAACCCACTAGCCAATAGCACGAGAAAGGCACAGCAAAAGACAAATGTGAAAATTTTCCTGTGAGAAACCATGGCTCCTTTGATAAGCAAAACAGAGCCCTTAATTCTTGAGGATTATAGTTATCTTTTGTTGTGTGTTTGAAGAGAGCCGTATTATAGAAGCCAAATGGGTCCGTTAGTGTGTAAAGAGAGAGATGGAGAGAGGGCGGGGTCTAAATCCCCACAGCGATGAGAGAGACTATGGAAGGCGAGAGGAGGAGGAAGACAAAGTAGCGTGGTTTTATTGGGTGCTGAGGGTGAGCTGCGTTCTTATTCTTAACATACACAATCTATTTCAGTTGAGGGTTTTAGTTATGTGTCAAATGTGGAAACTACACAAATCTCATAAAGTATATGGGCATATATACCCAAAGCTTATAAAACATGCGAAATCGGGAAGAGATCTAGTAAATAGCGAAAAAACATTGTCGATCGTCGAATGACTAAAAGGCGAGAACGAGTTGACTTAAAATTTGGAAAAGGTGACTTAAAGTGAAAAAGGTGCAAGGCACGGAATGTTGACCACTATGGAATTCGATCGTCCGATCGGATTCGATCGGATTCTTCACTATCGATCGGATCCGATCGGATTCCTACCCTATATATACCAGCCGCTCCTCCCTCTCGGATTTCACTCTCAAATTTCACTCTTCCTCCCCGATTTCACTCTCTCCCTCTCGGATAGCTCTGTCCCTCTCTCGTCGGAAATATCATACAGTAGCCCTCTCTCGCCGGAAATCTCGCACCATGGCTTCACAGGTACGTCGCTCTCTCCTCGCCGAAATCCGATCAGTTTTTAAGGAATCCGATCGCACCGACCGGTCGGATTCCTTAAAACCACCGATCGGATTCTTATACGACCGATCGGATTCCTTATATGACCGATCGGATTCTTGTTAAGTTAGTTAATTGTCATTATTTATTCGTTAAGCGTCTTATGCTATTATGTATTCGAATTTATTAGTTAAACGCGTGCTTATCATAGGTTATTATGGTTTATTAGTACTGCTTATCATATTTTATAAGTTAAACGTTATTATCATTATTAAACCTGCTTATCATAGTTTATTAATTAAACCTGCTTATCATAATTAAACCTGCTTATCATAGTTTATTATGGTTTATTAGTTAAATGTGATTACCATAATTAAACCTGCTTATCATAATTTATTAATTAAACCTGCTTATCATAATTAAACATGCTTATCATAGTTTATTAATCATGCTTATCATAGTTTATTAGTTAATCCTGCTTATCATACTTTATTAGTTAAACGTGCTTATTTATTGATAATATCATAATTTATTAGTTAAAGCGTGCTTATTTATTGATAATATCATAATGTATTAATTAAACGTGCTTATTTATTAGTTAATCCTGCTACTTAATTAGCACACATCGTTTAATATGCTATTATTTATTTAATATGTTAAAATGTATATTATGATTTATTATGCTTAATTATGCTAAACGTGTTATTATGCTTTATTATATGTTTTATTTTTATGATATTTATACACTTTATTGTTTTTATTGTTAGGGTTATGTTGATTATGTGAGACCCGAGATGATTAATGTTGTGGTCCAAATTAGCACATATTATAGGATCAATTATTTAGATATCATTAAGACTAGATTATTGGAGATTGGTGGTGAAGAGTTCTTGGATAGGTTTGCTAGTGGATGCTTGGTCATTTACTTAAGCTGGAAGCTCAGTGCAAAAATATCATGGCTTTGCACCACGTGATTTCCGTCGATTATGACGAATGATGGTCTAGTATGGTTTCATATGAACGGACGGAGACATTTGTTTTCTTGTTCATGACTATGCACTAGTCACCGGTTTAAGTTTTGGGCTCGTCTTTCAATCTTAGTAGAAACACCGGTTGCAACGTGTTCGAGTGTTTAGAGCTTTCTTCCGTTCGACCATATATCTATTGCGGACTTAGTAGGCGTTTTTACGATAGGGCGTGCATATAGATGATGCGGATGGTAGTTTATACCTCCGTCTTGCACATATTATTATGTTATACGGGATGCTATTATCTCGTAGATCCCAGTATTGGTGGAGTCGTGGGTGCAGGCATTGGTCGATGATTTGGATTTATTCTCTAGATTTCGTGGGGTGCATATTCGTATCGGTGTATGCGCTTACTACTTATTTCAAATTCAATAGAAGAAGAAATACCATTTTATGGACCACTTGGGCATTGGTTGTTTGGTCGCCGAGATCATACAGTGCAGGTGGGTCATTGGGAAATATGTAGACCGGTTTGCCTACCCTAGATGCTTGAGATGGAGGTTCAAGAGCAAGTCCTCGATCGATGATTTATCGATTTTGTTTGAATCTCGGTACTACTTTTTACATATCCTAAAATTTGTGTTATAATTTTTATTATAATTTTGATTAAGTCTTGTTTATTTGAATTGTATATAGGACTATCGGCATATTCGGATGATCGGCTACGGAAGAAGAAATGGACACATGGTACGGGTATCACTCCGACACGACGAGGCGTTTGGTGTGCCCTATATAGAGCCACAAAATCCGTTGAGGATGGGGAACAGTTTCCCACGAGCACGAGTGATTAGTGATGACGATGTGGGAATTCTCGTGCCTCGAGGTACTTCTCGTTCGCATCCGAGGCGTGGTGCGACAAACATATTATTGAGGAGTCGAGCACGGCGCACATGGTATCGAGGGCTCCGATCGAGAGCACCGTCCACATCTCGTCAGCGGGCGGCGAAGCGGGGCCATCCTCCGACTTCTTCCTCGGCGGCGATCACCTACGACCTAGTGATCGTCGGGCCCTAGAGGACCTATCGAGAGGCATGCTCGGAGGGTGACCGAGCTATCGAGGAAGCACCTGACGAGGTTGAGGTGCGGATGACGACGAAGTTGAAGGGTTGGTTTAAGGAGTTGATTGGTGCCACCGTCATCGTCCTTCACGACGTACACCGACCCATTCTCCATCCGATCATCATACTCATCCCGTGGCACGGCAATCGATTGATGAGGCACGGGAATCGGTGATGGCGGACATGCAGACGCGCCACCGACATTACGTGCACGAGTTTGATAGGGCCGAGGCTATGTCATCCTATCGGGAGCCACCTCGTGCTTCCTATCGAGCCACCTCGTGCTTCCTATCGTGAGCCACCTTATACTTCCTATCGTGACCACCTCCATCTTCTATCGCCACCACCTCCGCTACTATCGTGAGCCACCTCCCGCCTCCTATCGTGACCACCTCCGCTTCTTATCGTGAGCCACCTCCGCTTCTTATCGTGACCACCTTCGCCTTCATTCACCGATATGTTTGATATTTTTAGTGATTGTGGACAAGTAAGTGTAATTTAATTAAATAATTTAAATATTTTGAGTTTATTTAAATATTTCTAAGTCAAATGATATTTTCTACGCAGATTGTGTCGATTGGGATGACCTCAAGTCCATAGCATCCACTACTATAGGAATGTCCGATTATGGACACGGTGGATGACTTTAGGGATGCCCGGCTCGGGGATCACATCGGGGATGACCGAAGGATGAGCGAGCACCGTGGTGACACCGGTTCGCACTGCCAGGAAGAGTGGCGACGACGATTCCCATCGATGGCCCTAGTATCTCCATATGTTGTTCTTGGCAAACCGCGTGAACTTGATCGGCGTTAGTACAGAACTTCAATGTCTTCCTTAAAGCCCGCCTCCACGCGGTGATGCTTTCCGAGAGTGGTGGAGTTCTTAGTCGGTCATTTTCATGGATATTCTTAAGCCGATCACTTATTATCTTGAGACGTAAGTATTTTGAATTTCTAAGTATTCGTAATTTATTTTAGTTGAATTGATTGATTAATACTTATACATTCAATTGTTCTTATTGTGAGCGATTGATCTGTTCATGACGAGTGTAGAGTGAGGGCGATCAAGGGCGATCTTGTATTGTCCACCATGAACAATACAAACACGATTGTATTGGACACCGACTTCTATGTAAGTATTGATTTCAATAATTTACATTTATTTATTTATTGCTTTGCTCAATTCAATGTCCGATTAAATCATTTGAATGTCTCAATAGCGAATCATTCAAGTTGGTTGGGAATCTTGTTCAAGCGGTTGGAAGGTGCGAGAGTATTATTTCCGATCAAGGGCACGACGGGAGTATCCACTATGACCGATTGGTCCAACATGCAACAGTGATTTTGTAATTCAATATCATGTTATATTTAAATTTTAATATATTTGTTTTAATAATTCATATATTTTGTAATAATTGTGTTATATAGGTGATTATACCTATCCTTATCGATGGACACTACGTCGTCATTGTTATCGAATGCTTGATGGACGCTTGATCTATATGATTCGATATATTGGAGATTAGAAGATCATGCGAAGAGAAAGCGCAATGAGATGGCTCGATATTGCATTTATTTGGATTCGTCTTGGATGAAGTCGATTATTGGAGGTTCAACGATACGGGCATATCGAAAAACCGTGCCACTGAATTATCTATCCCGTCACCGCTAACCGTTCTCCCAAAAGGCGGTAAACGCCAGGTCCATATGCATGCATGTCGTTGAGCGTGTGATATCCGGATCGCGAGTATCACTGGGGAATAGTCATATACCAAAGATATAGGAAAATTATAGTGCTTCTATTTTTGAGTTGTGTGAAGACACTTAGATATGTAAATTTAAATGTGTAATATCTTAAATTTCGCTTTATTAATATTTGTAAATTAATAACTATTTAAGATTTTAAACTCCTATAGTTGCTTCTATTTTTATTTATTTAAACTCCTAACTATTTAAGATTTTAAAAAATCACTGTGTAATTTAGTTCATGTTTTTATACGATACATGATCACGTTTTGTACGATACGATACATTTCAAACTTCACATTTAGTACGTAAGGGAAATATCCAAGTAAACCTAGTATAGTCATCAACAAAATGTATGTAATACTTGAACCCTTCAATAGACGTGGTAGAACTTGGACCCCAAAGATCCGTATGCACTAATTGAAAGGGTGAAGAAGTTTTATTATTATTATTATTATTATTATTATTATTATTATTATTATTATTATTATTATTATTATAGCACAACACAATGTATAAAATTGAATGATATAAAGAAGAATAACAATAAAAGGTGCCGAATACAATATTTTGAAATATTAAAAAAAATACAACAACTTTAATTAATCGCTTATGCCTTCATTTATTCGATTTGGACATTTCCTTCGTGTATGTCCTGGTTCCCTACAACAATGCATTTCTTTGGTGCTCGGCGTCTCTTGTTAGAGCGATTCTTCCATATCGTTTGTAGGCACTCTTCTTGTAGACCTTTCACCACCGGATGGAATCCGACTTGTTCTAGGTCGTCCACTGTCTTGTCACAATAGGAGGCAATACATTCGCTGAGCTACCTCATTTGGAACCACCACTCATTGTATTGAGGACATGATTCACCGCACCACCGTATGTCTCAATTAAAGTGTTGGTCGTGTAGTATGATTCGACGTAATTGTGGATGGATTCTCGGCCTCCACCGTCGATGAAAAGTATTAGTATGAGTTACATGAAAATAAAACGACGTGTAGTATTAGTATTAAAACTTACTTAATGGCAGCAATTGCGTGTGAACACGGCATCCGTCTTGGTTAAATTCTCGACAATCACACGATTTTAGTTGAAGATCGACCGGGAAGTTCCTAACGCCGATCGCACCCTATATTTTGCATTTGTAGACCTCGTCGTAGAGTAACGACGACTTTTGGACACCGCATCGTAAGCTTTTTCTTTGTTTTCTCGGTGAGATAGTTGTCCGACCTACATCGCTGCTCGTCTATCGTTGAACCTTTGCTCAATTACAAGTCGATTGCCTCCAACATTGAGCATATTGGAAGGCGTCTCGCCCATAATAATCGAGAGTTAAATGACTCTGCTGCATTTGATGTTAAGAAGCTAAACGGCTCACGGGGACTTTGAGCAGGCCCATTTTTCTGGTCTACGGGCGGTTTGTGGTATCTTTATCATTTATGCTTTCGATAGCGAGACATAGCACGTTGGTATTGTCAGGCTCGTATGCATAAGCGACTTCTTGGAACATTTCCACCACAGATCGCCACTGGCTGTTTGATCTTGTTCGATAAGTGGTAGAAGCATAAGGCGTGATGAGCTTGTGGAAATACTCTCTCGATGGCGTTAGCTATGGACACGTGTGCGTCCGAGACAATTAAGAGTTTTCCAAGATTTCCAAATACCCGTTGGATGCGTGAGATAAACCATGACCAAGATTCATCATTCTCAATTCGCCCAACACCATACGCCAACGGAACACTTGCTCATTGGCATCCCACATCGCAACAAATAAAATTCCTTATTCTTTCCTTGAGGTGAGTACCATCTACGACGATCATCGGTCTCAAACAAAAATAGAAGGGCAATAGATACAGTGAGAGCAACGAACAGATGCCGGAATCGACCATCACCATCGACCTCATAATCGATAAGCGTATCGGGATTAAATGCGTGTCGACATCTGCGCAGATAACTGGCAAGATTTGGAATGACCGATCATGCCGACCGTATATCAACTCAATCGCTGTATGTCAAGTTCATAGCGCCACATCATAACCGATGCGGATACCAAAATCATGTTTCAACTCGGCCATAATTGATTTAGGCTTCATGATTTCACTGTTGTGCGCATTTTCGAGCATATCTACGCTGCAACTATCTTTGAATGAACCTTGATGGTCCAACACAACCCAAATCACGGTGGCATTTGTGTTCGATATAAACTTATAAACTTTCCAAATATTACCTCGTTGGGCAGCTCGTAACTCAAAATTACACCTCTCGAGTGCTTGCATTTAAATGCCGGTCGTGTTGTATCCGAGCGACCAACAACGTATTCCGCCCCGCCCATATGCCACACACCAACAGAAGATAGAGGTCATCTTTGCTATAGTAATATGAATTACTACTCAATTCTCCATCCCTTGTCGGGTCCATTTCACTAGCAACAAGTGAGGCTGCGGCGTTGAGCGGAATGACGGAACTAACCGATTAGTTAGTTCTTGAGATCGGGTGGGTTGACATCTTCGGATAGGTGCTTGGATTAATCAAAGATAATAGTTTGGGAAGTCTTCCTTCTTCTTGAATCCATCCCGCAAAATCAATAAGCGTATTATTTAAAATTGATTGTTCGGGATGGTCGTTGAGGCATCTCGAGTCGGTCTCTTGAGATCTTGGTCTCGGTACATATTCTTCTTCTTCTTCGTCTCTCCATCAACATCATCATTCGAATAGGAGTTGTTGGCCTTGTTGTCTCCGTAGCGTGCCTTTGGGATTCGTAAAACCAATCACCGAAAGCATACTTGGAACATTTTGTAAATATTCTTCTTGCAAATGATTGGGCTCTCCGGGTTTGATCCACTCGCAATATTTGTAGTGTTGTGAACTACATAAACGCGTGGATATTCTTCGTACACGCACAATCGAGCAAGCAGTTCATCATCGGTTAACAATGATTTTATTATCCGACCATATCTAGATGTGGATAAATAAAATAATTGATAATCCGTGCTCAATTCATTGGCCCGCAATATGTGATTGATATAGTATATGAGGTCGCAAAGAAAAGCGATCCGGAATTTGGGCAATTTGTTGACACCCGCCAATATCGTACAATCACTATCAAATTCTCCACCATAATTCACGAGAATGAATTTCCAATTGTCCATCTACATAAAGAAAGAATAAATAAAAATATTAAAACAAAATTCCCAATCAAAATATACGTACATGTAAATATAGTATATTATTATTTGGGGTTCTTTGTGAATTACCTTTGATATTGGAAAATGATTGAATTCTCCGTGGTTTTCCTTCAAATCTGTTGCTCAACTTCAATAGAAAATTTTGGAAAATGAAGATATGAGATGTGAATGAATGAATGAATGAATGAATTAAATCAAATTTTATAGAAGGTAAACAACAACAAATAATGGATGTCGTGTATCATTCACGTGAAATTACTGTAGCTACAATGAATTGAGACTCATTATTGTACAAATTCTTGTAACAACAATAAATCGACCTATTATTGTACTAAATTCGGACCTATTATATCGGTTTCACGTGAATGAATTGAATGCTACAATAATTTGAGAGAAAATTCAAAGCACTTATTGAGGCGATACAATTAAAAAAAAAAAAGATCGAATCGGGCCGGATTCGGTCGCATCGATCGGATTCCGTTCTTCCGGTCGTCTTGGGTGGATTCGGTCTTTTCATCGAATCCGACCGAGCTCCCTTTCCATTTTTAATCCGCTCGTTATTTTACACGAAAACAAAGTCGACTTATGAGGTATATTTGTCCATACAATATAAACCTACCTGATTTTGCATGTTTTTATCCCATTGGGTATATATGCATATCTCTTATGAGATCTGGGTATACGTGTATCCGCCCCTTTAGTTATTATTTTTATTACTATTAAGAAACTATTTTGCGTATTTTGTAGAAGGATTATTGATGGCCTTGGGTACGTAGGAGAAAAATACATTAGTTAAAGCATATTAAATTTTTTCCTTTAAATAAGATTGGATATTTCATTATGATAGTAGATGTGAGTTAACTGACTATAGTTCAATACTACTAATCATTTAAATAAGGGAGTTTTGTTCAGGGTGATATCAGTTAACAAATATACTGACTGTTAAGCAGTTAGTCAGTTGAACTGATAACTAATGTGCTTATGAAATATGCTGGTTACGTTATTGCTTTTACTGAAACTCAAACCGGTAGAAAACACTTAATCAAATATCGATTTATTCAGTTTTCAGTTTATCTCTTCAATATCAAATTGATACTAATAACATGTTTTAAAATAGTGTTATGATACATGTGCTGATGATGTTCAGTTTACTAACATGCAATGTAAATACGATATTGAAAGTAAATGATTGAATGTAAAGAACATATAGTTTTTACGTGGTTCGGATAGATCAGCTCTTACATCCACCTACTGATTGTTCAATCAATCTACTAACTGAGATTTGATCTTATTTACGGGTACACGATATAAACTTAGATAGAGACTTTGATATTTCTATATCCCGTTGAACTGAGCATTCTTCCTACGCTTACTGTTGCTAGGAAACATCTAACTACTTATGAGTACAGTTGATCTAACCTCTTGTTTACAGGTGTGAGATGACCAAGTTTTTATCAACTAATTTTTTTTGCCTATTTGCCAAACTTCTACTTAAATCGGGAGGTTTTGAATAGATGATTTTTCCAACTAAAAGATGAGCTATCACATGCGACAAACTCAAGATTTCTACTCTTAAGATATATAAGATAATATCCTAGATCTTAAAGGAGTGTTTACTGAAACATTGAGATGATAGATATATTTGAGCTCTGAAGATTTTCTCGATAAAACTTGTAAACTCATTTTTTCGAAATCGTTGATTAAGTGATCTTGGGATGTGAGCTCTGAATGCTTAAGAATACTTGAATGCACAACGTTTTGTGACCTTCAAAGGTTGGATTATGTGCATATTTATAGAGGGGACAAACGACAAGCTTACATGGAATTTTGCAAGATTTGGCAAAACGGTTTGGAAAGAATGGCTTACACGAACGAGATAGTTCCGTTGGAAGAAGCACCAATCACATATATTCTATTTATCTTTTGAATTCTTCCCGTTTGAATCCTCGTATGTCGCTGTCAGGGTTTGCATCATTGTACATTGTAGCTCTGCAACTCTGAAAATGTGATCTGACATGTCAGGATCTTTTGCAGATACGCTACGACGTGTGACAAGTCAAACACTCAAGGCTTAAATATCTCTGTGTTTCATCAGTTAAGTTGACTTCGTGTTTTATCAGTACGTTACTTTAGGTTAGGCCAGTCGATAGTTTTTTATCTTTTATCAGCGGCTGGGCTCGATCTTTAATCAGTTTGGGAACCTGAGTTAACATGATGCATCAATTTTGACGTAGATATAGCCAGCTTTGACTTCTTATAGTCAGCTTTGGTTTATCAGCTGTTGGTATGACACTTAGTCATAATTTCGATTTCTTTGTTTTCAACTGCTGCCGAATCTTCAGTCTTTTGAGTCCACTATTCAGTAACACTGTTCATCAATATTGTTGTAGATCAGTCTTCAGACTTTAATCCGTCTGACTTCAGTCTTTAGTACGCGATCTTCAACAGTGATTCTCTCCAATTAAGCTAGTACTGATACTCTGATCAGTACGACTTACTTTAGTATTGCTTGAACTCCATCAGTCTTGGGCCTGTTATAAATTAATAGTTCTTCAACTGGAATCTATAATAAAAAAGACTAAATTCCAAACATGAGAATATCGTTATATTACATTCAGAACAATCATCGATAAATTTTAAGATTTAATCAAAACCAACAATTATATTCCGTCATTTATAATAATATTATTAGTCGCTTTACCAGTATAGACAAATGAAAACTAATCTCCAACTGTCCCATCATAATTGTAATTAAAAATTACTTTTTGGTTACACCAACGATATTCATTTAGAGGGCCAAAGTTGGTTGGTGGAGTGATTCTTTTAAAAAAAAGGATAAAATCCTAGCCTAACAGAACATCTGTTAATAGTTGTTAATCATATTTTTGGTAGTATAATATCCATAAGTTTAGTAATCCAAGAATATTATTAAACAAGATGTAAACCCTTCTATGAATGAAGACATTGTTTTAAGCATACACTTCGAAGAACGATTAACTGTGGAATTAATTAATTATTGATTAGGTTCATTGGTGGTAAACCCAGCGTAAATATTTGCAGAGATGTCTTGAGAATGTTGTCTAGTATTCCTTTTTATGCAATAAAAGAGTGGAATAGTGTGTGTTGACCTAATGGTAGAGTGGTTAATGCACGAGGTCAAAGGTCTCGGGTTCGAGTCCACCGTGATGCGACCTTTAAAATTTCGTATTAAATTACCAAAAAAAAAGTGGAATAGTGATAATATATATATATATATATATATATATATATATATATAGATGAGGGATCAAATAGTACCCGAGCCCCAGATAGTATGTAGTACTCAATCTCATTCATCCATCCTATTAATCGTGAAGCTGAGATTCGCGCCTGATTTTTAAAAGTTTTACACGTTAATTTGTGATAGTAATGGTAGATTAGTAATTTGATTTGTTATGTGATTTCGAAAATAAACCATGCATATAATTGAACTGAACTATGCATTCAAATGAACACAAAAATGCATTCACTTGAACACAAATATGCATCTTAGTTTCAATTTTAATGCATGCTGGAAACACACTCCCAACGCCCGCTCGCTCGCACCCAACGCCACCCAACGCCCGCCCGCTCGCATGCACCATCGCCCGCTCGCGCGCACCCAGCGCCCGTTCGCACGCACCCAGCGCCGGTTGGATGCGATGCAGTTTTATGTTGTTTTAAATACAGTGTTTTGTTGTTTTAAATGCAGTGTTATGTTATTTCATATGTATTATTTATGTTTTGTTGTAACTCTTCACAAACCTAGCGCCGACGTGTACCCAGCGCCCCTACCCAACTTCGACACACACCCAGCGTCCCTACCCAGCGTCGGCACGCACCCAACGCCGGTTGGGTGCGATGCAGTGTCATGTTATTTTGAATGCAGTGTCATGTTATTTTGAATGCAGTGTCATGTTATTAAGAATGCAGCGCCCGCGAATATCCAACGCTCGCGGATTCCTCTACCCAGCACCGGTTGGGCACCCAGCGCCCGCTGGACACCTTCCCATTTTTCCCCTGAGCGAAAAATGGACGTCCACGTGTCAAATTTTGATGCGTCCACGTGTTCAAAATATGTGGTCTAGATTGAGTACTACATACTATCCGGTGACAGGATATTACGGGAACCCAACCATATATATATATATATATTTATATATTTATTTATTTTAAATATATTGCACCTGCAATTAATCAATGAGAAACTAAGCTGTAAAAAGAAGTTTGAAGTCATAGTCAGTCATTCAGAGACTTTTGACTAGCTTGATATATATATAGTTCATGTAGAAAGAATAATTTGATAGAAAATAGGAATAAATATGTACCTTTGATTTGTTGGGTCAATGGTTCAGATTTAATTTTGGTTGTTCTATAGTTTTGTGTGCTACGCGAATTACTGTGCAGTACTAGAACTCTTCTTGTGCTACGCTGCAATGAAAGGTGTGCTAAACTAACATGTGCAACATAATAATTTTGATTATGCTACACATATATGAAAGATGTGTTAGACTTACATATCTATTCATATTTCCTACACTAAAGAACTTTCTCACCATAATCAACCCATATATATGTAGAGTTTGGTTCGAATGAGAACTATTCTTATCCTAAAAACTAAGAACCAAATGAATTCGTTATGAAAGTTGATGAATCCATTGAGAAAGTTAATGAATTCAAAAATTCAGAATTTTTCACCGGGTTCGAATCCTATGAGGGTGTAAATTCTATTTTTGGATTCAAGATAATTTTTCGTGATTCATCAACATTCACTAATTCATCATTTTTGGTTCTTACGTTCTCATGATAAAATGGTTCTCATGTTAAGCCTCCATATATATATATATATATATATATATATATATATATATATATATATATATATATATGAGGGTTAACGTGAGAACCATTTTATTAATGAGAACATGAGAAATGAATATTTGTGAAAGTTAATGAATAAAAAAAGAATTTTAAGTCTCTTTTGGGATTGAACCCGGTGAAAATTCGAATTTTGGATTCATTAACTTTCGAGTATTCATTAACTTTCATAGCATATTCATTTTGTTCAGTAAAGAGTTTTCGTAATTCTTAGTTCTCACGTTAAAATTGGTTCTTATTTGAACCTCTCTCTCTCTCTATATATATATATATATAGAGAGAGAGAGAGAGAGAGATTAGTTCAAATGAGAACCACTTTTATCTTAAAAACTAAGAACCAAATGAATTTGCTATGAAAGTTGATGAATCCGTCGAGAAAGTTAATGAATTTCAAAAATCAAAATTTTTATCCGGGTTCGAATCCCATGAGGGGTGAAAGTTCTATTTTTTTTGATTCAATAACTTTCCCAACGGATTCATCAATTTTCACAATGAATTCATCATTTTTTGGTTCTCACGTTCTTACGATAAAAATGGTTCTCACGTTAATCCTCCCTATATATATATATATATAAATGAGAATCACTTTTATCCTAAAAATTAAGAACCAAATGAATTTGCTATGAAAGTTGATGAATTGGTTGGAAAGTTACTGAATTCCACAGTTTAAATTTTTTCACCCGGGTTCGAATCCCAAGAGGGGCGAAAATTCTATTTTTTGGATTTAGTAACTTTCCCATCAGATTCATCAATTTTCACAATGAATTCATCATTTTTGGGTTCTCACGATAAAAACAGTTCTCACGTTAACTATCTCTCTCTTTTATATATATATATATATATATATATATATATATATATATATATATAGGGGATGGATCAATGAGAATCACATCTTTTTGCGAACTCTGCGAACCATACATAAGGCGTTGAAGATGTGCATAAAGCGGTATAAAGTTGTGCATAACGAAAACTTTCTAAAATTATTTTGTTGTGCAACAATTTTAGAATGTTTTAGTTATGCACAACTTTAAGTTTTATTCATCAACTTTATACGTCGTGCATAATTCTCAAGTTCTCAAAAGATGAGTTCTCCTGGATCCAACCCCAATATATATATATATATATATATATATATATATATATATAGAGAGAGAGAGAGAGAGAGAATGGATCAAATAGTACCCTAGCCTGAAATACGTAGTATTCAATCTCATCAACTCATCTCATAGATCATATGATTGAGATTTTTCTAACTTTAAAGCTTAATTTCGATGATTTCGATATAGTAAGGATAGATTAGTAATTTGATTTGTTATGTGATTGCGAAAATCAAACCATGCATTTAGTTGAACTGACTTATGCATTCAAATGAACACAAAAACTCATGCAGTTTTACACAATAATGCATACGGTTGGAAGCTTCGCCCCAGTGCGCTCGTGCTTTCATGCTCGATCGCCCGACACTCGCTCACGCGCCCCTTGGCCAACAATGCATGTTTATGTTTTGTTAAATGCATGGACATGTTTTGTTAAATGCATGGACATGTTTTATTAAATGCATGAACGTGCTTTGTTAAATGCATGTTTATGTTTCGTGCCAACATGCGATTTTATGTTTTGTTCAATGCAGTTTCATGTTTTGTTCAATATTTTTTGTTCAATACAGTTTTATAGTTTTCGATAGCAAATCTTTCATCCATCATTATCTGTCAATTATGTCGTCTCTTTCCCTGATTAGCGAAGAATTCACCGTGAACCCCCGTCATAACCATAATCTATCTCGATTCTTCAATCATCTATCAAATTCATCATATATTTTTTCTCAAAATCCATCAATTTTGTTCTCAAATTTTCTTTTTCTTTTTCTTTCTTTCAAAATATGATGTTTATTGTTGTTCGTGTATCTTGCTACTGCTGTTCGCCGATGCTGCCGCTCGTCGTCATCCGCTGCCATCGTCGTCTCCGACGTCGTCCGCTGTAGTCAATGAGGAGAAGAAGAAGGTTGATTTGATTTCTTCCAATTTTATCCTTGCAAAATTAAAAAAAAAAAATGAGCTACCACGAGTCAGCTTGTTGTGCGACCACGTCCTCAAAATATATAGTCTAGATTGAGTATTATATACTATCTGAGGATCAGCTATTACGAAAACCACAATCAAAATCGAAGCATATCTGTTTTATTCACATTCGAAGCTCTAAAATTCCATGAAATATGTATGGCAGAATTTATCACATATTTACTACACTTATAATGTGGCTAAAAGCTCACTATGATAATGTTGGTTGCATTTGAAAAATAAGGCCTTAGAAAAACTAAATCTTTAGAACTCGTAACCGATATTTGATTTTAACAAATCATTCAAATATTTAGCGCCACGTTTAATTTATTCCAGAAAAATATAAACACGGACTTTTATTTATATAGTACTCCAGAAAAATATAAACACGGACTTTTAATTTATTCCAGAAAAATATAAACGAAATTTTATGAATGAAAAAGTGAAAACAAAGAACTTTTTCTATAAATAAAAGAAATTTCAATGTGACAGTTGAAAGGTGAAGTGACAAAATTATGACAAACGCAAAGGGTACCTTCAAAAAAGGGTCTTCGAGGGTAAAAATAAACTTAAACATTATAAAGTATTGGGAATCATTAGGCCTAACAAAACAATTATGGAGACTTTTGGGGTCAAAAAGAACTTTTGCTTTCCCATTCTATCATATTTAATGTGAGCATATCGCCATAAAAAGAAGCAACATTCCCCTAATATAATATTGACAACACCCATTTTTTTATTTAATTTCTATAAGTGATCACCCTCCGCTTCAATGCCGATTATTTCAAAGAATCATCATTCACAATTACACTATGACACATATATTATTTAACTCAACTCTTTGTTTTTGTACTGTAGTTTTCCATTTAGAGCAACCGGAACAAAATTATCCTGACATAACATAATAGTCACATACTTTAAAATAAATCATATCTTAAATTTATTATTATTTTTATTATTATAATAATTATTATTATTAAAGGGGGAGGGAAAAGGTGGTTGTCTGCATTACTGACCGCCAAACCGCCCCAGGCGCCACCCCTTCGACGTAAGTGCATCTTATTCTAAAGTACCCTCGGCAATGCCCCCAAACCACAGATTTGCCCCTAGGGATTTCATCAAGTGCTGCCCTACTACGGCTAGGAGCCGAGGGCATTTAATGGAAAGAAAAGGTAAAAGGTTACGCGTGGTCCTACTCATCGGCGGCTTCCTGGCCGCGTGGCCGTCGATCGGAGAATAAAATAACGGATTGCCGATCCAAACTGGCTGCCATCGAGTAGCGCCACGTAGGAAGCAGTAGCCGTTGCCACGTGGGGGCCGCCTGGCAGAGCTGGTCCGTCGGTTAGTCAGAGACACGGACCGAAATCTAAGGGGCCTTTTCACGTCGGACTTAACGGCGTTAATTTTGGGGGCTCTATTCGGTGAAAAGTTACGGGGATTCACGCGTTATTTTTTAATCTTTGGTACTTTCGATATAGATTCGAATTAACCGTAACCTCTAAATTTTAACCTATTAAAAAAAAACACCTCAGATAATACTACTACTAATTTCTCTAAATACGGGATTAGATAATTGAAATTTTTTTCTCTTTTGATGCTAAATATAAATAAAATTTTCAAAAACCGTGCTGCAATAGATTTGTATCAGAAATTTTTGATTTCCAATATTAAGCATTCTATCAATGAATCGAAAAAGCAAACCTTCTTTGACGGCATAGGAATATATTAGGGGTGTAATCGAATCGAACCGAACCGAATACCATCTTATTCAAGTTTAGTTTGTTTAGTATCGAGTCGAGTCTTAAATTTTATTTATCGAATATTTCGAGCTCACGACTTTATTCGAGTTTTAATCGAACCCAAACAAACTTTCCAAATTTAAATATATGTTTAGAATATTAATTATTTTATTTCTAAAATAAATTATTTTATCCACAATAAAACAATATATTTATTGATTTCTTATAACAAATAAAAGTAGTTAGATATTTAACACAATAATTACTAATTATAAAAAGAAAATAACTGTATCTAATTAATAATTACATATTTTTAAGCTAAATTAGTTAATGAACTTGTTCACGAGCTAACGAGCCAAACACTACCATAGTCAAGCTTAGTTTGTTTAGCTAACGAACTTTACTAAATAAACTCGAATCTAACTTTTTTGGTAGAAACTACGAATAATTTCATTGATAAACATGACTCATTTACAACCCTAAATTTTACTTCCTATTTGATTAAAATTTTAACATTTGAAAGACGAGTAGAATGTTGTATCATCAATAACACAAATTGTAGTTTTCATGTGATTCGAACATAACAAGTGTTTTTAGTTTTGACGTATTGACTATCAATTCAGATGTTGTTATTTTTTTAAATTTAATTTGTTGGTTATATAATCGCGTGCTTTGTGTTTTTTTAGTAACAAGAAATCGAACAAGTTCTACATGCAATTTCTCATATTAATAAGTTGCTATTTTGAATTTCATTTATTGACTATAAATTTTGTTTATGTGTATTTCTATCCAGAAACACAAGATTCAACACCAATAATCTTGTTAACTCAACCCCAATTGAAAAAACTCATAAAATATGGCAGCATCAAAATACTTGAATTCTATTAAATAGGGATAGTAAATACTTTTTAATTCCACCCCTGCGTTTTATATTGTTTAAAGACAAAAACTTGGGTGAGTGCAGTAGAACACCCATGGCTAAAACCGTATATATTTTTTGTTAAAACAATTATATATTAATTACGATGAGTAGGGATGATTAGATTTTATTAATTTATAATTAATTTTTATTAATTCAAAATTATATTATTCAATCTTAGGATTTATTAATTCATAATTAAGGTTTATTAATTCAAAATTAGGATTTATTAATTCACAATTAAAGTTTATTAATTAAATAATATACTATAATTAATTAATATTAAATGCATAGTCTATGCCCTATAATTCTCTTAATTATAATTATGATGGAATATGACTGTAGATTACAGACTATTTCACTTCAGAAAAGAGGAAAGAGTGGAGAAAGAGGATCTCTTGTGCGTATGGTGTGGCGGAGCGCACGGGAGACCGCGTCTCGTTCAAATACCTCTACTTTCTTCGACCTTTTTGTCTTATTTAAGTGACAAGACATTATGGAATTAAGACGACGAAAAATTAGATTGAACGTGACCAAAGTTTAGGTCAAAAAGTTGTGGATAATTTATCTGCATGTGAGTGAGAGAATCCAAAGGGTGCATTTTAAGTTGTGGATGCACTAACGTGCGCCGGCAGTCTCGGTTCCATCACGGCGGACTCACGGGGATCTGTAGAAATCAACGACGAAAAGATCCTCACAATCACAATTTTTTCTAAATTCCAACCATTCGTAATCTAATTTTTAGTTTATTCGTATATTATAATATAATTTGATCTATACATAGAAAAACTGCAATTTTCGACCATTGAATTTGAAGATGAATATGTTAGTGACGGCCATGCGGAAATTAACTAATTATATCGATTAGATGTATATCTTGATTATGTCACTAATCTTTTTCGCGTCAACTTGATGTGATAATCATTATAATCATCTAAAATTATTGTGTTTTAAGTGACAAGATTTCAATGTTCTTTAGAAATATATTTATTTTGTGTCAACTTTCATAAAAATGTTCACTAATTAATACATTAGTTTATTGTTGTTATTACCATGAAATACCCCAAATATAGGACAAATTCATCTCAAGGAAAATGAGATTCTTTTAGGTCCAACTCTTATATTCTTTTGAGTGCTGTTTATCTTTTTTGTTTGATTTTTATGCATGCTATTGTAGATAAATGAACTAATAACGCTTACTCGAAACACATCCACAATTGCAATTACCAAAAATAAATTCACAATTTCAAGCTTTACTTATTTAAGGAACAAAAAGAGTACCAACATTAATGTCCATTGGGACAATCCAATGATTAATGTGAGTTCATGTGGCCGAGATGTCATGATTTGAATTCTACCAAACACCTCTATGGATTTGAGTTTATCACACTTGATTTTTCAAGTATGGTTTCAATTGGATCGTTTAAGTAAGTATGCGACTTCGAGACTTGGAGTTATATAGTAATTTGATGGCCCATATATATTTTTGCTCAACACAAGATAAAGATTTGCGGCAATTATTTTTCATTTGTGTCAATTAATAATATAATCAAATTGAGCCTCATTTCTCAACCTCACATGAACTTTTACGGAAGCCTACAAAAAGATGACAATTTGAATGAAAGATTGTATATATATATATATATATATATATATATATATATATATGTTCTTTTCTGAAAGAAATGAATGGGTATTAGGGTCCCCACTCGAATATATAAAATAAAAGGATAAGAAATCACCAACTGTTGGATGACGAATTTCGGCGTATGAGGGCACTAGAGTCTAGAATTTTGTTTTTTGTGACACAATTAAATTCAATATCTTGATTTTCCCATTTAATATAGTACTTTTTTCTCTAACGAGAATGGAGAGGTAAACTACATATAAAATATCAATTTGACAAATCCAATGTCTAAAATATCGGTAATTCAAATTTAAAATATTTTGAGGGTATTTGACTAAGTTTATTTTAGAGAGCTTATAAGATGATGTTTCAAAAGTTTATAAGATGAATATTTTAAAAGCTTATAAGTTGTCAAAGTATGTGGGTAATTTAACTTATAAACTTGAGAAAAAATTGTGAGTTAGAGCGAGAAAATTGACGAGAAGTGAAGTTGATAGTGTATATATAGAAAATAACTAACTATAATAAGGTTATTTTGATAAATTTATCATTATTTATAAGCTTATGAAAAAAAATAAATTGGGGTTGATGAACTTATAAGTTGATGAAAACTTATTTTCACAATTTATAAGCTGTTTAAAAGTGTGTTTTGTCAAACATTTCGTAAAAGCATATAAGTCCCTAAATAACTTATAAACTGTTTTGAAAAATTTATAAACTCAACAAAACACCATAAGTCTCAATCCTCTCAAAAGAGAAAAAACAATATTTAATCTTAAAAATACTCACTTTACTATTAAACAACATTTTTATATTATCTATAACATAATGCAATATATATTAATTGTAGCAGTCATTCTCAGAATAAAATTAATATTGTATCTATATATCTATGTTACAAGAAAAATATACTGCCACATGCATGTTTCGATGATGAAAAAATTTATGTCCAAATTTTGTGTAAGATAAAACAAATTATTTTACATATCTTATATGACTAATATAAAACATATATATCACAATTGTCTAATGTTTACCATTATCTTCTAAATGTTGTGGAATATCTATAAATTTATTAATTATGAATTTTGAATTTTAAAACGATCGTCGCACACAACATTCTCCAAAATTTCAGCCGGGGAGACAGATAGTACACTCCTCCTATGGTCTTGACACTAAAAAAACGCATCAGTACCTCGAAGGAGAACTCATCGGCAATGCCATAGCAAGAAAGCCCCAGCCCCACCACCGACCTAATGGAATTCGGGATCAATTGGCAAATGGGGATCTGGAAATACTCTTGAAGGCTAAGATAAACGGGGACCAGAGGATACCTAAGACCCGCCCTCAAACTATCTACATAAACGGTAATAAACCCCTCCGGAGGGGCCATCGCCCTATCCTCCGACTGCGGCAGGCACCACCACGCATCCTCCCGGATCCCAGATTCCCTCACGACTTGTAAAGTTCCCCTGTCAAGCGACGACCGCCACGCCCACCCTCGGTCCATCCTATATCGAGGATACCGCGGACCACAGAACTCGGTCATATGGACCTACCCAGGCCATTATAGCACATATAGTCTTTTACGTCGGGAACTCACGGCGTAACCCGGCGAAATGGAACTTTCGAGCGCGAAGAAGATGAAGAAAACATACTTACTTTTCACGCGAGTATATGGCTCCTTCAATGAGATCAGATCAAGTCGAAAATTTCTTTAATTTTCTCTCTCAAACAAGACGTCGAAGGGAAAGTGAGCAGTTGCCTCGTTTGGGCTATTTATAAGACAAAGGGCGCCTAAAAATTGCCGTTTCAACTTCGACACGTACCTACACGTGATTGGATGTGGAATCCACGCGCGCACGCGGTTCGAGTGCCCAACTACCGCCTAGCGGGTATGACGTACGCTAGCGTAAGACGGACCGTCAGTCTGACCTAGCAATCATCATACGGACCCCGACGTCCTCCAGATGGCGACGCCTCAGGTCGCACCTCGTCCTTCCCACAAATAACAAGGGGATCCAGATCGGACCTCGGCGTCCTATCAACGGGCTTCGCCCCTTACGGGAAAGTCTACATCCAGATCGGATCTCGGCAAACCAGCCCCCAGATTCGGTGCCGCCCAGGGCGCACCTCGACATCCCTGAAAGGGCGGTCTCTCAGGTCGGACATCGGCACCCACCACAGGAGCAACACCACTCCAGATCGGACCTCGGCGTAACCTACGCAGAGGGTCGATATCCAGGTCGGACTTCGACTTCCTTCGGTACCACATCTTTTTCCAAGCGACGGACAACAGACCACCCAACTCAGTTCGGCACCAGATCGCCAAATAAACCCTCACATCAAAAAGACAACACCTTCAACAAACAACTTCAGCCGAGCCACACCTCACCTCGGCGAAGCGCTTTCTTCACTCCACCTCGGCATCGCTGTCCCTCGGCTATTCGGGGGGGGCTATGATGGGATATGGCCCAACCGATTAGGCCCACTAACAGGCCCAAACGAGCTGGGCCTAACGTTGGTAGCGGGCCCACGCGGTTGAGCCCAAGGCGAGCCCTAATCAGCTCCCAAAACCCTAGCCCCCAGAACCGCCACCCTCGGCCAATGGAGGACACACCCAGAGCAGTAAGGCGCCACCCTCGGCCAATGGAGGACACGCCCCAGAGCCAAAGTAAGGCGCCACCCTCGGCCAATGGAGGACACGCCCCAGAACCAAAGTCAGGCGCCACCCTCCACGTGGCGCACGTAAGGCGAAGTGTCCCTGCTCCGGCCAATGGAGGGCACGCCAGAGGAAGAGTCACGTCACGACCAATGGAGAGGTTGAGCACGCCTTCAGTTGCAGGCTCGGGGTTGTATAAATAGAAGGAAAATTGACAATGGAAGGGTTGACAACTTATCGAACACTAAGAGCTTGTAACTATACTCCCTACACTCAAATTATAGTGAAAGTATTGAGGAAACTCTCCTCCGTGGACGTAGATCTCATTAACGATCGAACCACGTAAAAGCCTTGGTGTTCTTTATTGCTTTACATAAATCTCGCATACTCACGTAACTAGATTTATCACTCAGCAGTCAGCACCAAACAACATCGCCGTTCGCCTCTGCCTCGGATTTCAGCTGGTCGATGAGCCTATCCATGGCGAGCTCACGCACGTTCCAAAATGCCTTCAATCAAGTGGCGCTGAGCATGTTCTGCACCATGTTCCGGAGTGGGGATCGTGTACATACTGAAAGAATGCCTTGTCAGAGCTGGCAACTTGGAAGAGAAGGTTTCTGGAGACGAGGAAGACAAATGTGGTGAAGAAGAGTTTGCAGTAAGGAGAGAGAGAATTCATGGTTGCAGTATGGTGCTGGTTGAGGGCTGAAAGTTACAGGTGAAAGACTATTGAAAAATAATGTTTTTTTAATGAAATAACTTAGATTGAAGCATGTCGTTTCGAATGCCACCTCATACAATCTCATCGTCCTACTCAGACTTTTGTCATCAGAAAAATCGATTAGGCCATAAGTTATTACATTACCCAAGTTCGGGACATTTATGAAATTTTTAAATTGAAAAGTGTCCAAAATTGAGATCATAAATTATAATTAAGATTTGAAATGATACCAACTCTGATTAACATATGAATTACAACCGACAACCAAATCAGAGCTATATCCTAACCTACTTTATCAAATACAAATTTAATTCAAAAGCTTTGTCCAAATAATCCCAACTTTATTTTCTGCATATTTGTTCCACGGTTTAAGATGCCAAATAGACATGTAGGTCTAATGTGACGTGGATCCAACTTGCATGCCCACAATTAAATAGGATAAGCAGCGAAACACGATTAAGCACGTCAGATATAATATATCAAAGTATTTGCTGTCAATTACTATTGTTTGTACTAATGTTTCTTTATCGAATGCTATCCTCATAAATAGTGTTCAATCATCTCCAAAGATAAGCTTGTCTAATTAAAACTTTGGATTATATTTCGATTTGTTAATCGAATATTGTACTATTTGTTTTCTAATCAATACCTTAGGGCCAAACACAAGAAATTGGATGGACACTACAAATATTTTACACGAATTTTAACTCATTTTATAATTTTGATACGATATTGGAATATTACAACAATATATTGTCTTTCAATTTATTATGGTTACGGGAGAGATGATGTGGCATACTGGAGGTGACATCGCCAATGTGCGTTACACGGTCTCGACGTTTTTGATTTGGTTAGCATTATACTTAATTGTCAACTCTCCGCTGATTAAAAAAATTTGTGAATATTAATTTTGCTACAAATTGAAATATGGTGAAATCATTGAAATGTTCCAAAGATTGTATTAAAATTGTGAAATGGGCCATTTATGCATCACTTGACAACTAAACCTAAAATTATTATATTGTGATTTGGTATTCAGGTATTATACTATTTGATTCTTAACGAATATAAGTTAGGTCCAAATACAAGAAATTGAACGGACATACAAATATTTTATTACAAGTATGAAGACTAACATTATTTTAGACTAGTATTGTTTTTAAACTCTACTTTGATGGTGATGGGTCTTTCGCGGTACGTATTAGTATATGGAAGGGCAGTAAATATATCAGTTATATATTTTTAAAACCTTTTTCTTTATAAAAGATTGATTGGCTCTTGTGACGATGGTGGTCGGTAATCGTGATTCAATACTAGTGTCGATCTTTCTTTGGTCAGTTTAGATAAGAGGAGTCTTGTACTGAGTGATATTAGTTAGCAAACCTACTGACTTCTGAGACAACCGATCAATTGGATTGATAACTAATGTGCGTGCGGAATGTGGTGGTTACTGGTTTGCCTTACTGAACACTTGAACTAGCTTAAACATTTAGTCGAATATGACTTAGTCAGTTTTTAGTTTATCTTATCAGTATCAAACCGATACTGATAAAGTGTTTCAAAAAAAAATATTGTGCTACTTATGTGCTGGTGATGACATTTCAATAATATGTAAAGAAAATACAATACTGAATGTAAAGAACACTTGGTTTTTACATAGTTAGAATAGATCAGATCTAACATCCACGGACTGATTGCTCAACCAATTCACTAACATGGATTTGGTCTTGTTTATGGGTACAAGATATAAAACCTAGATACAGAGTTAGCCTTATTGTATCTTGCCTAACTTGCCGTTCCTTCTACGCTTGCGGGTGCTAGTAAACCTCTGACTGCTTACAGGTGCGGTCGACTAAAACTTTTTGCATACAGGTGCAAGATAGCCAAACTTTCAGCAACTAATACTTTGTTGCCTACTTGTCCAAACTTCTACTTAAACTGAGATGTTTTTGTAGAAGGGTTTTCCAACTAAATTCTGAGCTTTCACATACAACAAACTCATTATGTCTAGGCTTAAGATATACAAAGTAGTACCCTAGATGTAAAGGAAGTAATATTGAAACCTTGAGCTGATAATTATATTTGAGCTCTTAAGGTTTACTGATAGTATTGTAGACTTCTTTTTTCAAAATCGATAAGTGACAGTTCTTGAGCTTTGAATATTTTTGATAGTAAAAGTGTGTAAAGTTTCGGTAACCTTCAAAGGTTGGATTCTGCATGTATTTATAGAGAAGATGATGAATAGGGTCATTGGAGGGAGCACCAATCACATCATTCTATTTGTCATTTGAATTCTTTCTGTTTGAGTCCTCGTACGTCGCCGTCATGGTTTGTATCCTCGTATACCATAGATCTGCAACTCTGCAAGGTCTTCTGACATATCATGATCTTCTGCAGATAAGCTACGACACATGGTTGAGTCAAACACTCAAGACTAAAATGTATCCGTATTTTTTTGTTGAGTTGACTTTGTGTTTTATAAGTACGTTGACTTTAGGTTAGGCCAGTCGAGACTGCTCCGTCTTTCATCAGCAGGCGAAACTCCGTCTTTTATCAGTTTATGAACCTAAGTCAGTATGACGCTTTCAGCTTGATGTAGAAACAGTCATATTTAACTTTTCATCAACCAACTTCGACTTGATATCACTAGCTTTGACTACTTGTCACTAGCTTTGACTATTGATTAACATCTTTCACTTTTAATCACCAGCTTAGACTTCTGGTAGCCATCTTTGACTTCCCAGACGGACAGTCAACTATTGGTATGATACTTAGTCATATCCAGACTTCTTTGCTTCCAGCAGTTCTGAGTCTTCAGTCTTCGATCTTCAGTTTTCAGTCTTCCAACTTCAGTCTTTAGCTTCGACTTTACTTCAATAGCTATATTCATCAACATCGCTATATTCCAGTCTTTAGATATTAGTTGGCTTGACTTCAGTTTTCAGTATGCAATTCATCAGTTGAGCTTCTATCAGTTGCGTTGGTACTGATACTCCTATAAATAAAACTGGCTTCAGTACTAGAGCTGACAAAGTAGCGGGTTAGGCAGGCCCGACCCCGGGTTCGTCGGGCTTTTAAATTTTTCGGGCCGGGCCGGGCTCGAAATTTTTCGAGCCTAAAAATATGAAGCCCAAACCAACCCCGGGTGGGCTTTTGGGCGGACGGACTTTTTTTTAGATAATTTTTTATTTTTTAATATATAAAATTAATATTTTAAATTTAAAATAAAATAATTACTTAATTAAGATCTCATAACACCTTAACTTAAATAAAGAATCAGTGATGAGAATGCTTTGAGTTTATTTATTCTTATGATAATGTTTCTTGTATATCTTGACCTATTTATATGTATTCATTCGATGATATTGTAATGCATTAGAATTTTAATTCTTTAATTTAAGGTAAAAAAATTAGTAATTACAAATCAAAGATAAATGATATTATTAAACGTGAATCCCACTTATACGTATAAAATAATAGAATAAAATAAATTAAGTATACTGTATATATTTAAGATCAAGGATTCAAAATAGATTTTACATACTATAAGATCATTAATCATCAATGTATATATTTTTGGAGATCATTTATCTTAGGAATTATTTTTGAATGATTTATCAGGTTATTATTTTTTCCAGAATTTATTTTCCTGATCAGTATGTGAATTAGTAAGAAAATTGTTACTATAAAAAATAAATAATTATATAAAATATTATAAATATTATTAAAAAATTATAGATATATATATTAAATAATATTATAAATATATATATTTAATAGAAATCGGGCAGGCTTTTTTAGCCCAAAACCCCGGGTTTTTGGCCCGGCCAGTGAGGTCGGGGTTTCTCAGGCGGACTTTTAGGCCCGGTTTTTTTCGGGCCTTTAATTTTGAAGCCCAAACGGCCCAAACCCGGGTACCCCGAGTGAGCTTTTCGGGTCGAACTCATTTTGTCGGCTCTATTCAATACTGCTTGAACACCTTCAATCTTGGGCATGTCCAAATTGATAGTTTTTCTGCTAAAACATATAACAAAAGTGGCTAATTCCAGAACAAGTGAGTAACATAAGTTACATCAATAAGACAAAAATTAGCAGAGTTTTTGGATCTAATCAAAATACACAATTAAGATAGAATTTTTCCAATATGGAATCTGTATCTATCCACATAATTTATTGCTAAGCAGCTAGTAACGTGACCTACTAATATAGATGATCGTTTTACTGAATTAAGTAGAAAAGTAAATTTTTTTAGACGAACGAAGAAAAGTAATTAATATTATAGTTGATTCATTAAGAAAGCATAAGCTTTATCTCTTGAGATCCGACGTCACAAATTGCATAGCATGTGGGGATCCAATGTCTCGATCCTACCATACTAGGTTCATTGAACTAGTCAAAAGTGTTGCTTCTCCAAAAATGCAATGTCACGAGGCTCTCGCAAAATTATTTTGCAATTAATTTTTGATATAGAGATAGTCAAAACATTTTCCCAATAATTGGAAAGTTGAAGTAGTAAAGTTTGAATCTTATATTTTATTCTTCATATGAGGAAGGTAACACAATTTAGTGATGAATTCATATATATTAATGATAGGGTATTGATAAATTTACATACTATGTGATCGATCTTAATTTCGTTAGGGAAATAAATGCGAGAAGAACACAAGGGATTTACGTGGTTCGATCTTTGAATTAGATCTACGTCCACGGAGCAAGAGAGAGTTATTCGTGTATTGAATGTGTAAGAAGCGATTACAAAGAGTGTGGATGATCTATTTCGTCTAATCTAACCTCTATTTATACACAATTATTTTGACCTAGATCTTAAATTCGAGGTCTTCTCTAACTAGGATTCGAGATCTTGGATAGGATCTTAATCCTATCCCTTCTCAATTAGGATTCTTTAGATATGGTCGAGCATACGTGTTCCCATTGGTTTTAGGGGTCTTCTTGGGCGAACTTGTCGAGCCGAGCTTGATGTCGACTTTACTTGTATTGGGCACGATGCTTGGGCTGGCGGTTGGGCCATATCCTATCACAACCTCCCCCAAAAAAAAGACGACGCGTTGGTCGTGTTGGTTTGGGGTTGTTTATGTCGGGCGGGCGCGAGCGATCTGTTGGCATTTTCTCGGGATCGACTTGGTGTGTGTCGATGTTTCAAGTCATATATCGAATGCCGCGTTTGCAGGCGTCTGTCGAGGTCGTGTCTTGTTGTTAGTATCTCTTGCCGGGCGTTAAGTCGAGATTTTCCGATTGGCTTCACGACGGGCGTTAAGCGAGGTCTCTGGCCGACTTCACTGACGGGCGTTAAGCGAGGTCTTCGACCGGCTTCACCGACGGGCGTTAAGCGAGGTCACTGATGAGGCGTTAAGCCGAGGTCTTACGACCGCTTCACCGACGGGCGTTAAGCGAGGTCTTGGCCGACTTCACCGACGAGGCGTTAAGGCGAGGTCCGTTGGTGACTTCACCGACGAGGCGTTAAGTCGAGGCCTCTGGTGACTTCACCGTGAAGGCGTTAAGCGAGGTCGAACACGGATTTTTCGCCGTCGTCGAGCACGGGACACAGGATACGCATTTAATGCGCATTTAATGTGGCGGTTGGATTCCGATAAAGCGATAATGGAGAATATCTTCCTCGATATGCCATTTCTCGTATCACTTTTGCTATTTCCAAAATTTGGACTTTCAAACTTTTGATATTACGAAAAAAAGCGTGTAACCGTCGCCATTGTTGTCTCGAGTTCATCACCATCATCTTGATAAAACAAAAGTAAGTTATGGCTTCTTCTTCTAGTAAATCCTCCGAGCGTCAGATTGTATACGTGCCGCCGTCGGATTCGCCGACGGTTTTGCATATTCCCCCCTCGCGGGATTTTGGTAAAGTGTCTTCTTTTTCTTCTATCTTGAAAATCTCCGATATAAGGAGATTGTCTCCCAATCTTGTATTTCGCCCGATATTGGGTATGTTGCCCCCCGTCCGGAGAATAGGGCTTGTGCCCCTTCGGAAGGGTTTGTCACCGTGTACGAAGACAGCCTCCGAGCTGGTCTTCGTCTTCCTTATCCCCGTGTATATGTCGAACTTCAACGGATGTTCGGCATATCTCGCCCAACTTACGCCAAATTCTTTCCGGCATCCGGCGGGCTGAGTGTCTATGCCCGTCGGCATAATTTTCTTTCACTTTGGGGCTTGTTCTCGGTTTTGCAACTAAAGGGTGGCTCGGTGGTATTATTTATCACCCGTCGCAAATTCAAAGCGAAGATAAAATCGAAGATCTCGAACTGGCAGAAGAAGTTTTTCTTCTGTCGGTTCGAGGGATCCTCGAGTTCATATGGCGATCGGAGAAGATCGCCGATGTGATTGTTGACGAGATCGACGGTGGCACGGAGGAGGCCTTTGGACAAAGTTGGTCTCGTGGACGAGGCCTTTACCGAGGCCGAGCTTGCAGCTGCGGGGCTTAGCCCTTATGATCCTGCCACCGAGGTGGAGTCGGTGAAGGGTGAGGCCCCTCCCTTTTTTTATGATTATCCGTGCTATGCGACTTGTTGTATTTGTAGTGAACTTGTTGGGAAAGAAGAAGAGGAAGGCATCGAGCTCTGTCTCGACTTTGAAGGATGTCGGGACATGCACGAAATGGCGGGAGGCTTCGAAGTTCCCTTCATCGCAGCCACTTAAGCGCTTGAAGAAGCTGAAGCATGCAATTCCTGAGACCTCGGTTGATGCCGACCCGGAATGTGTGATCGTCAGTTCCCAGCGACCGCCTCGTATCTTTCCCGAGGTAGCGTACTTATTCTTATACTTTGTGAAGTAATATAAAGAATGTGTTCTTCTGACCTGATGGGTTTTTGTATAGGGGGCTGAGGATGTTTCGGTCGAGGTGGCGAAGGTGGCAGCGGGCATGTCTGCCGAGATGGCCAAGATGTCAGATCTTATAACGGGTTACTTGAAAGGCGCCGTTACGCAGTTTGACGGAGTTGCCCGGTATGCTCGTGAGATGGAGGAGGAGAAGAATCTCCTCGTCCAAGATATTTGCGATGCCGAGGCAAAGATCCGGGACCTAGTCAAACAGAAGGCGGTGGACGCGGCGGCTGTTGAGGCGGTGAAGGTAGCCGAGGCGGCGGAGGCGGCGAGGACCAGGGCGGCGGAGGCCGAGGTTGCCTTGATGAAGGCCGAGGTGGAGGAAGCTCGCCGTCGGGAGACCGACGTGGCGAGCTCGCAGGGAAAATGCTCGTGTTTTGCGAGAGGTTGTTCTGTCGTGGGCTTCTCGGAATGGTCTCGACTTGGCGAGGTCCCGAATAAGCGCCATTTCGGATGCCATAGAAGAAGTCGCCGAGGATTACCGGTGGATAAGTCCAAGTATGGGTATGCGAGACGGAGGAAGATGCTATCTGGCGGGCCTATGTCGAGGTCCTTGTCCGCGTCCGAAGGCTGCCGTCTTTGCGAGCGACTTGTCCTCGACTCACCGACGGCGGAGTCCGTCCGCGCTCGCCAGATGGATCGAGATCCCCGACCGATGCTTTAATTGCCGATCTAGCTAAGGGGTCGGGAAGGCGCAATGAAGCTTTGAAGGCGTCGAGACCGGGAGTTCTGAGGAAGCCGAAGCCAAAGAAGCGAGTTAGGGCGGATGAGGTCGAGGCTTCCCAAGCTCGAGGCGACCAGGTAGATAGTTCGAAGCTTACGGAGGGTCATTGATCCCTTTTTTTTTTTTTGAATGTACATGTACATTGGTTTCACTGAAAGCATAATAAAATCACAAGTTTATGTGAAGAAACTTATCTTTTATTCGACTTTCACAAATGCTTGATCTTCCCGTTGGTTGAACCAAATCGAAGACTTGTCGAGCTCTTGAATTGAAAGAGGTCGAACTCCTCCATGTAAAGGGACAGGTGGGCCATGTGCGGTGGAGGCGATATTAAGTATAATTGCCAGAGAGGCTGGACGAGCTCGTGCTCGCCTTTTGAGTTGGAGGAGAAGTTCGAAATTGCTAAGGAGGAGGCTAGAACAGATGGCGAGGAGCATGCCCGATCGAGGAAGTCATCCACAGTGGTGGGATGACCATTCCTGAGGTCGAAGCTAAGGTTGTTGAGGCCGCTGCTCGCTGCGCGAGGTACAGGCGTGAGTACGGCAAGAAATCCTGGCAGTTCACGGAGCAGTTCACCGAATTGAAAAGGCTCGGAGGCATATACAAGACCGTCATTGCTCGACAACCACAACTCGAAGAACTGCTTCGACCGGATGCAGAGGCCTCTTCTTCTGCCGGGGCTTCTCTGCCTGCCCGGACTACAATAAATGCTCCGAATTTTGACGATCCGGAGTGGCGAGCTCAAGAGAGACGCGCTATGGCCCAAGAGCGACGTGGATCCTCAAGGAGCCGAAGCCGGGCATCATCGAGCGGCCGAGGTCGATCTAGCAGGGCTGCATCGTCAAGTGGCCGAGGTCGAGCTGGCAGGGCTCATAGCGTAGATCGAGGACGAGGTAGAGGTAGGATTAGTATAGATGCTCTGTTGAATCTCGATTTTGCTAGGGATTGGCTAAGCTTTTCCGGCCTCCCGGACCCTCTTGACCTCGTGATGTACAAAATGTATAATTTGAAATAAAATTATTTTTGCTTTTGCGTTAACTCTTGAGAGCACTTGTCACAATTACCGTAACGATAAGAAGGTAGGTCGTCCTTGTTTGGCGAAGATAGCTCGTTCTTGCCGTAAACCAAGGTAGTTTATCTTCGCTGAAGGTATCCGTCCTTGAAATAAGCGAAGGTATCCGCCCTCGTCGAAGCTTCCTCGAAATAAGCGAGGGTAGTTCGTCCTCGTATGAAGGTATCCGTCCTCGAAATAAACGAAGGTATCCGTCCTCATACGAAGCTTCCTCGAAATAAGCGAGGGTAGTTCGTCCTCAGATGAAGGTATCCGTCCTCGAAATAAACGAGGTATCCTTTCGCACGAAGGTATGGGTTCTGTTTTGCCAAGTTTTATCGGGAGGGTGGTCCCCTTACAGCGTTTGAAGTTCGTCTTCGTATTAAGCGAAGGTAGTCGTCTCCGTCGAGGGTATTGTTCGTCATCCAAGAGGGTATTTTATAAGAGTTATGTGCATAAGTGACAAATGAAAACATGCGAGACAAAAATAGATAGAAAAGAAAAGATTTTTATTGATAAGAAGTAATGGAACAAGGCGACAAGGCTGGACTCGACCTAACAGGACTCAAAGACGAACAAGACTCAACATTCGACACTTATGCAAAATATCTCTTCAAATGAATGATGTGCCATGTGTTGGGTATTTGCTCACCGGATAAATGGGCGAGCTTATAGGCTCCTTTTCAGGAGGACTTCTTCGACCCGTAAGTCCTTCCCATGTGGCTTCCGGTTGCGAGCTTTGCGGCTTTATCGACTTCATTATTTTCGAGCACGAGGTCGTCTACTCGGGCTGTCGGGACCGACACGCTGGTTGTAATACCGAGCTACTTGTTGTTTGTACCGAGCTTCCTCGATGTGGCGATGTCTCTCTTTCTTGAGCGGATCTAGATCGGTTCGTAGATTTTCCCATTGCTTGACGGAGAAGTGAATGGCGCGGGGCTCGATATTCCGATTCTGCAGGATCACCGCTTGGTTCCATATGCCGCATCGTGTAGGCGTTTCTCCGTTCGCCGTCCGAGGTGTTGTTCGGTATGACCATAAGACTTGTGATAAATTTTCCACCCAAAGACCCTTAGCTCGGTCGAGCGGGTTTGAGACCCTTCACAATCGTCTGTTGATGACTTGATCGACCATTTGCTTGAGGATGGGCGACCGAGGTGAACTTTGTTGGATCCAAGCTCTTGACACCAATCTTTGAATATCTTATCGATGAATTGTGTCCCATTATCCGAAAGAAGGATATGAGGATGCCGAATCGACATACTATGTTCTTCCGCACGAAGTTGAGGCGTTTTGCTTGTGATCTTTGCCAATGGTTCAGCTTCTACCCACTTCGTGAAGTAGTCAATCGCGACAATCAGGAATTGGAGTTGCCCCGGTGCTTTGCAGAAAGGGCCTACGATGTCGATCCCCACTGCATAAATGGCGAGGGCTTTATGCGGGGCGAGGTCGGTCTGCGGTAACCTTGGCACGTTCCGTGAATTGACACCGGACACCTTTTCACAAGGTTGAGTGAGTCTTGAACATTGTCGGCCAATAGTATCCCCATCGCATGACTTTCTTTGACAAGGCTCGGGGTCCGATGTGACTTCGCATGATCCTTCGTGCACTTCCCGTAGTACGTAATCGCTCGGTTCGGACCCAAGCATCTTAGGAGAGGTGGAGGTATGATTTCTGTGAGAACTCCGCCCGGTACATATCGCAAAGATTTGTTCGGGATCCTCCTAGCCTCGAGCTTATCATGGGGCGATTCGCCTTTCTCCGGTATTCTTGAATAGGAGTCATCGATTAGGCTCTTCGTGCGAGACTACGTTGACTTGACTCCTTCATTAGCATCATCTATGCTTGGTTTTGAACTTCCTCTCTTGGCGGGCTTGTTTGGCGAGGCCAATTTGCTTAAGATGTCACTCGCCCGTTTTGCTCCTTGGGATGCGAATTATCTGGAAGTGGGAGAAAGTTTGTTGTAGGCTTTTGGCTTTCTCGAGGTATTTCTTCATCCCACGCCTTTGCCTCGTCTTCCCCAACATGTGGCTTACGGACGACTTGAGAGTCACTATGAACTTTCTTTTCGTGTCGAAGACTTTGAGCTAGGCGAAGCCTGCGATCAGGCCTCATACTCTACCGTTGTTCGTATTTTGAGCGAACCGAAGTGCGTATGTGATCTCTTGGCCATCCGGTCCAGGAGCAAGATGCCCGCTCGCTACCCGTTTTCGGCCCCATCAACGTAGACTTGCCAGCAATCCTCGGTATTTTCTCCTTTGGTTCGGCTTGGCTTTGTCGTCTGGACTCGGGGCTTGGTTTCTCGGCAAGTGCGCCTCGGTAAGAAAGTCCGCTAAGCTCGACCTTTGATGGCTTGACGGGGGCAGAAAGATAAATCATGTTCGCCCAGTTCAATTGCCCACTTCGCAATTCTCCCCGAAGCTTCTGGCTTCGTCAACACTTGCCGAAGTGGATGGTCAGTGAGGACTTGTATGGGATGTGCATGGAAGTATGGACGTAGTCTCCTTGCAGCATTTACTAATGATAGGGCGAGCTTCTCCAAAGGTTGATACCTTGTTTCTGGGCCTTTCAATGCTCGGCTGATGAAGTATACCGGGAGCTGACGTCCTTCCTCTCGTACCAAGACTGCACTTATTGTTTCGTCCGAGCGGCGGTATAGGAAAGGACCCTCCTTCTTTCGGAGCAGACGAGTAGGAAGTTTGGCGAGGTAGTTTTGAGCTCTTCAAAGCGGACTTATGTGTATCATTCCGGAGAACTCAGGAGCCTTTTGAGTACCTTGAAGAAGGGTAGTGCTTGTCCACGACCTTTGAAAAGCGGCTTAGTGCGGCTATGCGACCGGTCGGTTTATTGCGTCGTGAATGGTCTTCGCATCTTCATTTCTAGAATGGTTTGAACCTTGGATGGGTTGGCTTTTAACCCTTCTTGTGAAACCCAAAGCATCCTAAGAATTTTCGGATCGAAACATAGCGTGCACTACGGGGTTCGGTTTGAGGTTGACTTTTCGTAGTAAGCGGGGGCGATCCCGAGGTCGGCGACACATGCGCTTCCTCCATGCTTTTACTACGATGTAGATCGACGACACCTCTACATTCCGACCTATGTAGGGTTGGAATATTTTGTCTACCATTCTTTGATAGGTAGCTCCGCATTCTTAAGTCCGAATGGCATCTTCCCGTATCACGAAGACTCCGAGGCAGTAATGAAGGCTGTCTTGGCGCATCTTCGTCATCCATCAAGACTTGATGATACCCTTATATAGGTCCAAGCGAAGACTTGAACCCGACCAATCGTCGACCTTCTTATCGATGTTGGGAAGGGATAGCAATCCTTTGGGCAATGTTTATTTAGGTCGGTGTAGTCGATGCACATTCGCCATCCCTCCTCCTTTCTTCACCATCACGGGTTGGCTATCCATGTCGGATATTTAACCCGAACAATATGCGAGCTTTTAATAATTGATTTACCCCATCATGGATGACTTGGTTCGTTCGGCTACAAAAATTCGTTTTACGCCTAAGCGGTTTTGTGCTCGGGTCGATGTTAAGCTTATGGGTGATGATACCGGGAGACCCGGTCATGTCGAGGGTGACCAAGCAAACACGCCCTGGAATTCCCTCGGGAGTTGGATAACTGTTCTCTCAATTCGGATGCCTCGGTAAAGCCAATCTTGACGACCTTGGTGGCTCGTCTTTGTATAGCGTGACCTCTTCCACCGGGCTGCCAGAGATAGGCGTTGTCTCTTTACTTCCAACTCCCGGGTTTCTTTAGTTGCTATGCTGTGGGTCTTTGGGTTGGAGCCCTGCACTCGTAGGGCGACTTGTAAGCATTCCTTGGCTGCTTCGATCCCCGGATCACGGCTACACCCCTTTGTGGGATCTTCATCGTCGGTGGTATGTTGAGCATACCGCCCTTACGCTGCTCAACCAATCTCGCCCAAGATGATGTTATACGGCGAGTAGGCCTTCACTACTGAAGAAATGTACCACCTTGGTGGAGCTTGTTGAGCTTTCCTCACCGTGACACGTAGCTCGATTATCCCTTAGGCGTGTTTCCTCCCGAACGAAGCTTGAGTAGCAATGTGCTGCGCCGAGGCGCGCCTCCTCTACTCCTAACTTATCAAGCATTCCTTAAAAGGATGCTTACCGGCGCGCCACTTGTCGATGTATACGCTTCACTAACTTGTTTGCGACCCTCGCTGGATTACCGGCAGCATCACGGTGGGTACTATCGCAGTACGGGTCGTCTTCGGAGAAGGTGATCGCCGTCCTTCCGAGCCTCTTATTGACCGGTTCGCGGTATGTAGACCTCGGGCTTGGCTTTCGAGGAGGACTTCGTGGCTCATGAGGAGCCCGTAATAGTGGAGATGACTCCGTCATATTGCGGTTCGTCGTCTCCTTCTTCGTCTTCGTTGCGCTTCGTCTTCTTGTTAGGGGCACAATTCCCCCTTCTTACTTGTTTCCTCATTTTTTGGTTTCGATGAGGGGCCTCGTACAGTCCAGCTCGTCGGTCATGCCCTTTGTATTTTCTCAGGGCCCCGTCCTGTACTAACATCTCGATATCCTCCATGAGGTCTCGGCATTCCTCCGTGTCGTGCCGTAATCTTCATGGAAGGAGCGGTACTTGTCCTTTGTTGGCGTTTTGATTTTTGTCATTGGTCGAGGTTTCTCGAACTTATCCATGTGGAGTTCGTAGATTTACGCCTTGGCCGTCGAAGGAGTGTACCGAGGTCGTTCAGAGGTGTTGCGCGGTCCGAGCTGGACTCTATGGGCGGCGTATTCTTTCCAAGCGCTTCGTCGGCCTTCGCTACGATCTCCTCGTCCTTCTTTCTTCTTCCTTTTTCGGAGGATCCGCCTTTTTCGCCTCGCTTCATTCTATCGCCTCGTCCGCCTTGGCGAACCGATCGGCTATGGGCCATAGCTCCGTGGCAGTATGGGGTTCGTACTTGACCATCTCTTTATACAAAGCCCGGTGGATGCCGTTACGGAAGGCCGAGATGATGAGAGGTCGTTCACGTCTGCGACCTTCGAGCTTTCTTTATGAACACGGTCATAAAGTCGTGATGGACTCGCTTGATATTGCCTCAAAGTGAGGAGATGTGCGAAGTCATTTTGACTCGGCCTTACGGAAGAACCTTCGATGGAAGGCCTTCATCGGATCGCGGTAGGAACCAATGCTCCCGGAGGTAGGCTGCCGAACCACCGTGGGCGTTGTCGACTAGTAATTCCGGAAGAGCTTGCACATATGAATTGTCTTTGGCGTTGGTTGATCTTATTATCTTGAACTGCGAGAGAAAGTTCTCGGGTCCCTCATCCGTCATAGGGGTGATGCTCGGCACCGATATTTGTCGGGAGGCGGGTGTCGAGTATTTCGTTTGAGAACGGGTGACTATCCTCCGTGCCGTCAAAACCGCCCTCTGGAGAGTGAGGCGGGGTTCGTCGATCAAACTCCTTTTGGTAGTAAGGGCTGGCCTCGCGACGGTCGCGGCGTCCTTTCCCGCGCTGTTCATCCCTCCTGCGGTCGGTTTGGGCCCCGACTTGTGCGGAGGTTTTAGCGCCCATGATTTGGATGCTGGGGGATCCACCTCGTCGTGGTGCCTCGTGTTTAGACGAGGCTTCGGCGTTCCTTTCTTCAGGATGCGGCCGACCTTGTGCTTGGCCGAGGTATTGGAGGAAGCTCTCCTTGTTTTCTCGAGAAACCCCGACGGCGTCGTCGAGGTTTATCCGGCGAGGCTGGAGGCTCTCCTCGGTTCTTCTTTGCGATCTCGTTCGCCGGTATCCTTCTTCATGCGGGATGGGATTCCTTATTCGTCGAGGTGTGGACATGCTTCTTGGGTCGATTCGGGACCGGGCTTTTCAGTGAGCTCGGCGTGTCCGACCGCCGTTGTTCTTTGTTGTTGCGGTGGCGACTGCAGACGCGTGACTTCGGTATACATCGTCGTGATTGATTCCTGTAAATGAAAGTTGATCGAAAACACAAAATTTTCGTTCCCACGCATCGCGCGATGATCGATCTTAATTTCGTTAGGAAATAAATGCGAGAAGAACCTGAGGATTTACGTGGTTCGATCTTTGAATTAGATCTCGTCCGGAGCGAGAGAGTTATTCGTGTATTGAATGTGTAAAGCGATTACAAAGAGTGTGGATGATCTATTTCGTCTAATCTAACCTCTATTTATACACAATTATTTTGACTAGATCTTAAATCCGAGGTCTTCTCAACTAGGATTCGAGATCTTGGATATGATCTTAATCCTATCCCTTCTCGAATTAGGATTCTTTTAGATATGACCGAGCCTTCTGCGTTCCCACCGGTTTTAGGGGTCTTTTGGGCGAACTTGTCAGCCGAGCTTGATGTCGACTTTACTTGTATTGGGCACGATCTTGGGCTGACGGTTGGCCATATCCTATCACAATGTATGTACATAATGAGAATTTTTTATTCATTTTCTATTAAATTCGAAATTGTAGTAACTCATTCATTTATTTGAATTTGTAATTTACATATTTAACCTCATCTAGGAATAAATATATTCAAATCCCTTAATTTTCGGAGATATGATATATTAAAATTCCTTAATTTTCAAAAATATGATATATACACGATTTGTTTCAAAAATTATCTACAATTAATAAAAATAAAATAGATTGAGCTCAGTAGAATTCAAACTTGAGACCTATCTTCTAAAATCCAAATCCTTTACCACTTTGTCTAGCAATGGGAACTATATTAATTTATTGAAAAAATTGATTTTATACATTTCGTGTAAATTTGCTCTTATGTTTGAATATTTTGATCTCAAATGAATATTCAATTAATCAACAAAGTTAATAGGAAGTTCAATGATATTATTTGAAGATAAAGATGATTATAATGAAAACATAATAAAGCTTCATCGATATGATCATTATGTAATACTATTAATATGAAAACATAATAAAGCTTCATATAATTTAGATTGTAAATAAGTTAAGCCAACTAAACTCGTTTTAAGCTATATTGGAACAACATCATATTCCTTCAAAAAAAAAAGAAAAAAAGATAACAATTTCATATCTCTAGACACCATTTTGATAAAAGTGGAGTGACTGGAAATGGAATTTTCGATTACAACAACAGATTTATAGAGAGACCAAATACAAGTAGATTCTGTTTTTCATTATTTTGGGCCGACTAATCAACTCAACTGAGACTATGGGCCGGTGAAGGCCTCATATAAAGTTTGCTTGCTATGATGGGCCTCTATTGTCATGACTTCATTTATCATTAAATATTAGAATTTGCTCATCATAAATTTTCTAGTCGCACCCAATCAGTTCATGATTTTCTTTTACAATTTTAGTAATTTGAATGATGGAAACTACCAATTTACCATAAGAATAACTGAAATTATTGATCTAAAACTTAAAAACTATCATGATTTTTTTTAATTTTTGTTTTAAATGAGTTAGTTATTAAATATTAATAATATAATTTATGAAATAATTATAATTTCGAGATGGGATGTTGAAATAATGAAGTTACGATGCAAAAAATATGTTTGATAAGTCAACCTAGCCAGATATCCGACACCAAAATTTTCTATTCAGGACATTAAACCAATTTATAAATATAAATTTTTTAAAATAAATTAAAGTTGAAGTCATAAATATAAAAGATCGTAAATTATTGTTAACTATTTTAAAAATGTACTAAATAATCCAAAGGAGATCAATACATACAATGAATATCTCTTGATATATAAGTTAAATTTATAGTTTGAATGGAGGCTCTATTCTAATTTTAGGAGGAGTTTCAAATAAATTAAGGGAATGTTTACTTATCATGATTAGTATTTTGAAGGATTGATTATTTGATGGATTAAATGTGTGATAAGATAATTTTTATCTACCAATCCTTTGTTTACTACAAAGGATTAGTGAAAGATTAAAATTGGGATAAATAATTCTCCCTTTATTTGAAGGATTATTTCAATCATACCTATATTGGTTGTATTAAAATTAATGAAGAACAATTCAAAGGATTAAAATAATCCCGGATTTTGGGATATCCTTAAATATTAATACTTAAAAGTAAACATTTGATTAAGTTGGATTAATTTTATCTATCCAACCTAATCATGTAAAGTAAACACCACCTAAGAGTTGAATTGTTGAGGGTAAAATAGAAAATATAAATAAATCAATTTTATAAAATTGGTTTAAAATCAAAATAAATAAAAGAGTGATTTTTTAATCAATTACGAAAATACTCCATCCGTCCACCAAATTCGTGCATTTAATTCCATTTTGGTCCGTCCAGTAAAAATGTTCATTTTCCTTTTTTAGAAACACCAATTTTATATTTTTACCCTAAACTTATTCACTTATTTACAAAAAACCCTCATGATCCATATTTTTACACTCACAATCTATTAATATATTTATTTATTATCTCAATGATATATTTTTTTATATATATTTATTTTACACTCATTATAGTTTTTTTAAAATCCGTACCACTAGTAAAAAAACTAGTTTAAATGTCCCAAATCAATGCGGCCCAAACCCTTGATTTGATTAGCGATCTTTGGCGGAATTGATTTCCTCATCGGGAAAGTAGGAGACGCTTCGAATTTCAAACCCCCAAATATCGAAACCAAATGCAGCAGGCAGCTGCTCCACCACCGGCTCAGGGGGAGGCGCCGCCGCAGGTGGGGAATGCCCGCCCAAGCAGGTGGCGCAAGCGTTGGAGCAGCTCGGCCAGGCGGGGCGGCTGATCGCCGATGTGCGGCTCGGCGCGGACCGTTTGCTCGAGGCCTTGTTCTTCGTGGCAGAGAAGCCTCATCACCAATATTCTGTTAAGTGTTTGAACTTAATCCTCAAAGAAGAATCCCTAATGCGCCAACACCTCGTGAACCTCCGCGCGATTGGTCGGTATTTTCACAAACGCGTTTATATTCCATGATTTAATTTCTTACAAGCTCCGTTGAATTGGTTGTGTCATGTGTGTAGTTGAGGTGTGTTTCTGGGTATTTTGGTATAATAGTTGTTGTAATTTCACCGGCTACCATCAGAAAAGCGAATGCAATTAATTACTAACTGGCTAGCTTAAAATTTGGTTGAAGGAAAGATTGATTGTGACGTATGACTTGACCACATAAGGAAATCAGATGAGAAGATAATAAGAATCTTTCATTTGTGATATTGTTAGGATTAATTTTCTATCGAAGTTTGAGGTATTACACGTTTTATAGTGCTTTTCTTAGACTCGTGTTGTAATGCCTGCATATTTGCTGCCATAGTAACTCGAGGAACCTCAAATAGATTGGAGCTGAGCTAAAAAACTTGGGACCAATTCGTTGTAGTCATAGTAGTAATACTTCAATTTCTTGTACACCAACTCTATTTGAAATGATTGCTAACCTTTTTGATCCTTGTTGATCGATGAACTCATGAAGTCATGTATGAACTTGAAAATTTTATAGGTATTTCCTATGGTTTGACTGGCTTGGCTTATAGAACCCTGTTGTATCTATATTTTGTTTGTTGGTTTTCACTTTCCCTTTTAGATTTATTTGTACATTTGGCTCATTTTAATATGGACTGCAAAACACAAAATTTGAAATATTTTGTGAACCAAATAGTAATAACTTTCTCTTTGTAGGTTTTCTCTTTTTATCTCAATCTGCATTGAGAGAAAATTTCTCACTGGTTGTGGTCATGAAATGTGATTTTACAAGATATGCTTTTGTGTTTGTTAGGAAGACAGCTGGAGGAATCTGGTGTTTTAAATGATTCCCTCCGTTCCCGTAGTAACTCTTGGGGTCTCCACATGCCTCTGGTCTGTCCAGATGGAGCTGTTGTTGCCTATGCATGGAAGCGCCAACTTGCTGGCCAGGCTGGTGCATCTGCTGTTGACAGGACCAGGTATGCTTATTCTGTATTGAAGCTTAAGGTGCCAAAAGTTGGCTATTGTTGGGCATACCTAAAGAAAAGGAAATACAGCAATTCCAACCACTCAGGATAGCTTTTAGATATCTAGCTTTTAGATATCCCGGCCTGTTGCGCTATCTCACCTTGCATATTCCAGCTCAAGACGGATTAGTTAAACCATGTCGAAGTGCTCCTATCCATGGATCTTCACTCTGACTAGGAATAGAGTGCACATAACAATTGAGATGCTGCAGTTATCCTAGACGGCATTTTGAATATTTTATCGGATGCTGGTGACACTCTTCTTTCATTTACATGTTTCTTATTTTATGTCAGATGGGTGTTCACTCGTTCATATTATCCTTGTAGCCACAATTACTGGGAAAATTATTTCAGCCGATGCTATAAAGTATATCCTTATATATGACAGTGTTATGTTGTGTGGGGTAAATGGGTGGTTCTTAGTATCATTTTCATCTGGAATGGATGATTTTCTATTAATGGAAAACCATATGTAAAGGTGTAAAGGTATATCTCTTTAACTGTTTATTTGTGGTTTTGCATTTTGCAGGTTGGCACTTAAGGCATTCACAGATCAAAAGAGGCAATTTTTCCCGCACCTTGCTGATGATTCTGTTGTAGAATCAGCAACAAAGAAGCAGTGCAGTCCTCTGCCAATATCTTATGAAGAGATTGGTGATCTGAAAACAGTTGGTGACATTCTGTCGCATCTGGAGAAAGAAGTTTCGAATCTGCAATCATCTACTTACCAGCGGATGGATTGGTTAAAGCGAGCATCATCATTGCCCTCTGCTGCAAGCGAAAGCTCCACTGAGTCAACAAAAGATCTTAGCTTCCCAAGCACAAGCAAATGGAGACAACGTTCAGAAATTCATGCTGCAGATGAAGCTGCTGTGATTGAGTTACTTCTCCCGTCAGTGTTCAGAGTATTAGTGTCACTTCACACAGCAGGATCTATTGACCCTGATGCAGTAGCTTTCTTTTCACCTGATGAGGTGATTTAGTAAGTTAGATTTCAATGTGCTTTATTTTTTTATTCCTCTAATCATTCACGATATTGCTAGAAGCTGTTTTCCATGCTTCTTGTAAAGGCTTCAGCAAACTGCCTTTGCAGTTATGTTTATGCATTAAGAGGTTCCTTATCTTGCACACATAAGGAAGGAGATCAAGGTTTGGTTGTGCTTAGATACTATAGTTTAATAGTTTAGTGATGTGACTGGTGGAGAAAACCCAGCTTTTGCTAGAAATGTTTCTGGTACAATGAGTGCCTGTTGCTAGAATATTTTTATTAGTGTTGCCTGTTTCCCTGGTAATTATATAGTTTTCTTCCGAGTATTTTGTTCCCATTTTCTGTGCATCTCCTGTATTCAATATAAAAGTTGCTTTTTGTATCCACTCTTAAGTTTCAACCTAGATCTGATCCATTAATGTTAAATTTCTTATGAAGGGTGGCAGCCATTTGCATGCACGGGGTTTTTCATCTCATCATGTATTTAGGCACGTTTCGGTAAGATTGCTGACTGATCTGATCCCCTCTCTCCTCCTGTCAGAAGTGATGATGCCCATTCCCAATCCATTTGGATACTGAAATTATCTCCTTGATAAATTGATCCTGCAGGAACATGCTTCAATGGCTCTGCAGTTCTTTATATCTGCCCATCCAAAAATGGCCTTACATCTTTTGCTGGTACACTCAGATGATCTGTAATTGAATACATGCAATTGTTTAGGTTTTAATTACAGTTTTCATTTTGTTGCAGCACTGGGTTTGCAGTTATCAGACACTGTTTGTGAAGGCGTGCAGGTAAAATTCCTACACCCTTTCTTTCTTCCTCATTGATGGTAGTGAATTTTTGGTGATTCCTACCGTGCAGCAAGTGTGGGAAGCTACTAGCAATGGACAAACAGTCGGGGTTAGTATTACCTCCAGTGAAGCGCCCTTACCGCTTCAGTGCTGGTAAAAGTATGTCAAAGAATTCGCCTACTGATAAATGCAACCTGGATCTTATTGAGGCTTTTCACATAGGCTGCTTTTCAGAGGACGCATAGTTGCCTCTCTCTCTCTCTCTCTCTCACTCTCTCTCTCTCTCACACATATGTTGTAGATTGTAGAATCGGGTTTTAGGGTGACCGTTGCGTAGATATCGACTCCTAATTATGTGCTCCTCTTATGTGGAACTATTCAACTTCTCACGACGTTATCTGCCTGTCCACTTATATGTTGATAGCTGTTAAGGAAAAGAGACGGACTTTGGTTTTATGTACTAAATTTCCAAGGTATTTGTCAAACACGCAATCTTTACATAGTATATTAACACAATTGCTTGTTTTTCTTTGTCCGGATTTATTACATTTAATTTTGGGTTTTCCTTACCTGAGAAAATTTTGGTGTCGTTTATTTTTATCGGGCTTCAGTTAGATATTTTTATCAGTGTGAGGTTGAGATGTTGAATTATATCGTAAATAGTTAATATTTTGGATTATATGAACGAGATAATTCATATTTATCAATTATTCATTATTGGTCTGATTATTGGAATATCATGTGATCCATTTTGCTTTCAATCATGTGAATTTTCAAATTACTCCAATTGATTAGATAACAGAGAACAATATTTGCTACATTTTGGAGAGATTGATATGATGGTGATGATGCTGCCACGAGGCCCACGAATGGACACGAATTTTTTTCAGATGATTAAAACAACTAAATATTTCAAAAAATAATAGTGCAGATACAGTGCTACGCCACGAAAAAAAAAAGAAAAATAAATACTAAATACAATTGCCGAGCTTGGGATGTAGTAGCACTCTTAACAGACAATAATTCGTCAGAAAATAATAGCTAGGAATTATTTCTCACCCTATTTATAGACTCAAAGTAACATCTACATGAAGAAATCAAACTCTACTCTATTAGAAAAGACGTGCTTCCAATCCAACCTTTTCTAATTTCATTCAATTCTATCCATTTTCAAATATCTTGTTTTTTCAACCTCTTTTCAAAATAGTATGTTCCTATCAATCCTTGTATTTTGTGAACAGAAATATGCATTCATCATTCAATAACACATGTTGCTAGTCTATGAATCATCATCCAACATTTCACCAAAACACTAACTAATCAATCCTCTCAAAACATAACAGAACAAGAGAATTAAAATAATGTGAGCGAATCATTATCGTATTTTTTGATCAGAAATATGCAAATTTTACAATAACACATCACGCTAGACTATGAATCATCATCCAACTTTTCACAAAAACACGTTAACCACTCTACCACATAACAGAACCAACACACACAATCGAATCAGCATCGCTTTCCAACATATATGTTATTTAAAATCCTCAATCAATTGCCACTTGACAATGCTAGTCATGAAATGTGACATATACACGTAATTTTCGGTCCAAATCATCCTTAATACATACCGCGAGTTCGTTTAAAATAAGAAATTAGGATCGACCATGTTTTTTTTTTGTACACGCGCCATGCATTAACGTGCAACTCTATATATCAAAGAAGAAAAAGCTTAAATCTCCTAATAATCTCAAACCACTTTTTCTTATCCCTTGCTAAAGTATAAAGTCTTCTCTCCAAGAAAATATGCCAAACCAGCAACGCAAGCAACTTGTCGAGTTGATTCATTTCTGCTAATTAAGTTCTATTCAGTCCCTATAAATATATAAGTTTAGGCTGAGAGAAAATTGTGTACATTAACAAGAGATTCTACACAAATATAGCACACACACATATTTGTATATAGCATTCCTGAAACTGTTGATAGCTTATTGATTGAAAATGGACGTTGAATATCACAGTCACAGGGGCAGGCATCACAGATCAGCCTCTGGTCTCACTGTGGTGGCTCACTTCTTTGGCATACTCTCCACCATTCTGATGCTTGTGTGGCTGCTCCATTATCGTGAGGGCCTCGACCTCGAGTCAGACGACGCCCGTCGCGTCTTCAACGTACACTACACCCTCTTCTTCACAATATATGCTATCAATTCTTGATTCATTTGATTTCTAACTCCTCCATTGCAGGTTCACCCCTTTCTCATGTTCTTTGGGTTCATTTTCATGGCGGGTGAAGGTATGAATAAAACAATCCAAAACAACAAATTCTTGGTACTCATACATGTACCTATTATGAAAGGGTCTTCTTTTACAAATTTGATATGCCTAGGGGCGGATCCAGAATTTGATAATGGGGTGGACTTAAAAATAAAAAATTAGTTACATAAATTTTTATAAATACCAAAATATTTTATGTTTCCATAAGTTGTGCTATGTCAGATTTTAATAGATAAAATTCATCAACGTGTGAGACTATATCTATATTTTTAATTAAATCCTTTTCAATATCTTACCGAATCTTCCCCATCTTATTACGAAGAGTTTTCTTCACATGCTTCGCTTTAGAAAATATTTGTTCAGTTGTAGTAGTAGAAACATACAACGCCAAAATTAGACGAATTAGTCTAGTTAACATAACGTGAACCTTCGGCATTTCACTCTTAATTAATTGACTCAACTCAACAATTGTAGAAACTTGAAACTCTTGCATCATTATCACATCATTCTTATAAATGTTAACTCACACTCTAATGAAACAATATCTTCATCGCTGAAATCTTCAAGATATAATTTTCTCACAAGCTTGCAAATATCATTATTATTGAATTATTTGAAAAAAATTTAGGATCTAAGGCCATACTAAGAAAATAATTCAACATATAATAATTTTAATTTTTTAATTATTCTTGATTTAACTAATTTTAGATTGAATCAAGAATCGAATCGCTTGAATAATAAATTCTCTTATAGGATCTTCAGGTTTATTTGATGTTACGAAAAAGCTCTCATCAATGAATCGAATCGCTTGAATTATAAATTCTCGGAGAAAATTGAGAAAACATAGGCCCCACAGACATCTATTTTATGTCCGCCCCCTGATTATTCTTATTATATATTTAATTTAAGGTCAGGAAAGTAATATGATATATTATATTTATAATATATCTGTTATTACTATTACAAAATTGTGTATTTTTGGAAATTTTGTACCTATAATATATCTAACTATTTTAATTTATAAGAACAATTTAGTAATTTATATATAATTTATCATGATATAATATCAGGAACCTTATATATATCTTAAATCCTTTAAAATTGTAATAAAATTTAAATTTATATATCTTATATATAGTAAGTTCAAACAAGAACCATTTTTAAAGTGAAAATTAAAAACCACGAAAAATCGTTATGACTAAAATGAATTTGCTATGCAAGTTAATGCACCAATTGATAAAGTTAATGAATTCATAAATTCAAAATTTTCACCAAGGTTCGAATCATATGAGAGACGAAAATTCCATTTTTTGGGATTCAAGCGAATTCATCAACTTTTACATTAAATTTATCATTTTTTGGTTCTCACATTCTCATAATAAAAATAGTTCTCACGTTAACCATCTTATATATATATTTATATTATTTAAATTCTTAAGTGATGAATAAATCGGTCCATTTTCAGCTATGATGGCGTACAAGACTGTAAGGGCAGAGTGGCAAGTGAGGAAATTTGTCCATCTTCTCTTCCACTTGGTGGCAATGGTTTTAGGGATTGTGGGATTGCACGCTGCCTTCAAATATCACGATCAAGCCCGCATCACCGACATGTATAGCTTGCATTCTTGGATTGGGATTGGCACCTTCACTCTCTTCTGTGCTCAGGTACGTTTACTCATCTCTTGCATCGCCCGGGAGCAAAACTAATATATTCCTAACGTCCCTCCATGGCAGTGGCTGCTTGGGATCGCGGTGTTTCTGCCCCGGAGCTCCCCGGAGTCGAAGGCAAGGATCGCCCCGTGGCATGTCAACGTGGGCAGAGCTCTCCTCTTCATGGCCGTCACCGCCGCCTTGACGGGGCTCATGGAGAAGGCAACTTACATGAGCCTGCAGCACCAGAACGAGGGGCGCCTCATCAACTTTCTTGGCCTCTGCATTCTGCTTTTCGGCATTGCTGTCGATTTCTCTGTCTCTCTTGCTCGTTACGCATGAACTTTTCCTATTTTTCGTGATTGGTATCATGTGTTTATTGGTGATTTGTGAGTGATTGTTTGTAGTAGGAATTCTTGATTTGTAGTATATGGGAGTTTGAATATTGTGTTGTGCAAATAAATGAAAATACTATTTTATATTTCAATGTTTCAACTTTTTCACAATTGTACTCCAACATATGTATAATTACAAATTAATACTTATATTATCATAATTTAAACAATACTACCTTGCCATGCACATATTTTGGCCGTCTTCAATAACCAAATCCAAGCTATCGTCGAGAGCATTCCAACGTTATATTCGAATTGTCAATCATACATTGGATGTCAAAGTAATTGACCGACAAAGATCACGTGGCAGAGCTGTATGTGAGGGTTTCTTTAGTGGTGAGTTTGAAGTTCAGATTTTGATATTAAAACTAAAATTTTATTAAGGGAATTTGAAGTCCCAGGTCTAGGTTGTCCATCGAAGTTCTCAATTTTGTCCTTTGACGTCCGTGGACAAAGTAGTTGAGTAGAAAATAATGATGTTGTTAAGTTATGGGGCTGTGGATATTCAAGATGGAATTTTGACATTAAATCGATACCAGATTGAAAAATTAGTTTGGGGAGTTTTGTAACTTAAAACAAATTGGATTCCGACCTAATGTCAGTATTGACGCTATAAGAGAAGAAAGTCGACTTTTTATTAATGGTAGGATATAATCGTTAAAACAATGATGATTGTATAGGTATTAATTTATAATTTCGTATACATAGATGTAAATACAATTGTGAAAACAATTCAAACCTTGAACTCAATAAAAATAGGCTTCTCTGTCACTATTGCTTGATCATTACACAATTTGGTGTTAGAAATCATACAAACAATACTTAAGTTGAAACAAGAGTATTCAAAAATCTGATAAAAGGGGCAAATCAAGCTACACTCATGGCTTATTCCAAATCTGAGCCTAATATTTAGAAAAAATAACTACACTAACTGTTGCTTCGTTGCTTCCATTCTCTTGAGCAATCCAGAGATCTCCGACTGCATTCTGATCTTCATCTTGTAGTAATCGCAGTGCGAGTTCTCCAACATCTTGAGCTCGTCGAGCTTCTTCCGCCGCCTCTCCTCTGTCTCCTGCAGGCACAGCTTCGCCAGCTTCTCGGCATACTCTTCCTCCAGCTTCTCCGTCTTCAGACGCACCATCCGCCGGAAGCTCTCGATCTCCGTACGTGCCTCGTCAGCACGGCTCTGGAACATTCTGGCCTCAGCCTCCTTGATGCGAACGAGGCTCTCCAAGCTGTCGAACCCATCCTTCTTCGTGGGCTTGACTGACCACTCGTCCTTGATAATCTTGTCGCTCATGGGAGTAGCCTTTACGTCGTTGTGGTAGGGATCGAAGGGCGACGACTCCTGCATTCCGCTGGAGGAGTTCATGTTGTAGAAAGATGGTTTGGGAGTGAGAGTGTTGGCTGTGAAGCCGGGTTGTTCGGTCAAATCTTTTGATGACATGCTTGAAGCGCCCATCTCCAAGAATGCATCTGCAGCTGCTATCAAGCAAAAAGGCAAACCGTGAAATTCGGAATCATCGTTCACTCAGTCAGCCGCTATGAAAACAAACGACATAAGATATGGCAAACGAAGGCCAATTCTATCAAAGACGTTAATATAGGAGCAGGCAAAGAAATTGATGAAGGCCAATCTTGTTTAAAATCTTCCCATTCAATGTTAGGAACTAGGGATGAATGTAGTTTCACCAGTTTCTCGGATCAAATCTAGGAAAACTGCGGAGAGATTCTTATGTGATAAGCAAGAACACTATATTTTTGGCCTTCATTGAGGATGACTACAAACTGGGAATAGAAGACAATTATTAAGCAATGCAATTCTAATAAAATAAACCATACATGATCTGGATTGCTTCGTATGATCATGTAAACATCCAAAGAAAACTTGACATCGATAGCGTAGCCGCTATCTTTTCCCCACTAGTCACTTATTTAATGTTTTAATAACATGTATAGCCATCTGATACGACTGGAATAGCATTGTTAATAACAAATAATGGCATTGTTTCTTTTTTTAAGGGGGGAATAGTAAAGGCATTGATAACTACCCTTTTTTCAGAAATAGAATACCATCAATTTGATTAATGAAAAGAGCCTCTGAAAAACCAATTTGTATATAAGACAATGAATGTGAATAATGTTCGACATCTCAAAGTCATATATCCAACCAAACTAAAGTCATCTCATGACAACAATAGAAAACATGAAGGCAAAAGCTTGTGTACATCCGGATTTACGGTGCATCCACCTCTAGGGTTTATTAATCACAATTGGGATTTAATTAGGACATATGCAGTGGAGTGGCCTTAAACATGAATGCTATTATCATTCACCATAGCAAGCCAAACTTCAGATCCTAAGTATTGGACCGATCAGATTCCAACAATTTAACATTTACGTAGCTTACAATATCAATTTGGTCTAACCAAGAATTCCATATACGTTGAACCTTTTTAACACAAAGAACAGTTAACAGTTAAGTCAACCCTTAAATGGCCAATCAGCAAGGTGATATATTGCAGCTTTTTAATTCAGAAGGACACGAGAAAGCTAAACACCATAAATCACGAGCAAAACCTTTATAAGCATAACTAATGACTCAGACAAGCAGAAAGAAGAGGTTTTAAGAACTCACAGTTGAAAAATTGAAAGATAGAATTGCAGACTTCTGGAGGAGTAATGATCTTTCTCCGAAGTTTGCTAATCATCTCATCAGCCTTTACATGCAACTCCTTCCCTTTGCGATCTTCACTTCCTCCAAAGACCTGCCTGACACAATCGAGCTCTTTAATCAGGGTTTCTAGACCCCAATCCTTGGCACAGGACATGAACACATCCTTAACGAACCCAAACATCTCAGAAGCATGGCCGCAACCAAGGCAGTGAAACTGCATCTCGGTTGACCCTAAAGACCCTTTCAAGCAGGGACCGGGCTTTATGAGATTTCTTTGAAGGCCGCAGGCTGCGTGACACCAATGTGAGCAAGCATCACAGCCAACCCAACTGCAAGTGTTGTTGGCACAATCAAAATTCAAACATACAGGACACATGCATTCGCTGCAAAATCCTTTTTTTGTTGAGCAAATCTTGCAATCACAATCCTCAACTGGTAACAACCTCCTGCAGTTTATGTTCCGGCACCTTTCAAACAAGAAAATATCAACTAACTCAGCAACCGATAGTCGGTTTTTGCTATGTAAGAAGCTTCCTAGCCCCATTTTAATCGCGACCAACACTTCGAGTTGGCTCTGTTGGCACTTTGAGAGAGTCTCGTTGGTAGTAAGATCGGATCTTCTCTCGAGTCTCTTCTGAAGACCCACCAGTTCATCTCTCCTTTCGGGGCTGTCGATGACATTCTTCAAGTACTCTTTAACAGATTCAAGTGTTTCATTGGTGAGCTCCTGCATTACATGAGCCATTACAGGTACAGACTCCGAAACAATCTCTCTTACTAGCCTCTCAGGTCGTGAAAGTTTGCGCACTTTCATTACATCTATATCTTCTGAGTCTCTCAAATTCTCCAAATTCATCCTCCTCGAATCACCTGACTGGCCATCCGTCCATGGCCTAGCAGGTAGCTCAGACGGGAAGAACGAGAGATTTTCAGAGCTTGCAGTCCTATACAGACTATTGTTGCCAGAGTCCTTATTCAACCCGTTGCGATTACCCATCCCAAATCCTCCTCCTCCACCCCCAGGATTGGACAATGCAACAGTGCCATCACCAATCGGCCTAAAACGGCTGTGGACAGAGCCATTAGTCCCCTCCCCACAGTTCCAAATCTGATCACAATCCCTCCTATGACTTCCACCCGAGTAGTCATAATTCTCAGTCGAGTTCCTGGTAAGCGAGCAGCTAGGATTATGCGAATAGGGGTGGGAATACGAGTAGGAAAGCGAGGCTGCTGTAAAATCGTTCGAGTAAGTCATCTGCATATTATTGTTATACGACGGCCCCAAGGACTGAACACTCCTACTAGGACCCAATCTAGACGGGAGATCCCCCCCATTCTGAACACGGTTTGACCCGGCCAATGACAGGGAAACATCAGGAAGAGCCAAAGAAAGGTTCAAAGACTCGACCTTTGGCTTCCTCTCCCTATTCTCTGCATCATATTCAGAATTCTCAGCCTCCCTTCTAGAGGAATTCCCTCTGCTCTCATTCAACTTAAGAAAATCCCTTTCCACCCACACATTATTTCCCTCTTCATTTTGATCCTCAGCTACCACTATCTCTTTCCCCTTATACCTACCACTAAATTTATCAAAAGAATTCAGCAACGAAACATCCTTTTCAAAGAACGGCTTCGAATTATCACAGAGATAGCTAAGAGTAAGCTCCTGAGACCCCAAATTCCCGGCCCGTTTAGCCTTTTCATCAAAACCACCGATCAATTGAATTTTATCTTGCGATTTTTCTCCAAGAAAATCAATACCCTTTTCTAAATACTCGTTTTTCGCTTGCGGGCTATCCCTATTTTTCTCCCCTGATAACTCATCCGAATTATCTCGCTCTCTCTCCATCTTCCAACTTAAAACCAGTAACAAATAAGCAAATAAGCTAGCAGACAGAAACGAGAGAAAGAGCTGAAAACTTACCGAGACGCTCTCAAACCATGCGAGCAAATTCCGTAAAATTCAAAAGAATCTTAGGGCGTGGTTGAAATTTTCGAGCATTGACTCCACTGCTCTCTCTCTTCCCCGCTGTATGTATATTTGGCAAGTTGCAACGGCTGAATTCCTTTCTCTGTGCGCTTTGACACTTTCAAGTTAGATGCTTGAGGACTCAAATCCCCAAAGTACCCCTTATTTAAGTCAAAGTTAACGCTTAGAGTGGTCCAAAAGTCTGATTGTCTGGATAACTTTTAGGACCTTTCGGTTGAGTGCCAAATACTCCCTTAAATAAATTACATTTTCAATTACTTTAAAGTTTCGATTTCTTTTCCTAACATATATTTCTTCCGTTCCAATGAATTTCGTCTGTATTAATATTCGAGTTTGTCCTATCAAAGTTGACTCTTTTTATTTTTTAAAAATAATTATTTTTAAAAAAGTTATAGATTCTATCTATTTTTTCTTATGTTATACCTTCTTTCTTCTACTTCTTTTTTTATTAATTTATTTATTTTATATTTTTCTCCAAAATAATTGTACTAGAAAGACAAACTATATTCAAAAGGGAATAAATCTTTTAATAAGACAAAACTCAGTAGTGCTCGGTCTCTCAAGAATTTTTTTTAGAATGTGTCTCACGACTTTTTTATATTCCTTATTAAGTGAATTTATCCTCTTTTAAAGTGTAGTGGCATATAATAAATCATATATATTGTTCAAGTAATCATAGATTTTAATAATACTGGAAATTGTAAAAGAATAACATTTGTGGTTATAGAAGTATTAAAAAGTTTTTCTAGTATTTTTCTATTTGAGGACTAGGCTTAGACTCATTATGTGTTTATTCAACACGCTTACATTTGGTGCCATATTATTATGGATTATTTTAGGTCATATTGTTTCAGATTTAAGAAGACTAATCTAAATATTAATATAAAATTATTTCCATCCACCGTCTAAATATGCATAAATACGCTTCGTTCCTAGAGCTTCATTGCCAATTAAAGGATGTTGTTCACTTTACTATTAATTAACAGCTTGATGATTAAAAAATAGAAATAACAAAGTGATATATTCACTTTATAAATTTAATAAATAATTATGATAATAGACATACTCGTGGTAATAATGAGAACAATGATTATGAGCGACAAAAAGGGAATGTCGTATGGGATCGTCGGACGACGTAAGGATCAAGTCAATTGCAAAACAGAGCCAGAGGGAGGAGCCTCCCTGAGTACATATTCTCTTCGTGCTTTGATAAACATCTTATGTAAGGATGTGTGAAAGCACATCGAGAAAATCTCCAGTTAGGCAGAACTTGACGTAAGCTACCATTTTCGATGCTCTAGGGTGTTTTGGCATTTGTCCGGTTCTAAGAAAATTCACGATCGGGATTCTCCAGTCTGGCCTTTCGGTTATGGCTCCAACATCCATCATGAAGGCCTTTCCTTATACTTTTAGTTGCACCACTTTATTCGGAAAGTCTGCTCCAGTTATGCTAGTTAATCTGGCTAACTTATCAACTTTCTCGTTTTCCTCCTTGGGGATTTGTACCACCTATATCTTGTGGAATTTCTTCTTCAGGTTCTCCACTTGTTCGTAATATTTTATCATCCGTTCTTCTTCTTTTTTCGTATGTCCCTAGCACTTGTTGCACTACCAGTTGTGAATCCGAATGTGTGGTTATCTCTTCTACTCCAAGATCCGCCAGGATTCTCATTGCTCGAATGAGAGCTTCGTATTATGTTTCATTATTCGACGTCGAGAAACCAAATTATATTACGAATTGTAGGTCGTCTCCTTTTGGTGGATGTATCCATATGCTAGTTCCACATCCTCATTTGTTACTGAACCAGCCACATAGGCTCTCCAAACGACAATCTCTGGCTTCCTTGTGGTTTTTTGTAAAAAATAGACTAGGGCTTGGGCTTTGATGGTTGTTCTTGGCTCGAAATCTACATCGTACTCAAAGTCAACTCTACTGTCCACTTTACTATCCTTCCCAATAGGTCTAGCTTTCCAAGGATGTGTCTAAAATGCAGATGCGTTATGACTATCACCTTATATGCCATGAAATAACGTCTTAGCTTTCTAGCTGCTAGCGTTGCTTTTTCGAATTTTGATTATCTTAGCTCAGCTCCTTGTTTCATTTTGCTCACGTAGTATATGGGTTTTGGTGCGTTCCCTCTTCTCTGATTAAGATTAAACTTAACAACTTTTCTCCCACCGCAGTAGTATAAGAAAAGTCTATCTTCTTCCATGGGCTTTGTTAGTAGCAGTAGATCACTCAGATGCCTCTTTAACGCTTCACAGGCCTTCTGACGTTCTTCTATCCAATCAAATTGTGATCCATTTCTCAGTATTTTGAAGAAAGGGAGGCTTTTATCCGTAGATCGGGAGAGGAATCTACTCAATGCCGTAATTCGCCCATTGAGCTTTTTATTTCTATAATACTATGTGGAGTTGTCGTTTCCCTCATGACCTTTACTTTTTCTTAGTTCACTTCAATAACTTTGGGTGTTACCATGTAATTCAAGAATTTCCCGCTTTGTATTCCAAAAGAGTATTTTGTTGGGTTGAGTTTCAACCGATACGATCTCAGTACTGTGAAGATTTCATTTAGGTCTGTCGAATGAGTATGAGCCCTTTGACTTTTTACCAGCATATCATCTACGTAGACTTCCATGCTGTTTCATATTTTCCCCTTATAGATTTTGTCCATCATACGCTGATATGTTGTTCGATATTTTTTAACCCAAACGACATGCTGACATATCCATATGTTCCACAACAGATTCTAAAGGCTGCTTTTGCGATATCTTTGGAGTCCATCTTGATTTGATGATATCCTTGATAAACGTCCATCATTGATAACAATTCACATCCTGAAGTGGAATCTACTAACTGATCGATCCTTAGTAATAAATAGAAATCTTCGGGGCATGCTTTGTTGAGATCTCGGAAATCTATGCACATCTGCCAGGTTCTCGTGCTTCCATTGGCGACCATTACTGCATTGGACAACAATTTCGGAATTGTATCTCCTTGATGTGTCCGCTTTCAATAACTTTCTGACTTTCTCGCGTATAACTTTGTCCTTCTCAAGGCCGAATTGGCGTGATTTCTACTTGATAGGCTTGGTTGTCGGGTCCACATTCAGGGAATGCATAACTACTTTAGTATCGACTCCTGCCAAGTTGGTAGAGCTGAAAGCAAAGACGTCTGCATTATCTCTCAGGCATTCCATGATTGTATTAACATCTGCGTCTAACATTTATGTTTCGATTCTTGTGACGTAGCCTGTTTTTCCTGGAATAACTCAATGTTCATAAGCTCCTCCGTGCATTGCACTTGGATAGAGAAAGTTTCTTCCGCTGTCACTTCCCTTTTGCACTTTTTGACTTCTTGAAATTCACGATCAGATGATTCATTCCGATGCTTTTCTTATGCGAGTCCACTTTCTTTACTGCCTACATATAACACTTTCGAGATGACACATGATCTCCTAACATTTCTCCAATGATATTCCTTATCAGGAATTTTATCTTCATATAGAAGATGGACACTACGGCTCGGAAAAGCATTCAAGGCTGGTCGCCCTAGTATGACATTGTAGGCAGAAAGTATGTCTACAATTAGAAATTGAACTGATCTGGCAATACATGACGCCCTATCTTCCAATGTAACCATAAGTTTGACTGAACCTAGTGGTGACATTACTTCCTTGCAAATTCGTAGAGGGCCGTGACCACTGGTTGCAATGGGACCATAGACGACATTTGGTCATAGCATCCTCAAAATATCACGTTGATCGTACTTTTGGTATCCATGAATACCCCTGCTATATCACATTTATCTATATCTGTTGTGCTGAAAAGTGCATCATCATGGGATCTGACCAGTGCTCTGTTATACACGGGTTCGAAGAAGATCTCGGACAAAGCATGTTCCTCTTCTATCTTTAGAACGATGTGCCCACTCCGGGCCTTGGTTGTTCTGAATGATGTCTTCTTTGCCCTGTTGGAATCTTCTCCAGTAGGCCCCCGGTTATCATGTTGATCAAGCTCTTTTTCTTTTGGGGAAGTGCTCATGCCCCTGTTTATTCCGACTACTTATCGCCATCCTTCCACTTGTTCCGCTGCTTGTCATCCTCTACTCTGACGTACTCTAGGAGTTGTCCATTCTGAATAAGTCTCTCGATAGCGTCTTTAGGTGTCGACATTCGTTGGTTTTATGGTCGTAGTCATTGTGATATTTACAAACTTATCAGACCTGGGTCTCTGAGGTCCATCCTTGGCAGTTTGAGGTAATCTGAACCCTAGTTTCTTTGCCGCTATCTCGAGCAAGACTGCTGGTTCTCTCATAAAGGGGGTATATGACTTGAACCTTTCTGGCTTCTTTCTTTCTGAACTCGAGTTTTCTGCTCTTTCTTTTCTCCCTCTTCTTAGTTTTAGACGATCCTCTGAGTGTAGTACTTTTCACATGTTGTTCTAGAACAACATCCCCCAAATGTATAAACTTGTCCACTCGAGACAATAACTCATCCCAACTTCTCGATGACCTCTCAAGTAAAGATGCGCACAAAGACCCATGCTTCAAATTGTGAGTAAATATATCAAGTTTTAATGCATACCTTATGTCCTGTGATTCTAGTACTGCTGCATTGAATCTTGTTAAATACGATCTCAAGGTCTCATCTTTCCCTCGTATTATTGACCACATGGGGGCGTTAAGTGCGTTGATCATCGTGAGCTCACAAATTAGTTTAGGAAAACTCCTTTTAAGTCCTCAAAGCAGTGTATGAGTAAGGCAACAACTGTCTGAACCACTGTTGTGCGGACCGCGAGTGTGGTTAGGAAAACTCTACATTTTACTCCGTTAGTATATTGATGTAGCTGGGCAATATTTTTAATCTCATCAAGTGCTCTTGAGGGTATATGACCACGTGATACTCATGATTGATGTGCCTGAAGTTTTAAGCAAAGGGTCTGCTTGTACAACTACCGAGAAAGAGATATCAGTTATTAATTTTATGTCGTGCCCAAAGTTCTCTTTTCTGTGGGATGACTCAATCTTTGATTCATAGTCTTTTTCATCTTGTCTCTTTTGGTGGCTTTTCGGGACATATATCTCATTTTGTTGTCTCCTGAGATGAGTCAGCTCTTCCTTCATATCCTTCATCTCTTGTGTTGCTGGTAGCAATTTTTGTTGTTGCTTCCACATGTTAGGTGCGATGGATTTGGTGTATGATCCTTGCTATTCCTACGGATTAGCCTCAACCTCATATTCCTGATCACAACTATCTTCATTCTTTTTCGAAAAAGACAATTGACACATATTTACCCTACCTGCTATGCTCGTGTTACGTCTCTTATCCATATTGATATGATTTTGGTTAGGTGACCCTTTATTATTTGGCTCTTTCTATGTGTTCTTACTAACAAGATGTGAAGCTGTATTGGCTGGAGGAAGTCCTATAGCATTTAGGGCTTCTTCCAGGAGCATTCTTACTGTGGTAACTAAACTTTCAGACGTTATGAGGGTGAATCCTTGTCCTATGATTGATTCCTGATTGGGTACAAGGTTCTAGTCTCCATGTAGGGTGAGGGTTGCTTCTTCTGAGTTCCTAAGCTGTTCTCCACCATACTCAAGGTTTAAAACTCTTGTTCTCGTAGTTTGGATACATCGTACTTGTGGTGACATGTCTCTTATCAGATCTTATAATATGTATACAAGCATGAAGATCTTTCACGCACTATATTTAAGATCGACAATCGATAACCGCCACATGGTGTTTTTCATGTATTCAGACACATGAATTTCTTGTGTTGTCGGGAAATTTCAACGTTTTAACTTGAGATGATTTTTCTCACAGACAGCGATAGTTGATAGATTCAACTTATAAATCTAATAAATAATTATGAAAATAGGTGTACCTCGTGGTAATGATGAGAATAATGACTATGAACGAGAAAAGAGAATATCGTATGGGATCATCAGATGACGTAAGGATCAAGCCAACTACAAAATAAAGCCGGATGGAGTATTGTGCTTAAGGCTTATTGATTGTTTAAGATTGAGTACCAGACCCTTTCATGGTGAGGGTATTTATAAGTGTGGAGATGTTATCAACTGGGTTATCCGAATTTTTTTAGAAATAGGATGCGTGCATATCCTCTAAGACATGTGCCTTTTTACTTGCTCCAGATCTATCTATAAGTGTCAGCTCCTATCCGGAGACAAGAGTCCTCTTGGTTGTTATATATTAACACGTATGATGTCGTTTCGTTGCCCGGGTTGCGACCCTGGGCTTGTAGATATGGGTTTTGGGCTCGGTCTCATGGGTCCAATACCTTCATTATCTCACTGATATGGCGTCTTCTCGCCAGATATGGTAGACGTGATCGATCCATATATGTTATTTATGATAAGATGACATGTATAGTATTTATTGTACATCACAAATATAAATGAATTTGGTTTAAATGATGTCAATGGTTTGATAGATTGTTCGTTTTTGTAAAAAATGACTATAATATTTGTAAATTGATATTATAAGCATTAATCCTAGGATATTCGGCTGAGTTAGTTGGGACTGAGTTCTGAAAAGATGCATAAAGCTTGATTTACAGGCCCCAAACTTGTCGCTGGGCCCAATTCATTATTCCAAAAGCTAAGACCCTGTAAATTAAATTGTATAATTTCCTAACTACAATCCTTCAATAGTGTCTTTTATTCATTTCATTCATTCAATTTCCATAACTCAACTCATAACACCCCATATTTTTCAGCTTCCAAATTCTATAACTCAACTCATAATATTTTAGCAAAAATTTTTGGTTAGATCGGAGATGGGAATATATACTCAATCCCATCTCTATCCAAGTTTACACAAAATGGGGATTCTCTATTCCCCAAATAATCTTTTCATTGTTTTGTAATTTTATTCAAATTTAAATAAACTAAAATTATTATAATGCTATTTTTTTGGAAGAAAAACTATATTGAATTATATATAATTTTGAAGGAAATATTTAAGGATGTCGAGTTATTATTATTATTGTTTTGGAAAAGAGCAAAATAGGCGACGATCACGTTCGACTCTGTCTCGAGAATTTTCCATCTCCACGCCTCTCCTCGTCTTCATAACAAGAACAAGAAAAAAAACGAAACAAATAAGCAACAATTTGTGCATTTTTCATCCAAGAAGATAAATAATATTTTTAGAATTGCTCTGGTTCTACAATGTTAATAATGTATGTTTTATTGTTACTACTATAAAACTGTTGTAATTTATAAATTTCAATGTATCTATAATATCTTATTTAATTTAGTAATTTAAAATAGGTATAGATTTTACTTATTTTGATATATAAGATGAGAAGTCACCTAAACTTTTCCCTCTATATATATAAACTTGTTCAAGGAACAATAAGTTTGGCCTAGACAATTCTTAATGAGAGAGTCACCATTTTTTTCGAGGATTATGGAGAAGGATCTGAAGGATGTGTAATTTTGATTTATATTGTTTTTCTTTTATTATGTATAAGAGAATTGGTTTATTAATTATCAACCAATATAAATTTAAATAAATAACAATTTTAGAATATTTTCGTTATGCACAACTTTATGCGTCCTGTGTATAAATTTATACATCTTATGCATAATTCTCAAATTTTCAAAAATGATGTAGTTCTCATTTGATTTATCGTGGGCACTCCTTCTAGTATAAACATGAGGACAACTATGAATTATTGATAGATCAATATGGACGCTTCAGATTTAATGCACAAAATATGACATAGATACACAAATACATAATTATATGTAGAAATATGTATATAACTAATTCAGATGCATACTTAAAAATAACCATTAGATTTTCAAATCTAGTGGATATGATTTGTTATAATTTATGTATGTTAAGGATTATATATATATGAATCAATTCTTATATATATAGTACCAAAAGTTTTAGATAGTATGTAGTATTCGATCTCATCCATTCATCTTATTGATCCTATGTTGGAGTTTTTTTTTGAAATTTTTCAACCTAAGGAGCATTTATTTTACTGTAGTAAAAGTGTATAATCGTAATTCAATATGTTATATGATAAAAAAAATATGCATATTGTTAAACAAAAATATGCATAAAGTTAAAAAAAAATGCACATGAGATTTCTCCATATTTTCTACTCTCATTTAGATCGTTTCATTTGGCTTCATAATTCAAATGTAAACATAGGACCAGAAAGAAAGAAATCAAATGATCAACAATAAAAGTGTTTGTCAGATTGGAGACAAAGAAAATAAACATGCGACAATGAGAGACATGCATACGTTGAAAATGCATTACTTTAAGTGTTTATGTGCATATTTCTCTTTACTGATATGCATATTTGTTTGAGAATGATGTATTTATCTTCGAAATATTATATAGGTTTTTGTTTTGTATTATGCATATATATGTTCTTTAGCATGCATAAGTTAAATTCTTACATGTTCCAACTCATCGGTCTTCCCGACTATGTGTTGTACGGCTCCAGCAAAGTCAAAAGGGGCATGAACAATCTTAAAGTACTCTTCCATGTCCCCGAACATTGATTGAACTTAGGGTGCCACTTAAATGGTAGATAAGCTGCGAATATGTGATTTGTTTACAAATATGAAGGTTTCTATGTAGTAGTGTATATATTCGTCGCAGAAGGCTTCACTCTCGGCAACCAGTTCTATCACCTCATTTTTAATTTCCGACGAACTCAGCCGTAAACCACCATCATGCCATATTATCTCTTGATCTTTCAATCTTGTTTCAAAAGTATTTTCTTTTATTTTCCTTCAAATCTCTAGGCTAGAACTCGTTGTAATCAGCCACCATTGCCTACTACCGCCGTTGCGCATTAGCTGGTCATCGTGAACCCGCCTCCACCAAGCCAATGTATAGCTTGCTTTCCTTTCTTTTCCGTGAAACAACAACTGTTGGAATCAATCTTGCCAAAAATATCGTATCTACAGAGGTAAATGAGACGAAGAAGGAATGAGAAAGATGAAGATGCAAAGATTTTTAGAGGAGAGAATGAATAGGACGATCTTGCCCCTTTATGGACAAAAATAAATTAATAAAAATCTGCCACATGTCGTTTATCTAATGTATCCACATGAATGCAATATGTGATCCAAATTTGGTATTACATACTATATGAGAATACGATATGTCATCTTAGTATAATAATTTTATATATTAAGTGCAACTACTCTATACGTTTCATGTTTGCACATTATCACCAATATATGTGTTCTTTATGATCTGAATCCTATATATATAGGGTGGTTCACATAAGAATACAAATATTTGTAAGAAATTAGAAAGCTACACTGAACGTATAAAATTGTTACACTAAATGTATAAATTTATTGCACCAAATTCGGTGCAACAACTTTATATCTGGTGCTACACTTTATACACACACACACACACATATATATATATATATATATATGTGGTGGATTATTGTAAAAACCTTTATTATCCTATAAATATCATAACAATGCATTTTCCATGAGAATTACTACACAAATAAAAATTCGAATTTTCGTTTCTCATGAGATTCGAACCCTATTGATGCACAATGCACTCATCCAATAAAATGATGCATCACCATAAATCTTCGTGATTTAATAATTGAAAATGATTATCACGTTCTTACTTTGAATAAGATCGTCACCTTCTCCTATACATACATATATATAATAAATAAAAATAACTGAAACAGAAAAATTAGATGTATAAGAGGTGAGGAGTGGAAACGTAAACAAGAAATCATGATCGGACTAATAGAAGTATTTGAGCAAAGCTACAACTGAAGTTCTATGAAAACATCAACGACAAATTTTGTGTTTGATTTAAAAACTAGTTTTCCGAAAATAGAACACCCCCTGACCTAGCAAAAGATTTACTCCAAAATATAATAAATTATTTCATTGTTCCCACAAAATTACATCAACCTGTTGTTCACTTGCTTCAACAAGACTAGAAATAGAGTGAATCACATAAGATAGAAGTGAAAAATTTAGCAGTATAGCCCACATAAAAAGGGAAAGATAGATTGTTAATTAGAGTGATACAATATTAGTAATCTCATCCCAACTAGCAAAATATAGCATCTCCACACCAAATTCATCTACCGAGAATATTCATCAATGTTTGAAGCAGGGGCTAAATCATCATATGATCATCTTCATCTCTAGCTCTCAAATCTCTGTACAATATTTATGCATCATCACATGAAAATCTCAAGAGCTCGAAGGAAATGGTAGGAGCCAAAAAAATTTGTCAAAGTTTGAGGTTTAGGTCAGGAAGGGATGAATGGTCTCCCCTCGGAGGCGGAGTCGCCCCTGCCCCCGTATCCGAGCATTGCCCGGAATCGCGGCCTGGATGTCCCAGGAGGCCCTCCATTTGTCGGAAGCTCCCCGGCCACGACAATTCCCCTTCATCATACTCCATATAGAGCGGCAATCCAAAGTAGCCTTGATCCATAAACCTAGCTCTACCGCCGCCGCCGCCACCACCTCCTCCTCCTCCTCGTATCCCGTGCTCCGGGTGCATGGAAGCGTGAGCTTGGATCCCTAGAGACCGAAATGCTGATCCGTGGAGGGGGAGCGACGCCAGGCTGGCGTATCTGTCGGAGAACATCTCCATGCGCATGGCCCTCTTGGCGAGGGTCCTCTCGCGCTTGTGTGCATTCTGGTGCCCACCCAAAGCCTGCGAGCTATAGAACTTGCGGCGGCAGTAGTTGCACGAGAAGACTCGCGAAGAAGGCGGAGGAGGGTGGTTTGAGACAGCCTCGCTCGGGGCTTTGAGGTCGGCTTCTTCAAGGCCGTTGATGCCGAGCGTGAGGTCTAGCGTGACAGGCTTGAAGGGGTCGTCGAGGCAGGATGAGGTGTTTCTGCTTTCTTCCTTGGAGTAGACGGAAGCATTCGAGGCGACTTGGCTGCTCACTTCGGATTCATCCACGGATTCCATGTTCAAATTTGGGGGCATCATAATAAATTAATTCGACCCCTTGTTTACTCACTCAACTGAAATTAAGAAGAAGCTAATCAGTAGAAAGACAGAGAGAGAATTAATGCTCTAAGCACAAGTACATCACCAATCCTTGTATAAACACCACTGATTATATTCAGCTATACTGATGGGTTATTGATACATAAATACACAAATTTTGGGTTTATTTTGGTTTTTTCCACGAACTTTAGAAATTATCACAAAATACACACTTTAGTAATTTTACCACAATTTCAAATTCAAGCAAATTAAATTTGACTTGACATATCAAAATTATCATAGACAAAACGATCAGTTATATAAATGACATCATAGAGAAGGGATATTGATTGTTTGGATCCCAACTAGAACCAGACGATAAAACAAACAAGAAGACATGATTTTTGTAATAAGGATTGACGCGATGAATCCTAGAAATAAAAAAAATATGATTTATTTTGATAGAACGAAGATTTTTTATGTTCTCTCTCTACGATGTCTTTTATATCACTAACCCTTTTGTTTATAATAAATTTATAAGATCCCAAATTAGATCTAATCTGATCCGAATTTGAAATTTTGGTAAAATCCTAAAGTGATTAAGTTTATGTATTTTATGATAATTTTTAAACTTCGTGGAAGAAACCAAAATGGACTCAAAATTAGTGTATTTATGCGCTAATAACCCTATATTGATATATATGAATTTAGCAATGTTTCTTTTGTGCCACTACAAAAGCAAAACAAGCGACTTTCTATACAGATATCCATAGAAATGATACATGCTTTTTAAGGGGCGTTTGCTTTGAGTGATAGCATAGATAGATAACGTGGACAGATATCATGTAATCCTTCAAATGTTCAATCATATGTATTTTCAATTTAATCTATCACTACAAGGGAAAAACCTCATATATATATACTTGGAGGGAAAAAGCAAGAGATGAGGAACCATATGAATTTCGCATCAAAACAAGAGATGACCAAGACGATATTTTGATTGAACAAGATAGATTTCAGTTAAAAAGACTGTCGCAGAAAACGATTATGCATTTGAAGACTATTCAAGAAATCAAATAGTTAATCTAGGGCCAAGAGTGACAAAATGTAAACATAGTTGACAGGCAAAAAATTGGGATAGAACAGCAATCCAATGCTAATGCTGCTACACATAGTTTACAAGTACAACACTCCAAAACCATCACATTTTTTTAATCCTAACTCGAACAGAACACCATTTGTTTCTTTTGCTCTAAATTGGGCTGAATATTTCAGAGATATGTATATAAGAGTTGAAGAAATGTTTGTGTATCACCATGAATTCAATGTCAGATATTACTTACTACAAGGAGACAAGAGTCACGAAATAAATGGGAATGGAGTAATTCTAACTCACTAGATTTCATTCGATTTTGTGGGTGTAGATTCATACTCAATAACGCTTAGAAACAAGAACAAATTAAAATGTTGTCCTTTCTGATATGATGGTCCCAGTAACCTTAAAAAGCTGTATCACACAAAAAATAAAACCATCTTTAAAGGAATTAATACAAGAATCACAAGACTTAGTACGAATCACAAATTCTGAAGTTCTAACAAGGAATTCCCAGATCACAGCATCAGAATTCCGTTATGGGAAAGAACAAAACAACCGAAACCAAAAACCAAAAGCCAAAATGAGATTTATGGAAGAAGAAGGTATTCTGAATCAAAAATCAAGACAAACACAGAAAAAGAAATAGTAGTGAATCAGAGAATTACATGAAAAAAAGGCATAGAAAGGGATAAGAAGGCTGCAAAGGTAAAAAAGTTGAGAGAAGAAAAAGGGGTTTGTTTGTGTTAAGAGAAGCAAGGTACCTTGAAGAAGCAGCAGCTGCGCAGAAGTGAAAAGACAGAATTTGGGGGAGCAAGGATTCTAGTTTTTACCAAAAATGGTTGAGTTGAGGAGAGGGGAGGAATTGGATGGAGATAAGATCATTGGAGAGAGAGAGAGAGAGAGAGAGAGCGAGAGAAGGTGGTGGGACGTCAGATAAGTCAGAGATTAAACAGACAGAGGGGGCAGGAGGGGGACTGTTTTTTGTTGGGCTGCTTTAACTACTACTACTATCAAATGAAAAGCATTTGCATTATGTCTAAATATGTATGTACATAACTATAAAGAGAGAGAGAGTCCCACGAGTGTCTGTAGTGTAAGGATTCTTTCAATCTCTTACACCGCCCACCAACCAAAAACCACAATCTGTTTATTCAGTTCATTCATAGTGCTTATTTTTCATCAATGCATCTGAAATTTGTAATTACCAAGTTAAATCATAAAAACTGGCCGCATCATTCAATGGAGGAATACAAAATTCCTTTTTTTTTTTTTTCAAATTCAAAGATGGGCCGAGTTCTAAATACACTGATAAAGTGCACCGTTTTGAATTCTTTTAATTAAAAAAATCAATTTCTTGTGTTTTAATTTAATTTTGTACTTATTAATTAGGGGTTTTTATGTTCAATTAGGAAATATAATCATTTAAATTTAATTTTATTCATTATTAATTGATTATTAGGGCTGATAAATTCATAAGTAGCGCATATAATTTTTAAAATTTGAATTTTTGGTTATAAATATTAATTATTATTTATTGATTATATTATAGTAAAATTTACTTTTAAAATAATAAATTTGATAGTGGACTCTGATGTGACACGGAATATATTAGGACACTGAATTTGAACCAAAACAAGCTGAAATAAGTTTGTAATTTCAAGTTGAACATTCAGAAGAGAATATAAATTACCGGCTCTAATTAAATCACACAATTTCTAATCATTTCCACCGCTACATAAGTTAAAGTAGGGTGCGTAAGTTCGGTAAATTGCCGGGGGTGGGGGGTTACTCCCCTCAAAAAATAAAAATAAAAATAAAAATAAAAATCACAAGTGGAACTCGGGCCATCTGGTTGCGTGGTTTATATTTGTCCACATAATATACATACTTTTATTTTTATTTTAATGAAATTAATTTTGTTTCGGACCAATGGAAATGTGTCCAGACTTATGAATTTGATAATTATCCAGATTTTGATTGCACGATCAATTATTACATTATTAGAGGTGGGAGAGAGACGATTACATTACATTCGATATTTTTAATTTTCAACGATATTTCAACCTTAAAATTTATCATGTATGTAATAATCTCCTACCAAACTACATAGATTTTATATTAATAAAATAACATAAAACCCTAAGCACGCTAAAAAAAGCTAATAGAAGGATTCGATCTATGAAGAAGTGGACATTACTTTATGGAGAAAAACTTAAATGTTTTGAAAGTTGAAAAAAACATCATTAGAGTTTACCTTTTTTTTTGCCGTTCAACGACTTTCAGTACTATAGCTGCTTGTCTTTCAAAGTAGAAACAAAAATAAGTATATAAAGATAACAACATTGATTGGTGATAGTTTTGATCTTACAATGGTTAAGGTGAGTTCCTGTGGCCGAAAGGTCACATGTTCGAACCCCACCAAACGTCTCTATGGGTTTGAGCATGTCACATTTGATTTCTCAAATGTGGTTTATCTGTCTTGTATGGTTTGTAGACTATCGCATGCGAACGGGGTTTACTGGGTCAAGACACCTAAGCTAATGAATCGTGGGTTCTATGATACCAAAAAAAACATGAGTATATAAAGATAACAACATTGATTGGTGATAGTTTTGCTCTTACAATTAAGGTATACTTCCTTTGTCTTGAAATAAATGTCTTTTGTCGTAAAAAAAATATACACAAAAGAAAATAGAAAAATCTAGTCATCTTATCCTTAATTAGTAGGGGAATTAATATGAAGTCTTCAAAATCATATTTGTATTGTAAAATGAACAAGGGTAAATATGATAATAGACTATTTATTGGAACATTGAAATAGACTATTTATTCGAGAACAATTTATTTTAAAATAGGTCATCTGTTCCGGAGTGGATGGAGTTTATATATAGAGTTAACAACTACCTCGGAAAAATTATATCATTTATAATTTAATCTGAAGAGAAAGAACAGAACTAATTAAATATTTTGCAAAACTAATTACACGGATTTTATAATTGGAATAGAGCTTCATCAGACAATGATAGAACATAGAAAATTGTGGACATTTTTATTCCTTTGAACAGTTGGATCCGTGGAAGTGGTAGTGGTTGGATGGAGTCAATGAGAGTCAAAACAATAATGTATTTTGACCCGTCTGTCATATATGTTTTTAATTTTTAAAATTTAATAAATATAATAAACATAAAGTAAATAGAAAATAAGATCCATATAATAAAATATGTTATGTGAATATAAAATGTGGATCATAAATGAGTTTTTTTTAAATAAATAGATTTAATGTGGATAAAATATTGATTTTTGAACGAGGGAAAGTAAACAAATTTTATGGACATATCAAAATAGAATTAAATAAATAAATATTAATGAAGGATGAAATATTAAATATCTTCCGGTGGCGATAGATATATAAATTTTATTTTAAAAAATAAATATGTCGTTATATAATATCCCAACTTAACACGTTGAACTAAGTCGACGTCACACATTTTCAATATTTAAAATGTATCTGAAAAAGAAAAATATCAAAATCATCGAATCATTTTTCTAGATCTCGAATACGAGGTCGATGTCTTCGGCTTCAACTTAAATGTCATTCTATGACTATCTCACACGTTTCAATAATTTTGATTGAATTATGACATATTTCGTGTACTATTTTACTGCAGTGCGCAAGCTGTACAATTTAAATTACCACGTAAAATTCATTTGTCAATTAGCAATTTACCGGCCGCTGCAGAAGTCAGAATCATGTCATACTTTTCTGTGTTTTTGTACTACTTCGAATTTAATACTTCTATATATGTGTATAATTAATGTTACTAATATATTTTCCTTCCAGCTATAATTAAGACTCACTTAAGTCTGGCTACCTCTTTTTTTCTTCCAATTTAACCCTGCATGTTTTCTATGAATCATAAATAGAAATAGAAGAAATGAGAATTTTCTTATTCTCATCTTCAATGTCGATTATCAAAGTTAAAGTATGAGAGTAATTGGGCTAATTCTATAATTCTATTGTATTGAATCAAATCATGTCATATGCTATTGAATCTTCCGAATTTCGTCCTTACAAGATCGAGGTACAGTCAATTCGAATTATCTTACGAGGTACATATAAAGTGATTTGTTTGTTAACTAGTTAAATTCTAATATTGTATATATATGTATATATATTGGTTTCAGATATGAAGCCGTATAAAATTTGGATATATTTATTTTATTTTATATAGGTGGTATATTGTGTTTTTTTAAGACATGTTAGCTTATGTCTTTATAGTAGAGAGGGTCCATTTTTGTTGTTTCGCTCTGGACCTATTATTTATCGGACCAGCTGTTATTTATCCTTTTGATATATATAAATTAATAATGTGATCATATTAAAAAAATCGTATGTATAGGCCAGGGAAGGAAGGAACCGCTATAAAATGGGCAGCCATAACTTTGCCATTCCCACTATCCCATGCCTCTCTGAGTGAAATAAGTGATGCCAAAATAATTCTCGGCCCTCTGCACACGACAGACCACATGTTTCCTTGCATCAATTCTATTCATTCTCCTATTTTACCACACACAAAAGCTGTGGACCATTCCCACTAATATAAAGTTGTATCATTCTCTCAAAACTATTTATTGTTTATCATCAAGTTTTATACTCGACTTATAAGAATGAAATCAACAGTATTTATTTATCTAGTGAAAATGATATGGGAACTCTCTCTTTCCCACTCGACGTTGTTTCAGCTACATTTTGTAGTCAAATTGAAAGGAGTGAAGATAATCAACTTAGAAGAAGAATTTTAGTATTAAAGAATGAAGTCCAATTACAACATGATAGGGACTCGGAGATTATAAGGATACTGTACAACTTGTGATTAAAATTACAAATGGCTTCTTTTATTTGAAGTGTTTATAAACTTTATTAAAATAGTTTAAATGGATGGGCCAAATGATTTGTAAGTTCAGAAAAAAGGTGAAACTTCATATATTAAAACCTCATGTCATTTGTTTCAAACCTCACAACTTCTTTTCATTAAATGAAATGGACGTGTGCTCAATTTTTCTTATAACCTATTGTCTCGTGTTATTTTAGATGGGGATGGGTTCGAAGGTAGATGAGAAATGAGGTCTCATAAACATTGTCAAAGATTCCTTAGTTGTTTTCTAAGGTTAAAAAAAGTGACAACTTTTATATTGGCAATTTGTATATATGTCTTGCTAAATGTGTTATTGTTGAGAAAGAATTTATACTAATCAACTGTTACTATAACTTGTCGAGAGATAGATTGTAATTATTGTGTGATCCTTCACCTAAATTGAATTAAATGTTGGTAATTGGGTTGATAAGTTACTTGCGTTCCCTATGGCCAACCTTTTATTCTTGATATTTCAAAGTATGTTTATTTGAGTTCTTTTTATTTATTTCCCTAATGAACAATCAAAGTTTTCATAAGATAGTTTAGCTTGGATAATAGTGAAGCATCATTGTCTATTATTTTATGTATTATCATGCTTTCAGTTTTTGTGGATGCAATACTCTACATGCTAGTCGATTACAATGGTACTTTTTGTTGCGGTAATTTATTGCTAAGATTTTAGATATCAATACTTGGTGAGGGAATTAGAAAGTGGAGACTAATAGCTGTGGCATATATAAATATGGATCATGAGAATTGTTGGATTTGTATACTGGAAGCAGTTTTGGTTGAACTTGTATACAATGATTCCTGTTACCACTATTACAATCTTCTATCTGAATTGTTTACTTGATTGCATATGTATGTCCCTTTATCTAGTATATAAGTTAGATCATACAGTGTGTAGAAGATCACAAAGTCTGTATGATTGGTCAAGCTTAATGAGATATAAAAAGGATCACAGCTGAGACAACTTTAGGGCGAGTTGTCAGTATAGTCATGTATAAATAAGAAGTGACTGACTTGGTTGCTTGTCTATACTTGGCACGTCACGACGTATTGATGGATCATAGTGAGATGAGTTCTTCTATCGACCGTGAAGAACCTAGATCTCGGTGACTTTACGCCGATCTAAACATCGATAAGGTATTAGGTGAGTATGAGTTATCGCCATTATTTTGACTTGTCGTGGGTGAGGGTTACATGAGATAACCCAATATTCTCCGCATCTTGGGTGATAAAGGTCTTGTATGTCATGCTAGTTGCTCAGACGAGTCACCAGATCCGTAGAGGATGATGACGCCCTTAAGGAGCTCAAAGGTTTATTGTACTAAACCCCGCAGTTGAGTTATCTCAAGTACAATAATAAGGTTGAGTGGTACTACTTAAGGAATTAAAGAGATTAATTATTTTAAGCGGTCGAGCGTCAAATAATAAATGGACGTGCGATATCTTAAATACGGGGTTCGTAAAGTCGAAGTATAAGCCCGACTCAACTTCGGAAATAAAGGGTTAAGTCAGCATTTATTCTCTAGTGGCATGAAAAAATATTTATTAATTAATTTATGTTCTGGGCTGAACATAAGATAATTAATTTTTTTGAAGCCCATCTTTATTCCTTGCATTTGATCATTGGGCTGACCCATCAAGGCCTGGAGCTGTCAAGAATTTCGTCTCTCATCATAGAGTCCCACTGGGGCTCTGTTCTGATCATCTCTATCTGAAAATATATTATTATATTTATTGGATATGCAAAGATCCTATCCAAATAGGATTCTAGGGTTGCATTATAAATATAAGGTGAGAGAAAATCAGGTAATCTATATATCATTATGATTTTCGAAAATCATAAGAAACATTATTGTGATTCTCGAAAATTCTAAGTGTGAGGAAGAAGGCGAATTTCTGCAGTACTCTTCATAGATTGCTCTCACTCGCATTGGAGTTTTGGCAAACGGGATACAGTCCAGAAGATCAAAGAACGAGTCTTGATCCAATTCCTTGTCCGATAAATTCGTAGGTGAACACGAGAAAACACCTATGTGTTGCAATTAATTATATAGATGCATGCTAGGTAAATAATCAATGTATGGTGAATTAAACATCCAAGATTGATCCTCGGGAGAGGGTTAAAATCAGATTTCCTATAATTGGTATCAAAGCCTGGGATCAGTATCTTAGCTCTGTTGGATTAATTCACATTTGATTATTACGTGCGCAATTAATTAATTGTGGATCTGTCGTTCATCGTGGCTCGTTTTAATTTTTTGTCAGATTTCGTTTTTCACCACGAGAAAATTCGTGGTTAGATTAGGATTTTTTTTGTAAATCTAATATGTAAAAGAGAAACGAAGATGAAGAACACGAAGAGCGAGATGACGGAGTCCCGTCGCACGACGCGACAGGAGGCACGCGGGCAGCACGTCGTGCGACAAGGCACACGATCATGCCGAGCGTATGGGCGAGCGCCCTCGGCAGCTTCGGCTAGGCGAGCGTGCAAAATCCCTCGACGGGGCAAGGGCGACAATGCGCGACCTCGGCGGGTGCCGTCTGCGAAGCGCTCCGGCGAGCCCACCAGCGAGTCTCGGCAGAAGATCTCCGCCACTCGGCAGGCGGGCGGCGGCGCAGACAGGGCCTCTCGGCTATGCTTCAGGCGACGATGCTCAACACGCCCGACAGCTCTAGGGAGGAGGTCGGGCGACGGCAGCAGACGAGCGGGAGGTAGGCGGCGGATGTCTGTTGGGCCGCGTGGGTTATGCCTTCAGCACGCGCCCGCCCACATTGGGCCGACCGGACCGTTTTGCCCAGACCAATTTTCGCCCGGACCAATTTTCGACCCGTTATGCTTTTTCGACCGACCCGCCCATTCCAATCGCTCCGCCGCTTTTAGATTTTTCACCCAATCCAATTTTGACGAGTCCGGTCCGTGCCGTGCATGCGAGGCCTGCTTCGAGATTTTTTAAAGATCTGACTTTACAAATTTATGTAATAAATTAGGCAGGGAAGTACAGGATCCACAAGTGGGCCGCGATGAACGAATTTATTTTATTTTTATCGTTCAAAGCATATCATGGATGTTTAAATTATGCAGAAGCATGCTATGTATGTTTAATTACGTAGATAAACATGAAATATATTTTCGTGATTGGATGAGTATAGCAAACATGCTAGGTTTATTGCGTTTTGAAGCATGTTTTAGAATTCTACGAGCATGTTTTACATGTTGAGCTCTATAGAAAGTATGCTAGGATTACGTGATCTGCATGGACAAACCTTTTGAAACAAAAGACTAAGCAAAAAAACTAGACATATCAATTTTTAAAAATTAAAGATGTCAATACCTCCAGTTTTTTATCTCTAAACAAAGTGGTACACACTGTGAGTAAACGTCCACATGCGTGGCTTGCTTGCACTGTTTACCATAAGTTTATTAGATGAGATTTCTAAATAAAACATTTTAATTTATTGAGAAGTGGGAGTTTTCATGTGTAAACGTCCACACGCGTGGCTTGTATATGCGATTTTCATAAGTTCTCTAGAGATAGATTTAAAATGAGATGACAAAAGATTTTAAATTGGAAGCAGTATGGTCCGAGTGAGTATGCCAATTCTAAGAATTCATTATCTGCTGTCAAAATTATGGTCATTGCTTAGGCATCACCTCAAGTACAACTTTTCGCGAAGTCCCTTCTTGCGATAGTGATGTGGTCTAGTAAGGTCCAATCATTAATTTCATTTTTCATAAGGATAAGTTGACATGGATTGAAATTAAACGACTAAAAGGTATATTTTAGTCTGGTCGAGGGGTTCATGTGTAAACGTCCACACGCGTGGCTTGCATGTGGAATTCCTCGGGCGATTGGAGGTTTCAATTAATTTTATTTTATCAAAAGGTTACAATATTATTATTACGAATTATGTGTGATCGTATGCTTATGTGTTTACATTACTTTTCAGATATGTCTCTTACACCGATTATCAATATGCTCACACAAAACCCTCTATCCGGTCAAAATTTTATCGAGTGGAAACGAAACATGGAATATGTTCTTATCGCAGAAGAACACATGTTTGTTCTCACTACTCCCAAACCCGATGCCCTTACTGACGCATCGATGAATGAGCAACGAGAGTCAAACAGACTTTGGCATAAGTCAAATAATATGGCCAAATGCTATATGATGACTACTATGTCCAAAGGCTTGTAGCTGCAGCATCAGTCGATGGTAGACGCGACTGAAATATTGTCAAGTCTCGAGAGTAAGTTTAGGCAGTCGGAGCAAGAACATGGTTGCCACCGGAGGCTTGAAAAAGCCAAATGAGAGGGGCATGTGCTTCAAGTGCGGCAAGAATGGGTGTGCCCCATGCTCAAGGCTCAAGGTACGTCATTTGCTTTAGTAATGGAAACATGTTTAGCAACTTGTTCTACTCATTCATGGGTAGTAGATACGGTTGCGACTGATCATGTTTGTTACACCTTGCAGGGGTTCCTGCGGACAAGAGAGTTGTTTGATGGCGAGATAACGATATACATGGGCAACGCGGCGAATGTCGAGGCCGTTGTAGTCAGAGATGTTTCTTTATGTTTTGATAGGACAGTTTTAGTATTAAAAGACATTTTATATGTGCCGGAGTTTTGGCGAAACCTTATTTCGGTTTCCAAACTATTTATACATGGATATTATGTTATTTTTTATAGTGGTATTTCTATAATAAGAAATGACGAAGTTATCTGTGGTGGCACTTTATATAATTCGCTTTGTACTATTTCTGCTAAACATAATACCTTTAATTATGTTGCATCAATATCAAACCTTAAAAAGATGAAGTTTTATTCGTTAGATAACACCACATTTCTTTGGCATCTTAGATTAGGTCACATCAATCTAAATAGGATCCAAAGAGTGGCTAAGAATGGAGCGTTGGGTGAAATTACAGTCACTCCGTTCCCAGTCTGCGAATTATGTATAGAAGGAAATATGTCGACCAGACCCTTCAAAGTGAAGGGGTATAGAGCCAAGGAAGTGTTGGAGCTAGTCCATTCGACTGTGTGGACCAATGTCACACAAGCTCGAAGAGAATGTACGAGTAATTTGTCACTTTCATTCGACGACCACCCAAGGTCGAAAACCGGACTTTCATTTGTCTTTAAAAGCATATCTTGTTTATAGTCATTGTGTCCGTATTTTATACATGTTTCACCGCAAGTCTGAATGAGGCTAGGGCCTTCATTTTTGAGAAATTCAAAGAATTTAAGGCGTATGAAGACGAAGCTAGGTAAGAGTCTCAAGTCATCGAATATATGTTCGATCGAGTTGATTTGAAACCCGAGAGTCCGATCGCGGTGGCAAATACCTCAAGATTTTCGAGCTCGATATTTCAAAATAAAACAGTTCATGGACTAGGGGATGTGGAAATGGTAATGAGGTGGTTATGGTTCGACGGATTCACCCAAGTCCACACCGAGTTAGCCGGCCGGATACGGGCGTGGTACGAATCGGATATGTTCGAGCGAATGAATGTCATGGATTACTTCAGCCGTGGTTCACGAAAAATGAAAAATCTATTTTGCTTACACTCAAAACACCGGGTTCTTCATGCACACCATTGGGAACAAGATTTATTATGTTATTCTCACGTAGTCTCGATACGAGAAAATAGTATTTTGTGTCGAGCAAAGAAATAGAACTCTCTTAGAAATGGTTAGATCTATGATGAGTTATGCTACATTGCCTATTTCGTTTTGGGGGTATGCCTTAGAAACAACGGCATATTTCTCAATCTAGTAGCGTCCAAGTCAGTCGACAAGATCCCTTTCGAGTTATGGTTTGAGCGCAAGCCTAGTTTAAGCTATATAAGGATATGGGGCAGTCCAACACACGTGCTGAACAATAAAGATGACAAGTTGGAGGCTAGATCTGAAGCAAAACTGTTTATTGGTTATCATAGAGGAACGAAATGTGGTTATTTCTTTAGTTCTAATGATCAGAAGGTCGTTATTAGCACTAACGCCCGATTCTTAGAAGATGACTACATGAAAAACCACAAATTCAAAGTTGAAATCATACTTCAAGAATTAGAAGATGATCGTATTCCACCACCGATTAGGCCAAAGGTACGAGATGTCGTGTCTAGTGGGAGGGATCGACACCAGATACTTCAAGAAATTGAAGTGGGTCGAGTTCCACTGGAGATACCGAGCATACAAGTGGAACCTACCCAACAAGTTTTGCAAGATAGAGAACCACATGTTACTGCACCCACCGTTGCCATTGTGCCAGTAACGCCTCGTCGTAGTAGGAGGGTTATTCGTCAACCCGAGCGATTTATGTTCGTGGGCGAATCTTCGAATTTAGTCCCAAGAAACGAGCAGGCTGTAATCGACCCATGGACATACAGCGAGACGATACAAGACACAGATGCAAGATCATGACACACCGTTATAGACTTAGAAATTGAGTCCATAACAGCTATGGATGTATACAAGAAAACACCTCTACCAGATGGCAAGGAAGCCATAGCTATAGGTAGTAAGTGGTTATACAAGAGGAAGAGAGATTCAGATGGAGAGGTTTCGGCTTTTAAAGCCAGGCTTGTGGCGAAAGGGTACACTCAGATTGAGGGCATCGATTTCGATGAGACCTTTTCGCCTGTAGCAATGCTCAAGTCCATCAGAATTCTTTTGGCCATAGCAGCTCACCTAAACCTTGAGGTTTGGCAAATGGATGTTAAAACCGCTTTTCTAAAAGGTTACCTTGAAGAAGGTAGATACATCTATATGTAACAACCAGGAGGTTATGTGGTGAAGGGTGAAGAGCATCTAGTATGAAAGCTTAAGAAGTCCATTTATTGACTCAAGCAAGCTTCCCGATCATGGAACTTACGCTTTGACGAGATGGTAAAGTCCTATAGATTTACCCAGTTGCCTAGTGAAAGTTGTGTATATCGTTTGGATGTCAGCGGTGACGTGATATTTCTTGCACTTTACGTAGATGACATCCTTCTACTTGGCAACAATGTAAAGATGTTATCAAACATAAAGAGTTGGTTAGCCGATCAGTTTCAAATGAAAGACTTAGGAGATGCAGCGTACATTCTTGGGATCAAGGTTTACCAAGATCCCAAGAGAAAAATGTTGAGCTTATCTCAGGCGTCTTACATTGATACTGTGATTACTCGATTTAGTATGCAGACCGCCAAGAAGGGATTTCTACCTTTTAGACATGGTGTTCCTTTATCTAAGGAGCAGTCTCCTATGACTGCAAAGGAGATAGAGGAAATGAGACAAGTTACTTACGCTTCTGCCGTAGGAAGTCTCATGTATGCAATGCTATGTACGAGACCCGATATCTGCTATGCGGTAGGCATAATAGCTAGATATCAGTCTAACCCTGGACAAGTACATTGGAATGCGGTAAAGCATATACTCAAGTACCTGAAAATGACTCGAGATTATAGGCTAGTTTACCAAGAAGATAGTCTATTGCCTTTGGGTTATTCCGACTCGGATTTCTATGCCGACCGTGATGAGAAAAAGTCTACCTCAGGCTATGTGTTTACCTTGGGAGGAGGAGCCGTATCTTGGCGGAGTGCAAAGTAGCGATGCATTGCAGACTCTACCATGAAAGTCGAATATGTAGCCGCTTCGGAGGCTGCTAAGGAGACGGTATGGTTCAAGAACTACCTCATGGATCTAGATGTGGTACCTCGTTTGCCCAAGAGTATCATGGTTTAATGTGATAACTCAGGTGCAATGGCAAACTCGAAGGAACCACGGATCCACAAGGTGACAAAACACATAGAGAGAAAGTACCATGTCATACGAGAAATCGTTAGACGATGAGACGTGCTGATTGAGAAGATTGGTACTGCGGATAACCTAGCTAACCTATTCAGGAAAAGCCTATGGTAAAAAGTCTAGAAATAGAGAATGTTCGAGGACTTGGATTGCGCAAGATAGCCCCCACTTAGAAATGAAACTTTTGTAGATGTGGGGAAAGCAAAGTGATGGTTGTTTGTAATAGCTAGTAGAGAGACACATTGTATACTAAAATTTTGCTTTAGTATAAGTGGGAGATTGTTGGATTTGTATACTGGAAGCAGTTTTGGTTGAGCTTGTATCCAATTATTCCTGTTACCACTATTACAATCTCCTATCTGAATTGTTTACTTGATTGCATATGTATGTCTCTTTATCTCGTATATAAGTTAGATCATACAGTGTGTAGAAAATCGTAGAAGTCTGTATGATTGGTCAAGCTTAATGAGATATAAAAAGGATCACAGCTCAGACAACTTTAGGACGAGTTGTCGATATAGGCTGCGGTATAGATAAGAAGTGACTTGACTTGGTTGCTTGTCTATACTGGTACGTCTCTGACGTATTGATGGATCACAGTGAGATGAGTTCTTCTATCTGACCGTCGTGAAGAACCTAGATCTCGGTGACTTTACGTTGATCTAAACCTCGATAATGTATTAGGTGAGTATGAGTTATTGACCATCATTTTGACTTGTCATGGGTGAGGGTTACATGAGATAACCCAATATTCTCCGCATCTTGGGTGGTAGCAGTGCTTGTATGTCATGCTAGTTGTCAGACGAGTCATCAGATCCGTATAGGATGACGACGTCCCCTTAAGGAGCTCAAAAGGTTTATTATACTAAACCCTGCAGGTTGAGTTATCTCAAGTACAATAATAAGGTTGAATGGTACTACTTAAGGAATTAAAGAGATTAATTATGTTAAGCAGTCAGAACGCTATAAATAATTAATGGACGTGCGATATCTTAAATACGGGTTCGTGAAGTCAAGCAAGCCCGACTCAACTTCGGAAATAAAGGGTTAAGTCAAGATTTATTCTCTAGTGGCATGAAAAATGTTTATTAATTAATTTATGTTCTGGACTGAACATAAGATAATTAATTTTTTTGAGGCCCATCTTTATTCCTTGCATTTGATCCTTGGGCTGGACCATCAAGGCCTGGAGCTGTCAAGAATTTCGTCCCTCATCATAGAGTCCCACTGGGACTCTGTTCTGATCCTCTCTATCTGAAAAGATATTATTATATTTATTGGATATGCAGAGATCATATCCTAATAGGATTCTAGGGTTGCATTATAAATATAAGGTGAGAGAAAATCAGGTAATATATATATCATTGTGATTTTCGAAAATCATAAGAAGCATTATTGTGATTCTTGAAAATTCTAAGTGTGTGGAAGAAGACGAATTTTGCAGTACTCTCTATAGATTGCTCTCACTCGGCATTGAAGTTTTAGCATACGAGATATAGTCCAGAAGATCAAAGCACGAGTCTTGATCCAATTTCTTGTCCGACAAATTCTCAGGTGAACACTAGAAAACACCTATGTGTTGCAATTAATTATATAGATGCATGCTAGGTAAATAATCAATGTATGGTGAATTAAACATCCAAGATAGATCATCGGGAGAGGGTTAAAATCAGATTTCCCTACAAGAATATTGTCACCATTTTTGAGAGTGAATAAAGTCTTATCTATTGAGTCATTCTTGAACCCATTTTCTTCTAGGTACACCGACAGAGTGTCGTACCAAGCTCTGGGAGCTTGTTTGAGTCCATAAAGAGATTTCTTCAGCTTGTAGACCTTATTGGGACCATCAATCTCAAAACCAGGAGGTTGTTCTACATACACTTTATCTGTCAGGATGTTGTTCAGGAATGCACTTCATGTCCATCTAATAAACTTTGAATCCCTTGTGTGTTGCATAGGCCAAGAATAGACATATGGCCTCCAATCTAGCAACTGGGACAAATGTCTCGTCATAATCTATTCATTCTTCTTGACTGTATGTTTTAGCCACGAGCCTTGCTTTGTTCACGATGATATACCCATTTTAATCTTTCTTGTTCATGGAGATCCACTTCAGACCAATCACCTTCTGATTTTCTGGTCTGTCCACCAGCTCCCAAATTGCATTCCTTAATAACTCGTTCAGTTCTTCTTGCATTGCGTTTGTCCAACTTACGTTGTTAAGCGTTTCGAGAACATCCTTTGCTTCTACTTGAGAGAAGAAACAACTGAACAATGTTGATTCTGTGTTGGTCAGTTGATCCGTAATGTTAACCTGGTCAGTAACTGATCTTTGAGTTCTTACCTTATATGATGTCTCTCTAAGAATGTTGTCAACTGGGTGATCTTCAACCCAACTACGATATTTTTTGACTTCGTCAGGTGCTGGAACTGGGTCGGCAGTTGGATGATCAATTAGAAATTGATCTGCTGAGGTTAATGTCGAAGGATCTTCGGATGCTAGAGTATGCTGCTGATAGGTTGCGGTGTCAACTGAGTGATCTTTGTCAGTCTGAGCAGCAATTGGTTGTATTCCCCTTTCACATATAGTAGGTTCAGTTCTAAGGGAAACTTCCAACTGAACTGGCTCATTTCCATGGATCTGCTGAGCGTCTTCAGTTTCCTTCTCTCCAAGTCCCCATACTAAAACTTCATCAGTTAGGCTCAAGGGAGTGGAGTTTCTTTGGATAGATGACTCAGTTTCCATGTTGGCCTGATTCCTATACTCAGAAGCAGATTCATCAAATATAACATGAGGTTTTACTTCCATAATAAATGATTGCTTGTTAAAAAACTCTGTAAGCTATGCTGGATTCCTTAGCTGAGGAATACCCAAGGAAAATTTCCTTGTTTAGCTTTGTTATCGAAAGTTTTTAACTATATTTTGTAATTGTTGTGGATGTAACACAAACAATCAAAAGTACGGAAGTGGGAGATAGAAGGCTTCCTGTTGTCCCACACTTCGTATGGTGTCTTCCTATGTCTTTGAGTCACAAATGATATGTTCTGGGTATAGCAACGTGTTGACTGCTTCAGCCCAGAACTTTGGAGGTAGCTTCCAACTAGCAAGCATCGTGCGTGCTACCTCTTTCAGAGTTAATTTATTATTTTAACTACTTCATTTTTTTGAGGCGTGCGAGAAGCAGATGTTTGATGATTGATTCCTTTCTTCTCACAATATTTTCCGATGACAACATTCAGGAACTCAGTTCCTCTGTCAGATCTGATTGTGATGATGTTAGTCTGTTTCTCGGTGCTAAGCTTCTTCAGCAATACAGGTAGTTTTTCCAGTGTTTCATTTTGTTATACAAAAACACAACCCAAGTGAATCTAGAAAAATCATCAATAACAACAAAGGTGCATTTTCTATCATTATAACCGACTTGATTTACTGGTCCAAAAAGATCCATGTGCAGTGGTTGAAGGATTTTATCAGTCGAGTGGGTAGTCTTTTTTTTGAATGACCCTTTCATCTGTTTGCCCTTTTGACATGCTTCGCACATTTGGTCCTTATGAAATCCTGCATTTTGTAAACCTTTGACCAACGAGTGTTTAGTCAACTTGTTGATGGTCTTGAAGTACAGGTGGTTAGCCTTCTGTACCATAGCCAATTGATCTATGAGTGATATCAGATAAAGAATGTCTTGTACTGAGTGATATCAGTTAGAAAACCTACTGACTGCTAAGACAACAAGTTAGTTGGACTGATAACTGATGTACGTGCGGAATGTGATGGTTACTGGATTTACCTTACAGAAAACTAAGACTATGTTTTAACACTTAGTCGAATATTGATTAGTCAGTTTTCAGTTTATATCTCTTTAGTATCGAACTGATACTGACAGAGGGTTTTCAAAACAATGTTGTGATGTTGTGTGCTGATGATGGGCAGTTCAATAACATGTAATTTAAAGCAATGTTGAAAGTAAATGACATGTTAAGTTTTACATGGTTTGGAGATATCAACTCCTACCTCAACGGACTGATTACTTAGTCAATCCACTAACTTGGGATTAGTCGTGTTTACGGGTACAAGAGAAAACCTAGACACTAAGGTAACTTTACAGTGTCCCACCTAACTTATCATTCATCCTACGCTTGCTAGTGTTAGGAAATACTAACTGCTTTCAGGATGCAGTCAGCTTAACCTCTAGCTTATAGTTGCTAAAAACTAAGTTTTCAGTAACTAACACTTCGTTGCTTACTTACCCAAACTCTTACTTAACTTTTAGGGGGTTTACTAGAGTGGTTTTCCAACTAGGGATCTGAGTTATCATAGACGATAAACTCGGGAAGTCTATGCTTAAGATAAACAGGGTAAGGAAGTGTAAGCTGAAGTCTCGAGCTGATAAGTATATTTTAGCTCTTGAGTCTTGCTAATATAATGAATACTTCATTCTTCAAAATCGATGTTTGATTTGCGTTGAGCTTTGAGCTTTGAGCTTGAATCATTGAGGATTCAAATGTGCACATTTCGGTAATCTTCAAATGTTGGATTCTACATAGGGGTGAGCAAAAAATTCAAAAACCGAATATCCGATCCGAACCAAACCAAACCGAAATTTAAAATTCAGTTCAGATTTTTTCGGATTTTCGGATCAGATCGGATTGAATTTTTTAAATCCGAAAAAAAATCTAAAAATTCAAATAATATATTATTTATATATAAAAATAATATTTTATTTAAATACGTTTACATTTAATATAAATATATATAAGAATTAATAAAATTGGTTTCGGATTTTTGTTTTTCATAATTTCGGATTTTTTGTTCGATTCGGATTTTTGTATAAAAAATTCGGATTTTTGGATTTTGATTTTCGGATATTCGGTTCGGATCGGATTTTTTCTCTCACAAAATTCGAATTTTCAGATCGGTTTGGATTAGGCAAAAATTCGAACCGAAATTTGAATGCTCATCCCTAATTCAACACATATATATATAGAGATGAATAAGAATAGTGTCATTGGATGGACAACCATTCAAATCCTTCTATTTATCTTATGATTTTTTCCCGTTGAGAATCCTCGTAAGTCTTCTGACAAAGGTTACATCATCGTACACTGTAGCTCTACAACTCTGAAAATATGGTATGACATGTAATACCCCGAGAAATTTTCTTAAAGAAGTATATATATATATATATATATATATATATATATATATATATATATATATATATATTTAAGAGTGAATTATGTTTCTTTAAATTGTGAACTAATGAAAAATTGAGTTTTGAACGTTTTTACAGGTTGTTCGGTTGAGAGAGAGGATGCGCCCTAGCGAAAAATGTAAAGTTTTATATTATAAGTTTTAACATTTTAGTAATTTATAATTATGAATTTAGCATGAAAGTTTAATTTTTATGCATTGGTGATTAATTGATGATATTAGTGATTTGGATATAAGAGTTGATTAGAACATTTATTTGTTATCCATTAGAGTCAAAATTTGAGACGAAATTAATAAATGGGTATATATGTAAATATATATATTTTATGCCTTAAATGTGTAGAGAATTGTGGAATTCTCTAGAGATGATGAATAATCATCATATTAAATAAATAGTAAAATTAAAGAAAATTGTGGAATGTTTATAAATAGTCTACTATTCATCATCCTTATCATTTTTCTTCATATTTTCGAAAATTTCATGCTCCAATTTTCAAGATCCAACCGTTAAATTTTCGATCCGTCTTTGAATTCAGGTATAATTCAATCTCTAGAACACATCTACGGTTTGAAAAATTGAAAAACATGAACTTTGAACATGTTGAATTTTAAGTCCTTTGATGATTTATGAAGAGGATGTATTGTTGTTTGATTATTTCTTGATGTTATGTTAGATTAATCGCTGACGAGTCGTTTAACGTTGAGTTTTTGAGCATACGTCATTCTTTGGAATTGTTGTGTGATTTTTGAAAATTATGAAGGGTCTTGATATTGGATTTATGATGTTTATATACTTGATATTCTTTCATAAATGAGTTTTTGGGTTGATATAAATATGATTTGAACACGAAAAACGTTTGAAATCGAACTTGTGTCGAAACCCCTTTTTAGCCGAAAACCCTAGACCATGTAATGTTGGATTTTTGATTTTATTTGATCATTTTGAGTTCATATTTGGATTCTATGATATGAATAAAGCTTAAAATGATTTATTCGGATTTTTCGGCCGATGTATTCGAAAATTGGAAAATTTTAGTTTGACGTCAAGTTTGAGTTTTCAATGCTAAAGCTTTGATATTTAAATTTTGATGGTTAATTTATGATCTTTGATGATAGTTGAACATAGATAGAGGTTCGTCTAAGATAGATGATGTTTTACGCGATCTTTCAAGTTGAACATACGTTATGTTTAAAAGGGGTATTGTTGATTTTGGTTAAGATTAAACGGTTTAAGCGTGTTGATGTGTCTAATATACTTAATTAGACATATGAAACTTAGTTGTAAGTAATTTTAAAGTGTTAGGTGGCGTGACATCCGAAGCTCAAGGACGGACAACCAAGCAAGATCTAAAGAGTCTTTTGAAACGTCTATACGAAGTGGGGTTTACTCTATCTGTAAGTACGTTGTATGGTTATAATCATTGTTGTGTTTTGTGTATGCATGTGAGCTAGAATGTTAAAGAAGTACCATCGAGGAGGCCCACAAGGGGTCTAGTGTAGTGACCTACACTCGAGGAGGCCCACAAGGGGCTCAATGTTAAAAAATACCCTCGAGGAGGCCAGGCTTAGTGTAGTGATCTACACTCGAGGAGGCCCACAAGTGGCTACCCAATGAGTTAAATAATGAGTACCCACAAGGGTAACTACTAATGAAGTAGTTCATTATGTTGTGTGCATTACGCCATTGGTTATAACTGCTTGCAGTGTATTCCCCACTGAGTATGTTTACATACTCACATCCCCTATTTTGATATATGTTTTGTAGGCTGAGAAGTTGACGGTTGATGCTGATGGGAATGAGCTCCACACATACATTCTCTCAGGATCACGTTTTATGTAATTATGTTTCAAACTATGCTAGTACTCGAGTGTGTTTAAGAACAAACTTAACTGGTTTTTGATGAAAAACTATGTTTGAAATGCAAATGACGTTTAATGAGTACTTATATATATTTTGTTGAGGGTTGTGTCCCTAGTTGCTGTTGCTTTGTTGGTGTTGTTGTTTCAGATTGGCATATACGTATTTATAGAGTATATGTTGCCCGTTCGTCGAATTTTATAATTTTCGCTGCTTATATATTCTATAAAAGTTAAAAATATAAAGATTTTAGTAATGCCTCTGTTACAAGAATGGGGGCGTTACATGACATGCCAGGATCTTCTACAAATATGATACAAAACATGACGAGTCAAACACTCAAGACTAAAATTCTTCCGTGTTTCTTCAGTTGAGTTGACTTCGTATTTTTTCGACATTGACTTCAGATTGGGCCAGTAGAGGCTACATCTCCTTATTATCAGCAGTCTGGACCCCGTTTTTAGTCAGCTTAGAACTTCTGAGTTAGTGTGATGCTTCAGTCAGACATAGAAACTGATAATCAACTTGATTATCGAAAGGTAGCTTTGACTCCTAGATATCAGCTTTGATTACTAGCAATCAGCTTTGACTTCTGGTACCCACGTTTGACTTCTACAAAGACAGTTTGCTGCCAAATATGATACTTAGTCATATCTCGACTCCTACACGTCCTTCAGCGCTGAGTCTTCAGTCTTCGATCTTCAGGCTTCGGTCTTCCAAAGTCAGTCTTCAGTCTTGGACTTCACTCTAGTGGCTCTGATCTTCAACATCGTTTGTATATTCAATCTTCAGACATCAGTTGGCCCCTTCCATCAGTCTTCAGTACGTGATCCTTCAATTGAGATGTTGTCAGATGAACTAATATTGATACTCTTATCAGTATGACTGACTCTCAGTACTTCTTGAACTCCTTCAGTCTCGGATCTATCCGAGGTTTGAGATATAATCAAAACACACAGTTAAGATAGATTAAATCCTGAAACTCAGGAATTTTTAAGTATTTCCGATACTTAGGAATTTTCCCAACAGTTAATATTATTTACATTGATACAATTTACTTTTCATGTTGAATTGTTTTAAGTTTTTTTAGCTATTAGAGATTATTTATTTAGTAATTTATAGTGAATTAACTTATTAAATATTTATTAAATAGTGAAATAGCTATTAAAATGACAAAGAAGTAAAAAATAAGTATAACTTTTGATTAAACCATATTTTTTTTAATAAAATCTTATTATGCTAACTTTAAAGAGCAAATATTGAAATTTGAAGACCATGTATCATTTTCTTTTCTTTGTTTTTTCCTTGATCTAATAGTTATAAATTCAAAAAAATCCATTTCAAAAATTTAAGTCTTGTTGTTAATCTTATTTGAGATTACGTATTTATTTCTCAATTTGGGTTGAATTTAGATTTGAAGTTTATGATGGATTTCTATTGAGAATCAATATTTGACTTTTGTATGTTAATATTCTTTTTTTAGATATATATGTTAATATTATTTACATTGACATAATTTACTTTCATGTCTAATTATTTTAATTTTTGTAGCTACTATAGATTGTTTATTTAGTTATTTATAGTGAATTAACTTATTTTTTTTCAAGTTATAAATTTTAATTGGTATTATAGTGAATTAACTTATTATATATTCATTAAATAGTGAATTAGCTATTATGGAATATGAATATTCAGACATATTAAAAAAAAATAATTTAGTTGTGCGATTATTTTCTATTTTTAATACTATAATATAATTTACATGGTATTGTATTGAATTAACTTATTTAATTTTTCAAGATATATATTTAAATTTCATTATAATTATATTATATTATTAAAGATCATTAGTTGTATGGAATATGAATATTAAAGTATATTAAAAATAATTTATTTATGAGCACTATTTTTAAATTTTATTATTTTCTTTTGAAAGTTAGTATAATAAGATTAAAAAAAACTTGTGGAATGTATTATGATTTAGTATTAAAAATTATACTTATTTTTCACTTCTTTATCTTTTTATTCCAACGCTTAACATAAAATATTTGTTATAAATATATCATTATCAATAAGATATATATATATATATATATATATATATATATATTATTTTCTCCAACTCTTAATATAAAATATTTGTTATAAATAAATCTTTATCGATATATATATATATATATATATATATATATATATATATATATATATATATATATTTATTTTTTCTTTAAGCTTTCGCTTGATTGACCATATGGGTTAGATCGAAACGCGAGAGTTTAGGGTTAGGGTTATAGTTGAACATTTCTAATCCGAAAAAAATATCAACCCAGATAGTTCGAACTGAATAGCCCAATAAATCGAGTGAGTTGACCCGAAAATTGGCCCGATTAATATTTTTACTAATAGGAGATGAAAGATAATTAATATTATGAAACAAATTTTAAAAGCCTAAACAATCTTATATTGTGAATGGGAGAGAGAGTAGTAACTAATGGCTATATTGGACAATCAACTCACTGAAATTAAATCCAGTTGTCTATCATTTAGCCGAACAACAAGATAGTTAAAATAATGATCAAATCATGTTTTTCAAAATAATCTTATATAAGAAATCCAAACAAAAAATCTTGTTCCCCATCCCCACCTTGGACTTTGGTGTACTTTTTAAAGACAAGTAATTGGAGCACTAAACCCAAAGCTAAACTCCACTAATTGCGCATTAAATTAACATTATCTTAAACATATCTAGATCTGGACAAGATCGCCTCATTTATAATCTTTTTCTTTCTTTATTCCTAATTATTTGTTCCACGACATACATTTATCACCAAAGAATCTCGTAACCACAAATTCTTAGCTAGTGGAAGGAATGTAGATTCCCATCGAGCCCCTAACCTTAAAAGTTTTAAATGGTGCACTGTCTTAGACCTTTATAAAGTTCATGAGCTGTCGTATTCTCTCCATTTTTCATATGTGTTTTTAATCGTCAAATTATATATGTTAAGAAGATAGAAAAATTTATTTTTATAACCTCATTAATTTTCATGATAAATGTATTTATACAATTAATTATCAAACTCTAATAATATTAAATAAGGGTGAATAAAAGTATATCATAATTTTATTCTTAAATTATGAATTAAAATACTTATTAAAAATAAGAAAAAAATTATAATGAAACACTTAAAAAAGAATAGAGAAAGTATTTGTAAATTTTAGTATTGTATATCGTATTATTATACGGTTATTTGTAGTTACTTCCATTATATGCTATGTACGCTAATGAAGTGGATGTGCATGTGTGATTGTTGTTTAACAAAACTATTATTAAAAAACTAATAATTTCATAATTCAGCAAATTTCATTATAATATTTTTATAATTTATCGTATCTTATATTAGATGAAATGCCAGCCGATATAAAATTGCGCCCGTGCAACTGGTGGACCAGGACGTTGTCTTATTTGAGAAATTCAAGGATAATGGTTTTTCAGAGATTATGAATTTATATTCTCTATGATAGTAATGAGTTCATGTTTCATCAACAATAGATAGATGGCACTCGGGCAGATATAGCCATATTTGGGAAGTTGGGGTGAACTCAAGTATTTCTCTAGCACAAAAATATATTTTGTTAACACTATAATTTTCATATTTTTTAGATTTTTTTTATTAATACACATATAGTCAAAAAAAAATTCAACTTTAGCTTCCTCCGAACTATATTTTGGCTCCGCCCCTAAAATAAAGTGATGATTGGTGGAAGTGCATTGGGCTGCCTTGCCAAGCTCTAGCCGGAAGTCCGCAAAACAGAACCAACATGGACGCTAGAACATTCAAAAAGAAAATATACAAGAGCCCCCCACAGGCTTAGCTCAATTAAGAGCTACTAGATTTGGAACAAGGACTAATGATCAAGTACTAACAGCCGTAGTGTAATAATTTCAATCTCTTTAGGGTGACTCTTTGTGGACACTAGGCAAAGTTCTCATAACTTTTTAATCGTTTAATCATCATAATTTACCCTATCATAATTTTATAGGATTGAGTTGCGGAGGCTCCGGGGAAAACTTTCTCTTTTGGAACAAAAAAATATATAAGAGAATATATTAAAGGTGTTACTTTTTCTGGTACATGGAGGAGGTATTCATAACCTACCACTTGCGAAAGTAGAAGGATAATTTAGCTCTTTAGGATCTCAACAAGCCATAATCAAAGTGTAGACTAAATTCAAACCCATTTCTTTCTCTCTCTTTTTTCGTCGATTGATATTTAATTTCGTTTTTCATTCAGCATGTGCTGTATTTTTTTAGTATTTGAAATTAGTTTGAATTGTTCAGTCGAATTTGATTCCTCTGCCGAATAAAAGTTTGATGAAAATTGATATTATAAACAGAAATTCAAAAACTTGTATTGTTAACATTGGTTTTGTGCAAGAGACTGAGAGAGACAGATAATTGATTTCTATATATAATTTACTTTTTTTTGTCGTTAATAAACGCAGTTACTATCAGTCACATTTTGTTAATGATTATTTGAGGTGTATAAATTGAGGCAATCATGTCACTCCCACTAGATTAGATTTTTTTTAGTTTCTATAAAGTACATAATTTTTTGTTTTAGTTCTTTAACTAATATTATTATCTATGCTAGAGTGAAATGGGCATTGATTTCTTATGAATTGACTTTTTCAATACTTTGATATTAAATTATACTCCCTCCGTCATGTTTCTTTTTACACGTAGATTAAGGAAAATTGTTTTTTGTGTAATGTAAAGTAGTGGGTGATACGAAATTTGAGACACTTCTTAGTGTAAAAAGTGTTTATTTTTTATAAACGAGCCAATTTAATGAGACAATCCAAAACGAAAAACGTGTCATGAATATTGGGATGGAGAGAATATTAAACTAAGATCGATGACTTTGACGAGGTATAAGGGTACACATCTCCAACTAAATAAAAGACCGTCACCTTGATAGAGTACAACGGGTATTAGACGTTGCCTATTCCCTAATTACTTACTATTTATATAATGATTTATGTGCTAAACTATTGTTTAAAGCCTCATTTATTAAATTTAATACTCCATTCATCCCACAAAATTAATCCTCTATTTTTTCTTAGATGTCCCAAAATATAGCCCATTTTCTTAATTTGATTGTATTAAAACTTCTTTTTACTAAAATAACATATTTGGAGAAATAAATAAGAGCAACATAAACAACTACATATCAATTCCTCTTTTAAGAATAATAAATGTATTTTCTTAATCTGTGTGAAAAGTGAAAGTGGATTGTTTTGATGGGATGAAGGAAGTAATAGTTTTTAATTAAAGTTGTTGCGTACGATTAGGATGTTAATGTAGCCGAAAACCAATTAATTGCCTCTAATAGACCGAAAACAGAGAGGGATTAATGCTGAAAAAATTTAACCAAAAAAGATATTGCATGATTTGCCTAAATTAAAATAATCCAAAAATTAAGTGGGTTGATCCAATTAGCTGAATATTTTCTTGTAACTTTGTCTAACTTATTGCTATGCCTCTGAATTATAAGGTGTTGTCTCAAATTTTTGTCTTGGATTTTTATTTTGTTAAAGAAACTATTTTTTGTTTATAGAAACCAATGTTTTTTGCCCACAAAAACTATATATAGTTATTTCAAGAGTTAAAATAAAATATCTGCATTTAGGAAAAACTCCAAAAGGTCTTCCTCCCTAGTTGTCTCTGCATAATCTTATGATGGTCCACACCAAACATAAAATTTATCTTCACAAAAGTATATAAAAACAATTAGACCACTTAATATAAATAATTTTAAAAGAACCATACGACTTTAAATAATTTTAAAAGAACCATACTACTTACGAGGAAAATACTAGTTTTACTTTACTAACTTAAGTTGATCTTTGATTGTGAGTAAAACTGTAAAAGTAAAATTATTTACAATTTGAAAAGTTTTTCATATCTATTCATTTTTTCTCTAATTTCCTTTCTTATCAGAAGAATTATAAGGTTGAACTAAACATAGTGTAATAAATTCATTTAAGAATATGATCCCACAGCACGGATACTTTGGGCCTGAACGGCCCAAAACATATGGGCTTGAAATGGCCCTCTATTAATTTTAGGAAAATTAAGAAGCGGGAGTCGTTTTCTCATTTACTTACTCGAACTTTTTCTTTTACATAATTATTAATTATAATCGAGCAATTCCAAAAAGTAATTAAATAAAAAGGAGTTTTAGACATATTTCCCAGTTATTTGTTAAACCATTTAATTCAGGGTAAAAGTACATTAAGAAAATTATGTTCTGTATATAAAATGAAAACATTAGAAAATTAAAAAGTAGAGCACCAAACTTGGCTCATTTAATCTAGGAATATGTACAAATGATTATGCGAAAACACAATCACTATTTCCAATAAAAAAACATTTTTTCAATAAAAAATACAATATGACATATTTGTAATAAAATCTCCTCAATTATTCAAATTGACATTATTTTCCTAATTATATAGATTGGGTTGGATAACGTGATAAGATTCCACATTTGATACGATCAAGATTTTGGTGCCAAAATATTTTCATCTTGTGTAGATTGTTGACTTTGAAATCATTAAATAAGAGAAAATACCCTAATGGGAAATGGAATTTTCTTATCTGTGACAACTCAATTCCCATTAATGAAGATTTATTAGACTAATGTTTTATTTATAAACTTTTTTCTCTTCTGATTCTCAATATAGTGTACGGTGAATATTAATTAGCTAAAACAAAATATTTGGTTCAAAATATATGATGAACCTTTGCTTGTGAGTAACTTAATAAAGGAGAGTGTGTCTGTGTTGGCCTAGTGATAGAATGGTTAATGCCCGAGGCCAAAGGTTTCGGGTTCGAGTCCACCGTGATGCAGCCTTTAAAATTTCTGTATTAATTGACAAAACAAAACTTAATAAACTAGTGAATGGAGATGTTGGTCAAAAATAAATTAATGATTTTGTGTTTTGCTTTTACTTTATGAAAGCATAATCATTAAATTAAGTGTGGCCACTATATTTATTCCATAAGATTCAAAAACAGAACGAGAAAGGCCTGACATTTGATTTTGTATGTGTCGGTGAAATATCTATGAGCCCTAAGAAAAATCCATCATTAGGACAAATACTTTAATGCATACGCTAAAATGCAACCTATTTTAAAAGTGAAAATTATTAATCCGAATTTCAGGTGGCATATGAAAAACAATGCTCACTTCGTTCCTTTTTTAACTGTTTCATTAGTATATTTTTTTAAAGTGTCATAGTTCATAAGTAAAATTGTAATATTTTATATTTATACTTATTTAATACTATTGAAATTTGATAATGAATTGTATATATACATTTATCACTGTAATTAATAATGTTATAAAGTTGATTTCTTTTATTTTCTTGATATACGTAATTTAACGGCTAGAGACACTTATTAAATAATGGAGGGAGTATATACTTTGACAACAAAACAAATTTCAAATATAAATCGACTTAAATTCATTTTTTTCTGAGTTAATCTGACCTTCTTTTCTATGCATTTCTTAGGGCTTTCGGGTATGCCACGTAAATAAAATTGGGTTAATTATTCATGAAAATTGCTCCAATACCATATCTGAAACTTCGCCCAATAAATTTCTTAATGAATATTTGTCGTGTTATATATGTTTGAAACTCATTTTAAAGTTCAAGCCATAAAATATAAGTAATCTAATAAAGTTTAGTTTTTATTAATAACGACGCCATTGGTTACATACATGAAATTAATGTGAATCAATGTAACTAGACATGTGGAGGTTATACAACATATTATGATAAAAGTTGATGATGACTGATAAAACTTAGGCAAGTTTTTTTAATTAGTTGAAAATTTAGGCAAGTTATAACTAATTCAAAATCTAATTCAATAACAAACCACAAGTTGACACCTCCATTTATAATTACTACTTTTCATGACTTCTCCAATTTCGTTTTTAAGAGGGTAAAACATAAGTATATTAAATTGAGTCGAGCAATATCAAAAAATCTGGATGGAAAGTACGACTTCTTCAATTTCTTGAAAACATTCATTGATGGTCCATTGAGGATCGTATTGGTATATGAAGATGAGAATATATCAGTTAAGACAATTTTCTTTTTCTTATTTTGAAATAATACTGGACTATCTACTGGTCACTAGAAGTTAGGGGTAACTTATAACAATTCAGTTTGATATCAGTACTACTTATTAGTTCACTTTGGAGGACTCTTGTTAAACAAAGTAAATCAGTTCACAATCATACTGACTACTGAAGCAGCTGATCAGTTGGACTGATAACTGATATGAGTGCGGAAGTGTGATGGTTAAGTTTTGCCTTTACTGAAAATTAATACTGGTTAAAAATACTTAGTCAAATATTGATTAGTCAATTTCAGTTTTCTCATCAATATCAAACTGATACCGATGTAGGGTTTTCAATCAGTATGTTGTTTTGTGTGTGCTGATGATGTTCAATTCAATAACATGTAATTTAAACGGTGCTGAAAGTAAATAACATACTTAGTATTTAATGTGGTTCAGAGAGATCAATTCTAACGTTCACGGACTGATGACACAGTCAATCGACTACTTATGATTTGGTCTTGTTTACGAGTACAAGAGTAAACATAGCTACAGACTTTAATCTTTTATGTACCCCGCCTAACTTGGCATTCCTTCCTACGCTTGCTGGTACTGAGAAACTTATGACTGCTTACAGATGCATTCGACCTAATCTTCTTGCTTGCAGGTGCAAGAAACCAAGTTTTTAGCAATTAACACTTCGTTGCTTACTTGCTCAACTTCTACTTAAACTTTTGAGGGTTTTGGTATAGGGTGTTTCTAGATTGGATTCGAGTTGTCAAATGCGACAACTCAAGGTTTTCTAGGCTTAGGATGTTACAAGATAAAGATCTAGAAAATAAAGAGTGTATACTGAAATCCTGAGCTGTAATTATATTTGATCTTCTGAGGATTTACTGATAACACTTCAAAACTCCCTTCTTCGAACTACATTGGTCCCGAAAGTTCGATGGATATAAGCTTTGAGTGCTTTAGACTATTTGATTGCACAGCGTTTCGGTTCGGTAACCTTCAAAGGTTGTATTCTACGCGTATTTATAGGAGAGACGATGAATAGTGTCGTTGGAAGAAACACCTATTATGGACATTCCATTTGTCATTTGAAATCTTTCCGTTTGAATCCTCGTACGTCTCTTTTCGTGTCTATAACATCGTACATCTGAGCTCTGCAACTCTGAAAAATAATTATGACTTATTGGGATTATCTGCAGATTCGCTCTGACACGTTGAAAGTCAAACACTCAAAGTTTAAATATCCTCGTATTTTTTCAATTGAGCTGACCCGTGTTTTATCAGTATATAGACTTCGGGTTCCACCAGTTAGGTCAGCTCAGTGTTTTATGATGAGGCTGAATTCTGTCTTTTATCAGTTTGATGACTCTGAATCTTTAATAAACACTTCAGCTTGACGTAGATAAACAACAACTTTAACTTCTCTTCTGTTGGTACGATACTTAGTCATTTTTCGAACTTCTTTGTCTTTAGCAGTGCTGAGTCTTAAGTTTTCATTCTTCCGATTTCAGTTTTCAAGAGCGTTGATTCTTTAATCTTCCGCCTTCGGTAGTGGTGGTACTGATACTTCTATCATAACGACTGGCTTCAGTATTGCTCTTAAAATTTTTCAGTATTGCTTGTACATAATGATGTTTTCCTGCTGAAACGTGTAAATATAAAAACCTAGCTCCCTAATATATGAGTAACACTATATTATATCGACAGAGCAATCATCAAGGAGGTTTTATAATCTAATCATAACATTCATTGATATATAAAAAATGATGACAAAATAATGTTTCGCATTATGTAGTAAAGCCCTTTTAATAGCTAATAAAGAAACACATCGTCAATAGATTAGCATGAAAATTATTGTCACACGTCAAAACGTATATTTGGAAGATTTGTACATTATGAAGAAATAATAGAACAGACTGCAAATACCAAAAAGAATCAATTAAATTTGGATAAGGGACCACGAGATGACATGAGAGACAAAGTATGAACATGTGAAAAAAGGCACAGGGACCCCCGGTCGGAGGTCATAATATTTTGAAAATTATTTACAATATTATTTATTGATTGATTGCTATGGTGATAAGATTATAATTTTCTGCATATTTTGGGTTCCTTAATTAATATATTTGAATAGTCTGACTTATATTCGTCTCATTGCAAGATTATTTACTCAATAACTCTATAGCATTAGCATGTATGTAATAAATTAATGAACCAATTTTAATTAAGTAGAACTGAGTTTTGACCTTAATTTCTTAACAAGACAAACTATTACGCCTAGCAAACTTTGTTTAGGAGTTCATGTTTTGGGTGTTTCTACAAGTAACTAGAATATATTCAGTAATAAAATAATTTATTTTCAAACTAAAATAAACAACTGCATGCACTTACTATTTTATATATATAGATCACGTGAGAATACAAATATTGGTGAGAAATAAGAATACAACATTTAACGTATAAAGTTGTTGCACTAAATGTATAAATTTGTTGCATCAAATTTAACATATAAAGTGTAGCACTTAATATAAAGTTGTTGCACAAAATTTGGTGCAACAAATTTATACGTTTAATGCAACAACTTTATACGTTAAATGATGCATTCTTATTTCTCATCAATATTTACATTCTCACGTGAACAATCCCCTATGTGCATATATATACATAGGGAGTAGATCAAATGAGAACCATATCTTTTTTGTGTAGTTTGTGAACCATGCATAAGATGTTAAAGATGATGCATAAAACGGAATAAAGTTGTGTATAACGAAAGTTTTCTAAAATTATTTTGTTGTGCAACAATTTTAAAATATTTTCCTTGTGCACAACTTTATAGATTTTATTCATAAACTTTATACATCTGTGCATAGTTCTCAAGTTATCAAAAAAGATGAGTTTTCACTGGATCCAATCATATATATATATATATATATATATATATATATATATATATGAATGGATCAAATGAGAACCATATATTTGGTGAGAACTAAGAACCAATCATGGCTGTTTATTTCTTCAAAATCAACGGTTTAGATTTAGGCGGATTTAGTATCCGATATGACACCCTATAATTAAGGGATTGATGGAGAAGGTTAATTAAGTAATTTAAAATTCATTGTAACCGATATGACACCCTATAATTAAGGGATTGATGTGCTTTTATTTAGGAAGTTATATTTTTATTTATATTAATTGACGTTGATTCAATCCATAGATTTGGTGGTTTAGAATTTATTTAGCTATAAATATGAATGAAATGTTAATTCAAATATTTGATTATTCAACTAATAATATTTAGTAAATATTAAATTAATTGACGTACTTTGTTGTGTTTATGCTACTATGCATAGCAAATCACACATGTTCAATTTAAAATATCATTGTGTGTTAATTATATTTTAAAATAATTTGATACTTATAATGTGTTAATTTGATATTTGTAAATAATCGATAATGCTATTTGATAATAGTAAATACTAATTTGATAATATTGTTTGGTAGTGCTATTATATATTAACAGTATTGTTATGCGTATACCACCATATCTTGTGCATAACTATATATTAGTTATACATAAGATAGTAGTTGCATATTTATTTATTTATTAACAGTTATTTTGTGCATGTACCACCATATCTTGTGCATAACTATATATTAGTTGTGCATAACTATTAACTTATTAGATGATTTGCATGTACCACCATATATTATGCATAACCATTGGCGGACCAGAGAGTAAGGCACCGGGCCCCCCGAGTCTTACAAAATTACTTAGTATATATATTAACTTATATAATTGTTAAAATAGATTAATATTTTTGTTGTAGAGAGTTGTGTATTTTGTTGTGATATGAGTGATTTTCCTTTATCATTATGGGTGTTAAGTTTTTAGTATCTTAGTGAAAATATATTTACATCTAATTTTGATATGCATAACGATTTTTACTTGTATATTAGTATATTTTATTCTTTAATTAAAACCCGATGCATATACCATTAAACACTATTATATTATTCTATCATTTGATGCTTGTTTATAATTATGTATCAATAATTAGAAATATATTTTACTTTTATACTATACTACCAAGAAGACAAAACCAAGTTTAAATTCAATAAAGCTTTGTTTGCGCTCCTTCTTCATAATGTAGAAATTGTAAATTAGAGTTCACAAATATTATTGTATTATTTAGGTAGATGAAAACATATATGTTTCATTTTCATCGATTAATTGAGTTATCCATCCAAACTAAAAAATAAAAGAGAAATATTGTGAGATGATCATAAACCTTTTTGATATATGATATAATTTTAATAGAGTTATAGTGGTATTAAAATTAGTATTTATTTCAAAAGTTTAATTTTAAATTCTTCTTATAGAAATTCCATCCACAAAATTCATTTTCTTATTTCTCTTTGCCATCAACCTACTTTCCTCTACGAAATGTCCCACATAACCCCATCAATGGAGACTATATTCATTAGAGATCGAGAAATCGTGAACATAAATTGGTCTAAGATTGACTTTCTTTGTTTTGCTTGAGATTTGTACAAGAGATCAAAACACATGCTCAGAGAAAATAAATTAGGAATAATGATCGAGAAATCGTGAACATAAATTGGTCTCTTGACTTGACTTTGAGATTTTAGAGAGAAGGCACGACAATTTACGACAATTAATATGGGGGAGGAGGTGAATGGTTAATTAGGTAAAGTTAATTCTTTAAATTACAAGACTACACTCCTTTCATTCAATTATTAAGCAGACGCATAATATGGGATTAACTAATCAAATCTTAATTTTGATCAAGAAATAAGTATCAACCGTTAGATCTAATGTAATATAGGGTGTGGATTAGTTCTTATTTCTCATCTAATAAGTGGTTTCTCTATAACCAATCCTATATATATATATATATATATATATGGAGTGAATCAATGAGAACCACATCTTTTTGCGATCTGCGAACCATGCATAAGACGTTGAAGATGACACAAAGCGGTATAAAGTTGTGCATAACGAAAACTTTCTAAAATTATTTTGTTGTGCAACAATTTTAGAAAGTTTTCGTTATGCACAACTTTAAACTGTTTTGTGCATCATTTTAAACGTCTTATGCATGGTTCTCAAGTTCTCAAAAAAGATGAGTTCTCACTAGATCCAACCCCTATATATATATATATATATATATAGTTTGGTTCAAATGAGAACCATTCTTATCCTAAAAATTAAGAACAAAATGAATTCGTTATGAAAGTTGATGAATCCCTTGAGAAAGTTAATGAATTTCAAAAATTCAGAAATTTTTACCCGGGTTCGAATCTTATGAGGGATGAAAATTCTATTTTTTTGGATTCAGTAACTTTTCCAGCGGATTCATCAACTTTCACTTTGAATTCATCATTTTTTTGTTCTTACGCTCTCATGATAAAAATGGTTCTCACGTTAACCCTCATATATATATATATATATATATATATATATATATATATATATATATATATATATATATATATATGGTTGATCCAGTGAGAACTCATCTTTTGAGAATTGAGAAATGCATAAGACGTTGAAGATGATAAAAAAAATAAGTAAAGTATAACGAAAACTTTCTAAAATTGTTGAACAACAAAATAATTTTAGAAAGTTTTCGCTATGCACAACTTTATACCGCTTGTGCATCATCTTCAACGCCTTATCGCATTCGCAGAGTTCATAAAATAGATGTGTTTTCATTCGATCCACTCCTATATATATATATATATATATATATATATATATATAAAAGAAGGAACGGTTGTATCTATTGAAAAGGGAATGCTTGTAAGTCGGGGGGGAACAAGAGAAACTAGTTTTTGGTCACAAGAAAATTTAGTTTAAATTCCACATTATGCCATGCAAACTTCTCTTTCCATTTGACTAGTATGAATTTTTCAAGTTGGAAAGAAGTCAGAACGGGTTATAACCAGATTGCTGTTAAATAACAAGACATTTTAACTAGTATTTTCCACTTTGTCATGCTTTTATCGAGGATTGGCGGCGGAAGATTGCATATGAATTGGTTCTACTAAACGAATAGTATTTAGTTGAGAATTAAATACTATTCTTACACTTACCTTCATAAAATTGATAATACTATTCATACACAAATGTTTTAGCGATATATACGTTTTAAGCTCAAGCAGTGAAGCCAATGTCTAATTTCTGGCCTCAAAATCAATGTGGTCAGGCTATTTATATATATATGTATGTAACGAGTATAATGCATGCATTATACATATGCATATATTTATGTAATTTTTTTTACAAAAAAATATATCAGTACGTTCTTTTTTCTTTCTTTTCTTTTTCTAATGTGATATAAGACCGACTGCTGAGTTTGCAGTCTTGTAGTCTAATTTAATGCTTTTGTCTGTGTCAGAAAATGACTATTTCTACATTTTAATTTTCATTTAATCTGCACTTTTATGTTTGTTTAAAGAATAATATGAATATAGAAAAATATATACATATATCGTTACAGGCAAAAAATCATCTTTTTTTTCACAAAACTCTGACCAGGTCGACCTTACTTACGAACAATTCCATATGTATATCCCCATATATGGAGAGTCGGAAGTTTATATATATGTTTCTTTATGCTTCCGATCCCCATATGTTGGGGATATGCATGGGACATATAAGAACATTCGTACGTAAGGTCGACTCTACCAGAATGTACCCCCTTTTTTTAAAGTCATATGTCGACGTTGTTCTGCATACAATAATTTTGCCTATCATTTGAGAAATAATTTAAATTAATTCTCCATATTCCAAACTACAAGTTTATCAAATTCACTTGTAACTAGAGGTGGCAAAGTAGCGGGCCGGACCGATCCCGGGCTCGTCGGGCTTTAAATTTTTGGGCCGGGTCGGACCGGGCCCGAAATTTTTCGGGCCTAAAAATATGAAGTCCAAACCAACCCCGGGCGAGCTTTCAGGCGGGCAGGCTTTTTTTAGATAATTTTTTTTAATATATAAAATTAATATTCTAAATTAAAAAATAATTATTTAATTAAGATCTCATAACTCCTTAACTTAAATAAAGAATCAGTGATGAGAATATTTGAGCTTACTTATTCTTATGATAATGCTTCTTGTATATCTTGACCTATTTATGTATTCATGCGATGATATTGTAATGCATTATGATTTTAATTCTTTAATTTAAGGAGAAAAAAATAGTAATTACAAAATCAAAGATAAATGATATTATTAAACGTCAATCCGACTTATACTCATAAAATAATAGAATAAAATAAATTAATTATACTATATATATTTAAGATCAATGATTCAAAATAGATTTTACATATTATAAGATCATTAATCATCAAGGTATATATTTTTGGAGATAATTTCTCTTATGAATTATTTTTGAATGATTTATGAGGTTATTATTATTTCTAGAATTTATTTTTCTAACCAGTATGTGAATTAGTAAAAAAATTGTTATTATAAAAAATAAATAATTATATAAAATATAATTAATATTATTAAAAAAATATAGATATGTATATTAAATAATATTATAAATATATATATTTAATAAAAATCGGACGGGCTTTTTTAACATAAAACCCCGGGCTTTTTTGGTCCAAAGCTCGGTAGGCCCGAGGGTTTTTTCGGGCGGGCTTTTTAGGCCCGATTTTTTTTGGGCCTTTAATTTTGAAGCCCAAACCGGCCCAAACCCCGGGTACCCCAGGCGGGCTTTTTGGGCCGGGCTCATTTTGCCGGCTCTACTTGTAACACATCTTTAAATAGAAATTAGGATCAAATCTCATCACAAAATAAACTTTCGAATTGTTTTTGTAGCATTTCAAAATGATTTTTGTCGGACTCAAAGAATTGGCTAAAATCAACAAAAACCAATCAATTGAGACTGGTTGCACAAGTTGGAAATAGGTTCGACATCTACAATCCTTACTTTGAGAATATATCTCATGCTACACCCACATGCATTGTATACTTTTATCATAACGTTGACACGTGGCAGTTTATAGATCCTTATCGATATGGACCAAGCTAATTAGAATCCATATCGATAGAGATCTAATTAAATACATGCCTTAGTGTTTGGGACGTTAATTATGGATATAATTAAGTGCATACCTATAGTGTTTGAGATTCTAATTAACCTATCGATATAGATATATACAATACGAAGATTGGCTATGTATGGAGATGTAACATCAAATCTACCTTATCTTGAGATTTTTTTAAAAACCTATAAATTACTTCCCCACGTGTCTATAAATTTGTTCTTAAGACATATTGTTGTTGATTATATTTTTATATTATTTATTTGTATTTCATTACCACCAATAAATATCATGTGCATTGTGATAAACTCATTGCACGGTTTTCACTTGCTCTTTTCACTTGTGTGATGTCTTTTAATTTGTTTTCGCTATTACATAAAGATGTCACGTTTGGATATAGTTTTATGTGGTTGGTGCAATTTTAAGTATTTTAGAGCAGCTAAGGCACAACGGGGTATTTGAAGGTTGAGAATAAGAGATAATGTTCGGAATAATTAAAGAGATTAAAGTTCACCTTGATACAAATTTGTAGGTAAAAGTGGAGTGAAAATCGGACTTCAAATGAGGAAGAAATTGGAGAAACAAAGTACATAATGCTAGGATTTGCAAAAACGACGACCTACACACAAAAACAATTATCTACGGGGTTGGTCACCGTTTCCATCCGAGTTTTGATTAGTTTTATTTTTTAAGGCTCTTCTCATCCTTTTTGGAGAGGAACTAAACCCCAAAACTAAGAATATGTCTCATTGTTTAGGTTTTGAACACCTTTTATAGCTTTTATAATTTTAGGCTTCATATTTCATATTTTTACTTTGCTCTAAAGTTAGTTTATAATTTGCTAGATTTCTATCTCTGTCTCCATCTCGGTCTCTCCCTTCCATCTCGCCAAAAAACTCATGCTCCTTACCATTCCATCGTCGGAATCCGACCATGGCTTCTCAAGAGGTACGTGCCGGCAATACTCACGTTCCATTATATTCGAGTTTAATTTTTTGATAATGTGTAATCCGACCTATAATATGCAAAACCGGTCGATAATTTGATAGTGTAATCCGACTGATAATATGCAGAATTCGATCGACTACACGAAATCCGATCGGTTCCGGCCGGTCGGATTCTTTATAACCGACCGGATTCTTCTATTTTACATGATAAAATATGCCGATAATATGCTATTATGATAAACGTGTATGATTAAATATGCCAATAATATGATTAAATATGCTATTATGATAAACGTGTATGATTTGTTTCATTGCCTTTTTATGATTAAATATGATTTAATACGCTATATGATAAACATGTATGATTTGATTAAATGTGATTTAATATGCTATTAAATATGATTTGATTAAATATAATTTGTATAATATGCTATTATGATTAAATATGCTATTTAATTATAGTTTTTATAGTTAAATATGTTTTGTATGATTTATAATTGTGTCATTATTATAATTTTTAATTTTTTGATATTTGTTTGATTTAGAATATGATTTGTTTTATTTTATAATATTTATATAATTCGTATTATTTTTATTGTTTAGGTGATGCTAATTATTTGAGACCCAAGATGATAAATGTTGTGGTTCAAAGCACATATTATCAGATTAATTACTTGGATATAACTATGACTAGATTATTTGAGATTGGTGGTTTATTATTATTGGATAAGTTTACTAGTGAGTGCTTTGGTAACTTACTTGACTGGAAGTATGGGGCAAAAAATATCATGAATTTGCACCACATGATTTCTCAATAGATAATGATAGATTATGATCTACTATGGTTTCGTATGAACGGACGAAGACTTGATTGGAGCCCAAGCATAGATGATGCGGATGGTAGTTTATACCTTCGCGTTACGCATATTATTATGCTTTACGGGATGCTATTATCTATAGATCCCATAGTACTTGTGGACTCGTGGGCGTGGGCATTGGTCGATAATTTGGATTTATTCGTCGGATTTCTGTAGGGTGCATATACGTATAAGTGTATGTTCCACTACTTAAATCAGATTCAAGTGAAGAAGAAATATCATTTCTATGAACCAACTTAGGCATTGGTTGTTTGATCGTTCGAGGTCATACCTAGTCTAGCTGGGGCTGTTGGGAAATATGTTAGTCGATCTGTGTACCCTAGATATTTGAGATGGAGATTCAAGTGCAAGGCCTCAGTGATGATTTATCGGTTTTATTTGAGTCCGGGTACTATTTTTTATAATTCTTAAAATTTTGTTATAATTGATTAATTTAATTTTGATTAAGTCTTGTTTATTTGAATTGTAAATAGGTCGATTAGCATATCCAGATCATGCCCACAGATGAAGAAATCATCACATCCTACTGGATGTCACTCGGACACGACGAGGTGCTTGGTGTGCCGTATATAGAGCCCCAGAATCTGCCGAGGGATGGGGGCAGTTTCCCCGACGAGCACTAGTCATTAATGGTGACAATGAGGGAAATTATCGTGTCTCTGGGGGTAATTCACGTTTGCGTCCGAAACACAATACAAAACGACATATTGTTGAGGAGTCACAGCACAACGCATATGATACTGAAGGCTCTGATCGGAGATCACGGTTCGTATCTTGTCATGTAGAGAGACAGGAATGGGTCCATCGTCTCACTTCTTCGTCAAGCAGCGACGATCACCTCGACCTAGTGATCATCAGTTCTTAGAGGACCTAGAGAGGCATGCTCAGAGGGTGGCTGAGCTATCGAGGATGCATATTGAGGAGGTTGAGGTATGGATGACGACGAGGTTGACGAATTAGTTTAGGGAGTTGATTGAAACCGTCCGTTGTGGTAGTTCACGATGTATACCAACATATTCTCTCTCCGATCGTCATACTCATCCTTGTTGGATTTGTATACTGGAAGCAGTTTTGGTTGAGCTTGTATACAATGTTTCCTGTTACCACTATTACAATATCCTATTTGAATTGTTTACTTGATTGCATATGTATGTCCATTTATCTCATATATAAGTTAGATCATACAGTGTGTTGTAGATCACAGAAGTCTGTATGATTGGTCAAGCTTAATGAGATATAAAAAGTATCACAACTGAGACAACTTGAGGACGAGTTGTCGGTATAGCCGCGTATAGATAAGAAGTGACTTGACTTGGTTTCTTGTCTCATGATGGCACGCCTCGACGTATTGATGGATCACAGTGAGATGAGTTCTTCTATCTGACCGTCGTGAAGAACCTAGATCTCGGTGACTTACGTTGATCTAAACCTCGATAAGGTATTAGGTGAGTATGAGTTGCTGACCATCACTTTGACTTGTTATGGGTGAGGGTTACATGAGTTAACCCAAGATTCTATGCATCTTGGGTGGTGGCAGTGCTTGTATGTCATGCTAGTTACCTGTGTCGAGTTACCGTATCCGCTAGGATGATGACGCCCCTTAAGGAGCTCAAAGGTTTATTGTACTAAACCCTGCAGGTTGAGTTATCTTAAGTACAATAATAAGGTTGAGTGGTACTACTTAAGGAATTAAAGTAATTAATTATTTTAAGCAGTCAGAATGCTGTAAATAATTAATGGATGTACGATATCTTAAATACGAGGATTCGTAAAGTCTAAATGCGAGCCCGACTCAACTTCGGAAATAAAGGGGTAAGTCAGCATTTATTCTTTAGTGGCATGAATAAATGTTTATGAATTAATTTATGTTCTGGGCTGAATATAAGATAATTAATTTATTTGAGGCCCATCTTTATTCCTCAGATTTGATCCCTGGCCGCCCATCCGTGCCCGGAGCTATTAAGATTTTCGTCCACTTCTCTTAGAGTCCCACCGACTCGCTTGATCCTCTCTATCTTAAGTGATATTATTATATTTATTAGATATGCATAAATCCTATCATGATAGGATTTAGGGTTGTAGTATAAATATAAGACGAGAGAGAAAATCAAAGGCTAATCCTCAAGCTAGAATTTTCGAGAATTCCTATTTCAAAATAGTGAGATTTTGAAAATCTTGAGAAGAGGAAGAAAGTGATTTTCTATAGCACTCTCCATAGATTGTCCTCACTCGGCATTGGAGTTTAGGCAATCGGGATACAGTCCAGAAGATCAAAGCACGAGTCTTGATCCTTTCTTCCCCGACAGATTCGCAGGTAAACACGATAAAACTCCTACGTGTTGTAATTAATTATATAGGTGCATGCTAGGCATATAATCAATGTATGGTGAATTAAACATCCAAGATAGATCATCGGAGAGGTTAAAATAAGATTTCCTACATTGGTATCGAGCACTGGATCGGATCGCTCTGTTGGATTAATTCATGTTTGATTAAACATGCGCAATTAATTAATTGTGAATCATCGCTCATCGTGGCTCGCTTTATTTTTGTCGGATTTTGTTTTTCACCACGAGAAAATCCGTGGTTATATTAGATTTTTTCTTGTAAATCTTATCTGTAAAAGAAGAACGAAGATAAAACACGAAGAACGAGACGATGGAGACCACCGAATCGACGCGACGCCGCTCGGCAGCGCACGCGAATTCTCGACAAAGACGTCGGCGCATGCGGGCGGCATCGCACGCGGATAGACGACATATCTCGGCGGGTCGCGTGGTAGCAACCTTCGGCAGAGCTCGGACACGCCTCGGCAGATGGTGCGCCATCGTCGGCAGCACATGCGCACAGGGGTGCGGGTCGTCGGCATCGCTCGGCGGCATCGGGCGGCAGGCCTCGGCAGCCGAAATGCGGCCGATGGTCTCACCGCTCGGCAGTCGCCTCGGCATCCCTCGGCGGCATCGGGAGACGCGGCTCGGCATGCCTCGGTGGGTCGGGCTCGGTAGCGCTCGGCAAGCCTCAGGCGGTATCGGGCGACGCCGCTCGGCAAGTCTCGGCAGGGCACTAGGCTATAGCGCGCGAGTCGCGTGCAGGTTTTCTCTGCAGTTGCCTACACCTGCGCGTAGATGGCTCGGCCGCGTCGCGCGGCGGCGGGCAGGTCTCGGCTAGTGGGCGACGACACGCGCAAGGCCTCTCGGCCATGATGCACGATGCTGCTCGGCGTTCCTCGGTAGGCTGAGCGTGCGATTTTCTCGGCCAAGTCTCGACCGACAGTGCACGAGACGTGCACGGCTTTCCCGACAGGGCTTAGCGAGGTTGGGCGACGTAGCTCGGCAGGGACGGCAGGGCGTGCGGTCTTCTCGGCCAGACATGGGCGATGGCGGCGCGAGCTAGGCGATCAGGTAGGTGTGCATCACCGAGCTTTTTCGACCCTGCTCAAGATTTTGACCCGGTTCGCCCGATCCATCGCTTCGCCCGCTTTCAATTTTTGGCCCAAAGCGAATCCGTCCGCGCCCGCGCAAGCAGGCCTGCTGAGATTTTTGAAGATCTCAGACTTTGCAAATTTATGTAATAAATTAGCAAGTGAGGCGGTCACATGAACTAATTTATTTTATTTTTATCGCTCAAAGCATGTCGGATGTTTAAATTATGTAAGATGCTATGTATGTTTAATTACGAGATAAACATATTATATGGCGCCTAGTAAGCATGCTAGTTTATCGTGTTTTTCAAACATATTTTAGAATCATGAAGAGCATGATGTCGAGTGTCGGATTTCAGATATCGAAAGCGCTTTGGTTGAGCTTGTATACAATGCTTTCTACCACTATTACAATCTCCTATCCGATTTGAATACTTGATTGCATATATCTCGTGTCCCCTTATCTCATATATGTTAGATCATACAAGTGTGTAAGATCACGTAAGTCCGTATGATGGTCAAGCTTAACGAGATATAAAAGTTTCACACCGAGACGACTTAAGGACGAGTTGTCGCTTAGGTCGCAAAGATAGATAAGAAGTGACTTGACTTAGTTGCTTGTCTATGCCGGTACGCCTCTCGACGTATCAAGGATCACAGTGAGACGTGTTCTTCTTCGACCGCCGGAAGAACCAAGATCTCTGCGACTTACGATGATCTAAACCTCGATAAGGTATTTTATGAAAGTTGTCACCATCACTTGACTTGTTATGAGTGAGGGTTAGAGTTCTAACCCAAGATTTCCGATCCCGATGTCCGCTAGTTATCTCAGACGAGTCACCGATCCGCTAAGGACGATGACGCCCCTTAAGGAGCTCAAAGGTTTATTGTACTAAACCCCGCAGTTGAGTTAGCTCAAGTACAATAATAAGGTCGAGTGGTACTACTTAAGGAAATGAAGTTATTAATCGCTTTAAGCAAATGATTGTCGAAATGATTAACGGACGCTCGATATCTTAAATACGGATTCAGAATGTCTAAGTTCAACTTTTATAAGGGTAAGTCAACATTCTTTCTCTAGTGGCATGATCGAATGTTTATAAATTAATTTATGTTCGGCCGAACATAAGATAATTAATTTATTTGAGGCCCATCTTATTCCTCAGATTGATCCCCTGGCCGCCCATCCAGCCCATTGCCACCGGAAGAAATCGGCGCCCATCGCTTCCTCAAAGGAAAGATTTTATTCTCTTTATCCCACAAGGATATTATTATATTTATGGTATATGCATAGATCCTTTCCATATAAGATTATGGTAATAATCCGTAGAGTATGGAAATAATCCCGAGAGTATGGAAATAATCCTAAGATTATGGTATTTTTCCATATAGATTATGGTAATGTCCATATAGATTATGGTAACTCCATACGGGATTAAGGTAGTGCATTATAAATATAAGGTATGAGATAAAGTCTCAGCTAATGCTTAAGTATTGAGAGCACAATTTTCGCCCTCAATAAGTAGTAATCTCAAAAGTTGTGGTTTAAGGGTGATTTCGTAGTATTCTCCATAGATCGTCCTCACTCGACGCTGGAGATTGGGCATCCGGATACACCCGTAAGGTCAAAGCACGAGTCTCACCGCTCGATCCGTTCATACCGCTCGATCCACCTCGACAGATGTAAACACGAAAATTTACGTGTAATTAATTATATAGACGCATGCTAGGTTTATAATCAATGTATGGTGAATTAAATATCCAAGATGGATCCTCGGCGGTGGTTAACATAAGTTTTCCCTACATTGGTATCGAGCCCCGAGATCGACCCGCTCGCTGGATTAATTCACGCCGATTATTACGCATGCTTTATTAATTGTGGATCCGCTGCTCATCGTGGCTCGCTTATTGTTTTTGTTGGTTTTTGTTTTACACCACGAGAAAATCCGTGGCTAGATTAGATTTTTTCGTAAATCTTATCCGAAAAGAAGAACAAGAACTAAACGACGGAAAAACAGGTCTCTGCATCATCCGGTGGCGATCGCGAGGGCGATCGCGAGGGCTGCGTGCGATCCTCGGGCGCCTAGAAGCGTTTAAAGGCTGCACGGCCGCGGCGAGCTACGGCGACGGGCGCGCTCGCATGCAGGCGAAACCCGCGCCGCGAGCGCACTCACGGCCGCATGCTATGTATGTTTAATTACGACGATAAACATATTATAGTGTTTTCCGTCCGCGCCTGCACGCGAGGCCGTGAATTGGATGCGTTTATTTCGTACTTTGTAAATCTATGTAATAGATTAGTAAGCATGCTAGGTTTATCGTGTTTATCAAACATATTTTAGAATTGTTTTACTGACGCGCATAGAGCATGTTTTACATGTTGAGTTCTATAGAAAAGCATGCTAGATTACGTGATCTGCATGGACAAACCTTTTGAATAAAAAGACTAAGCAAGCAACCCGACAAATTAATTTTTCAAATTAAAATGTCAAGACCTCCACTTTTGATCTCTAAACAAAGTGAGACGACTTTGTGAGTAAACGCCCACACGCGCGCTTGCTTACACCTTGTTTATCATAAGTTTGTTAGATGAGATTTCTAAATAAAACATTTTAAATCTATTGAGAAGTGGGAGTTTCATGTAAACGCCCACACGCGTGGCTTGCATGTGCGATTTTCATAAGTTCTCTAGAGATAGATATAAAATGAGATAACAAAAGAATTTGAATTGAAGCGGTATGGTCCGAGTGAGTATACCAATTCTAAGAATTCATCTTCTGTTTGTTAAAATTGTGGTCATTGCTTAGACATCACCTCAGTACAACTTCCTCGCCAAGTCCCTTCTTGCGATAGTGATGTGGTCTAGTAAGGTCCAATCATTAATTTCATTTGTTATAAGGATAAGTTGACATGGATTGAAATTAAGCGACTAAAAGGTATATTTTAGTGCGGTCGAGGGGTTCATGTAAGCGTCCACACGCGTGGCTTGCATGTGAGATTCCTTGGGCAATCGGAGGTTTCAATTATATTGTTTTATCAAAAGGTTACAATATTATTATTACGAATTATTTGCGATCGTATGCTTATGTGTTTACATTATCGTTTCGAGATATGTCTCTTCGCCGATTATCAATATGCTCGCACAAAATCCGCTATCCGTCCAAATTTTATCGAGTGGAAGCGAAACATGGAATATGTTCTTATTTGAAGAACACATGTTTGTTCTCACTACTCCTAAACCCGATGCCCTTCATCGACGATCGACTAATGAGCGCGAGAGTCGGCGACTTTGGAATAAGTCAAACAATATGGCTAAATGCTATATGATGACTACGATGTCCAAAGGCTTGCAGCTGCAGCATCAGTCGATGGTAGACGCGACTGATATTTGGTCAAGTCTCGAGAGTAAGTTTGGGCAGTCGGATCGGACAGTCCGCTTCCACACAATGAGAGAAATCTTGGCGTGTAAGATGGAAGAAGGAAGTTCGGTCCATGAACATATCTCCCACATGACTCATCTCATGGATAGTCTTGATCAGTTGGGAGGAGGTATTGACGGCGAAGCCAAGGTCGATATCATCCTCAATACACTGCCCAAGTCTTTTGAGAACTTTCGCGTGAATGCGATCATGAGCAAGACCGAGTATACACTTAGTCAGTTGCTTAATGATCGTTCTTTGCGGAAGGAGTTATGGAAAAGGAGCACATGCTCTTGCTAGCACATCTAAGGGCCCAAAATTTTCATCGCAAAATGGAAATAGAAAAGGGTACCAAAGGTGGTAGAGAGCGAAATAGTGGGAGTAATGGAGCAAGAACATGGTTGCCATACGGAGGCTTGAAGAAGCCAAGGAGAAGGGCAAGTGCTTCAAGTGCTGTAAGACGGGCATTGGAAGGCCAAGTGCCCTATGCTCGAGGCTCAAGTCGCCGCTTGCTTTAGTAACGGAAACATGTTTAGCGACTTGTTCTACCCATTCTTGGGTAGTAGATACGGTATAACCGATCATGTTTGTTACACCTGCGGGGTTCCTGCGGATAAGGAGCTGTTTGATGGCGAGATAACGATCTCCATGGGCAGCCGCGCGAAAGTCGAAGCGTTGCGATTGGAGATGTTTCTTTATGTTTTGGGACAACAGCTTTAGTTTTGAAAGACGTTTTATATGTGCCGGATTTTGGTGGAACCTTGTTTATTTGAAATTATTTACTCATGGATATTCTGTTATTTTTGATAGTGGTGTTTCTATCATAAGAAATGACGAAGTTATCTCGTGTTGGCACCTTATATAATTCGCTTTATACTATTTTCGCAAAACATAATACCTATAACGATGTCAGATCTTCATCAAACCCTAAAAAGAGAAAGTTTTCTTAAGAAGATGACTCTACTTTTCTCTGGCATCTTAGATTAGGTCACATCAATCTAAATAGGATCCAAAGGCGGCTAAGAAATGAGCGTTGGGTAATCTCACGGTTACATCTGCTCCCACCTGCGAATCTGTATGAAGGTAAGATGTCGACCGGACCCTTCAAAGCAAAGGGTTATAGAGCCGAAGAAATGTTGGAGTTAGTCCATTCGACACTGTGTGGACCGATGTCCACACAAGCTCGTGGAGGTACAGTATTTTGTCACTTTCATTGACGATTACTCAAGGTACGGATACATATACCGCTCACCGCAGTCCGAATGCTTTGAGAAATTCAAAGAGTTTAAGCGTAAGTGGGCGAAGCTAGGTAAGAGTATCAAGTCATCATGTCCGATCGCGGTGGCGAATACCTCGAGAACGAGTTTATGGACTATCTAGTGAAGTGTGGGATTACATCCCAACAAGATTTCACCCGCACACCACAAAGAAAATGGTGTGTCGAGCGAAGAAATAGGACTCTTTTCGAAATGGTTAGATCTATGATGAGTTATGCTACATTGCCTATTTCGCTTACGGGATATGCCTTAGAGACGGCGACATACTTGCTAAATCTAGTACCGCCCAAGTTAGTCGAAAGACCGCTTCGAGTTGGGGTTTGGGCGCAAGCCCGGTTTAAGCCACATAAGGATATGGGGCGGTCCGAGACATGTCTTTGAACAAGAAGGCCGAAGTTGGAGGCTAGATCCGACGCAAGGTCATTTATTGGCTATCCTAGAGGAACGAAAGGTGGTTTATTCTATAGTCCCAAGGATCGAAGGTCATTATTAGCACTAATGCTCGATTCTTAGAAGAGGACTACATGAAAATCATAAGTCCAAAGTTGAAATCATTCTTCAAGAATTAGAAGATGATCGATTCCACCGCGATTACAGCCAAGTGCGAGATGTCGAGTCTAGTGGAGGATCGACACCGGATACTTCAAGAAATTGAAGTGGGTCGAGTTCCACTGGAGATACCGACCAGATAAGTGGTACTTACACGACAAGTTGTGCAAGTTAGAGAACCACAAGTATCTCGCACCCACCGTTGCCATAGTGCTGTAGAACCTCGTCAGAGTGGGAGGTTGTTCGTCAACCCGAGCGATTTATGTTCGTGGGTGAATCTTGATTTAGTCCCAACAGATTTAACATGCAATAATCGACCCATGGACATACAAGGAGGCGATACAAGATATTGATGCAAGATCATGGCACACCGCTATGGACTTAGAAATGGAGTCCATAACGGCTATGGATGTATATGAAAAGACACTCTACCGGATGGCAAGGAAGCCATAGGTAGTAAGTGGATATACAAGAGGAAGAGATTCCGATGGAGAGGTTTCGCTTTCAAAGCCGTGCTTGTGGCGAAAGGGTACACTCAGATTGAGGGCATCGATTTCACGAGACCTTTCACCGCTGTAGCAATGCTCAAGTCCATCGTAATTCTTCGGCCATAGCAGCCCACTGAACCTAGAGGTTTGGCAAATGGACGTTAAAACCGCTTTTCTAAAGCGGTTACCTTGAGGAAGGTAGAGACATCTATATGCAAAGAACGAAGGTTATGTGGTAAAGGGTGAAGAGCATCTAGTATGGAAGCTTAAGTCCATTTATGGGCTTAGCGAGCCTCCCGATCATGGAACTTACGCTTGACGAGGTAGTAAAGTCCTATGGATTTACCCAGTTGCCTAGAGAGTTGTGTGTATCGGTTAGATGTCAACAGTGATGTGGTATTTCTTGCACTTTATGTAGATGACATCCTTCTAGTTGGCAACAACGTGAAGTCAAGTATCGACGAAAGAGTTGGCTATCCGATCGGTTTCAAATGAAAGACTTAGGAGATGCAGTGCACATTCTTGGGATCAAGGTTTACCGAGATCGCAAGAAGAAAATGTTGAGCTTATCTCAGCGCCTTACATTGATATCGTGATTACCGTTTTAGTATGCGCACCGCCAAGAAAGGATTGCTACCTTTCGCATATGGCGTTCCTTTATCTAAAACGCAATCACCTATGACCGCAGCGAGATAGAGGAAATGAGACAAGTTCCTGCACGCTTCCGCGTAGGAAGTCTCATATACGCAATGCTATGCGAGACCCGATATCCGCTATGCGGTAGGCATAGTAGCTAGATATCGCCTAACCACGACAAGCTCATTGAATTGCGATAAAGCATATACTCAAGTACCGAAAAGGACTCGAGATTATAGGCTAGTTTACCATGCAGATAGTCTAATGCCTTTGGGTTATCTGCACTGATTTCCAAGTCGACCGTGATGAGAAAAAGTCAACCCGGGCTATGTGTTTACCTTGGGAGGTGGAGCCGATATCTGGCGAGTGCAAAGCAACGATGCATTGCGGACTCTACCATGGAAGCCGAATATGTAGCCGCTTGGAGGCTTCTAAGGAGGCTGTATGGTTCAAGAACTACCTCATGGATCTAGCGTGGTACTGGTTTGCCCAAGAGTATCATAGTTTCTCGTGATAACTCGTGATGTGGCAAACGAAGGAACCACGGACCCACAAGCGACAAAACACATAGAGAAAGTACCATGTCATACGAGAAATCGTTAGACGAGGTGACGTGCTGATTGAAAAGATTGATACGACGGAAAATCTAGCGGATCCATTCACGAAGAGCTCTGCGCAAAAAGTCTACGTTGGACACGTTAGAGGACTCGATTGCGCTTGATGGCACCCACTTAGAAACTTTTGTATAAGTGGGAGAAGCAAAGTGATGGTTGTTTGTAATAGCTAGTAGAAAGACACATTGTATACTAAAAGTTTGCTTTAGTATAAGTGGGAGATTGTTGGTTGTATAATCGAAAGTTTGGTTGAGCTTGTATACAATGTTTCCTCGCTACCACTATTACAATCTCCTATCCGACTGAATACTTGATTGCATATATCGTGTCCCCTTATCTCATATAAGTTAGATCATACGATGTGTAGAAGATCACGAAGTTTGTATGATTGGTCGAGCTTTAATGAGATATAAAAGTTTCACGGTGAGACGACTTAAGGACGGGTTGTCGGGTTTAGGCTGCAGTATAGATAAGAAGTGACTTGACTTAGTTGCTTGTCTATGCTGGTACGTCTCTGACGTATTGAAGGATCACAGTGAGATGTGTTCTTCTTTCTGACCGTCGTGAAGAACCAAGATCTCGGTGACTTACGATGATCTAAACCTCGATAAGGTATTAGGTGAGTATGAGTTGCCGACCATCACTTTGACTTGTTATGAGTGAGGGTTATATGTTCTAACCCAAGATTCTCCGCATCTTGGGTGGTGGCAGTGCTTGTATGTCACGCTAGTTATCTATGTATCGAGTCACCGTATCCGTTAAGGATGATGGCGCCCATAAGGAGCTCAAAGGTTTATTGTACTAAACCTGCGCAGTTGAGTTAGCTCAAGTACAATAATAAGGTTGAGTGGTACTACTTAAGGAAATGAAGTTATGTCGCTTTAAGCAATCGATTCTTGTAAATGATTAATGGACGTTCGATATCTTAAATACGGGATTCGTAATGTCTAAGTGCAAGCCCGACTCAACTTCGGTTATAAAGGGGTAAGTCGACATTCTTTCTCTAGTGGCATGATCGAATGTTTATAAATTAATTTATGTTACGGGCTGAACATAAGATAATTAATTTATTTGAGGCCCATCTTTATTCCTTGCATTTGATCCCAAATTTGGCCCGTCCAGGCCCATTACTCTTGGAAGAAATCGACGCCCTCTGCTCTCAAAGGAAAGATTTTATTCTCTTTATCCCACAAGGATATTATTATATTTATGGTATATGCATTGATCCTTTCCATATAAGATTATGGTAATAATCCGTAGAGTATGGAAATAATCGAGAGTATGGAAATAATCCTAAGATTATGGTATTTTTCCATATAGGATTATGGTAATGTCCATATAGGATTATGGTAATTTCCATATGGGATTAAGGTAGTGCATTATAAATATAAGGTATGAGATAAAGTCAAAGGCTAATGCTTAAGTATTGAGAGCACAATTTTCGTCCCTCGATAAGAGAATCTAGAAAATTTGGTTGGGGTTTAAGGGTGATTTCTTGTAGTATTCTCCATAGATCGTCCTCACTCGGCGTTGGAGATTGGGCATCCGGATCTGATCGGAAGGTCAAAGCACGAGTCTCGACTGTTCGATCCGTTCATACCGTTCGATCCACCTCGGCGGATCGAAGGTAATCACGAGAAAACCTACGTGTTGCAATTAATTATATAGACGCATGCTAGGTTTATAATCAATGTATGGTGAATTAAATATCCAAGATGGATCCTCGGGCGAGGTTAACATAAGTTTTCCTACATTGAGTTCTATAGAAAAGCATGCTGGGATTACGTGATCTGCATGGACAAACCTTTTGAAAAAAGACTAAGCAAGAAATCGACATATTAATTTTAAATTAAAATGTCAAGACCTCCACTTTTGATCTCGAACAAAGTGATACGACCGTGAGTGGCGCCCACACGTGTGGCTTGCTTGCCTTGTTTATCATAAGTTTGTTAGATGAGATTTCTAAATAAAACATTTTAATCTATTGAGAAGTGAGAGTTTCATGTATGGCGCCCACACGCGTGGCTTGCATATGCGATTTTCATAAGTTCTCTAGAGATAGATTTAAAATGAGATATCAAAGGAATTTGGATTGGGCGGTATGGTTCTAGTGAGTATGCCAATTCTAAGAATTCATTTCTCGTTAAAATTGTGGTCATTGCTTATACATCACCTCAAGTACAACTTCCATGCCAAGTCCCTTCTTGTGATAGTGATGTGGTCTAGTAAGGTCCAATCATTAATTTCATTTGTCATAAGGATAAATTGACATGGATTGAAATTAAACGATTAAAAGGTATATTTTAGTGCAGTCGGGGGTTCATGTGTATGGCGCCCACACGCGTGGCTTGCATGTGGAATTCCTTGGGCGATTGGGGGTTTCAATTAATATTGTTTTATCAAAAGGTTACAATATTATTGTTACGAATTAATCGTATGCTTATGTGTTTACATTACTTTTCAGATATGTTTCTAACACCGATTATCAATATGCTCGCACAAAATCCTCTATCCGGTCCAAATTTTATCAAGTGAAAACAAAACATTGAGATTGTTCTTACTGCTGAAGAAAATTAATTTGTACTCACTACACCTGTCCCAAACCTCAGACGATTTTATCTGCGATGAGGGCGCAAGGAGCACGAGAAATGGGACAAATCAAATAGAATGGCAAAATGCCTTCTTTTGGTCACCATAATGCGAGTACACCGCAACTCCGGCATCAAGAGATGGAAGATGCGACCACTATATGGCTAAATCTCGTGAAAGAGTCGGACATAATAGCTTGTCATAATTTGATGAAATCAATAATGTCAAGTTGATGAAGGAAAAGCGATTAGGTGCGTGACCATGTAGAGCAAATGATCAATCTCTTGAGAGAGCTCGAATTGGTTGGATGATATATTGATGGCGTTGTCGAATCGATATGATCCTCAACACTTTGCCCAAGTCTTTTGATGACTTCCGTTATGGAGTAGTCCTTTATGATAAGAGTTATACTCTAGATTCATTGCAAGAGGATCTAATGCGGAAGAACACAAAATGGGCAAATGTGCCTGATCTTTAATCTGCACCTCAAAGAAAACCAACGCTTTATTGAAAGATGAAAAGGAAAAGTGGAATTCAAGAGATGCTAGGGCTAAAGAAAGAGAGTGAAATGTCAAAGGTCTACCAGCGGTTTAAAAAGCAAAGGAGAAGGCAAATGTTTCAAGTGCGGTGAGGCGTGCGTTGGAAGGCTAAGTGCCCCAAGCTCAAAGCTCAGTACGCCATTTGCTTTAATGTGAAACATGTTTAGCGACTTGTTCTACTCATTCATGGGTAGTAGATACGGGTCGATCGATCATGTTTGTTACACCTTGCGGGGGTTCTGCGGACAAGGAGGCTGCATGATGGCGAGATAACGATCTCCATGGGCAATGCGACGAAATTCGAGACCGTTGCAATCGGAGATGTTTCTTTATGTTTGATAGAACAATTTTAGTATTAAAAGGCGTTTTATATGTGCGGAGTTTCGTGGAACCTTATTTCGGTTTGAAACTATTTATTCATGGATATTAGATTGTTTTTATAGTGGTGTTTCTATCATAAGAAATAACGAAGTTATCTATGGTGGCACTATATATAATTAAGCTTTATACTATTTACATCCAAACATAATACCTTTAATTATGTTGCATCTACATCAAACCTTAAGAAGATAAAGTTTTCTTCGCAAGATGACACCACATTTCTCTGGCATCTTAGATTAGGTCACATCAATCTAAATAGGATCCAAAGGCGGCTAAGAATGGGCGTTGGGTGATCTCATAGTTACTCCGTTCGATCTGCGAATCTGTATAGAAGGAAAGATGTCGACGGACCTTCAAAGCGAAGGGTTATAGAGCCAAAGAAGTGTTGAAGCTAGTCCATTATGACCTGTGTGGACCTATGTCCACACAAGCTCGTTGAGGGTACGAGTATTTTGTCATTTTCATTGACGATTACTCAATGTACGGATACATATACCCGCTTCACCGCAAGTCTGAATGCTTTGAGAAATTCAAAGAATTTATGGCGGAAGTGGAGACAAAGCTTGGTAAAAGTATCAAGTCGGTCGATGCGATCGTGGTGGCGAATACCTCGATGTGAGTTTATGGACTATTTGGTGCGATGTGAGATTACCTTCCACTCACTACACCGGCACACCACAACAAAATGGTGTGTCGGGCGAAGAAATAGGACTCTCTTAGAAATGGTTAGATCAATGATGAGTTATGCAACATTGCCTAATTAGTTACGGGGGTATGCCACAGAAACAACGGCATACTTGCTCAATCTAGTACCATCAAGTCGGTCGAAAAGACCCTTTTCGGAGTTGTGGTTTGGCGCAAGCCTCAGTTTAAACCATATAAGGATATGGGCGATCCGGCACATGTCTTTGAACAAGAAGGCGACAAGTTGGAGGCTAGATGCGAGGCGAGGCGTTTATTGGCTATCTAGAGGAACAAAAGGTGGTTATTTCTATAGTCTAAGGATCAGAAGGTCATTATTAGCACTAATGCCCGATTCTTAGAAGATGATTATATGAAAACCATAAATCCAAAGTTGAAATCATTCTTGAGAATTAGAAGATGAGCGATACGCCACCGATTAGGCGAAAAGGTGCGAGATGTCTTGTCTCAGTGGGAGGATCGACACGAGATACTTCAAGAAATTGAAGTGGGTCGAGTTCCTTTGGAGATATCGGCCGTACAAATGGCACCTATCCGACAAGTTGTGCAAGATAGAGAACCACAAGTTCTTCGCACCCACCATTGCCATTGTGCCGATGGCGCCCGTCGTAGTGGGAGAGTTGTTCGTCAACCCGAGCGATTTATGTTCGTGGGTGAATCTTGGATTTAGTCGTGAAATGAGCGGACAATAATCGACCCATGGACATACGGTGAGGCGATCTAAGACATTGATGCAAGATCATGGCACACCGCTATGGACTTAGAAATTGATCCATAACGACTATGGATGTATCTGAAAAGACACCTCTACCGGATGGCGGTGAAGCCATAGGTAGTAAGTGGGTATACAAGAGGAAGAGATTCGGATGGAGAGGTTTGGCTTTTAAAGCCGGGCTTGTGGCGAAAGGGTACACTCGTATTGAGGGCATCGATTTCGCGAGACCTTTTAGCGTAGCAATGCTCAAGTCCATCGAATTCTTACGGCCATAGCAGCCCACTTAAACCGAGGTTTGACAAATGGATGTGAAAACCTCTTTTCTAAAGCGGTTACCTTGAAGAAGGTAGAGACATCTATATCAAAGAACCAGAAGGTTATGTGGTGAAGGGTGAAGAGCATCTAGTTTGGAAGCTTAAGAAGTCCATTTATAGACTCAAGCAAGCTTCCCGATCATGGAACTTTGACAAGGTGGTAAAATCCTATGGATTTACCCAGTTGCCTAGCGAAAGTTGCGTGTATCGTTTGGATGTCAACGGTGACGTGATATTTCTTGCACTTTACGTTGATGACATCATTCTACTTGGCAACAATGTGAAGTTGTTATCAGACGTAAAGAGTTGGTTAACCGATCAGTTTCAAATGAAAGACTTAGGAGATCGTACATTCTTGGGATCAAGGTTTACCGAGATCGCAAGAGAAAATGTTGAGCTTATCTCGGGCGTCTTACATTGATCTTGTGATTACTCGGTTTAGTATGCATACCGCCAAGAAAGGATTGCTACCTTCGGGCATGGTGTTCCTTTATCTAAGGGCGATCACCTATGACGCAAAGGAGATAGAGGAAATGAGACAAGTTCGCTACGCTTCCGCCGTAGGAAGTCTCATGTATGCAATGCTTTGTACGAGACCGATATACGCTATCACGGTGAGCATAGTAGCTAGATATCGATCTAACCTGGACAAGCTCATTGGATGCGGTGAAGCATATACTCAAGTACACGAAAGGACTCGAGATTATAGGCTGTTTACCATGCGAGATAGTCTAATGCCTTTGGGTTATTCGGACTCAGTTTCAAGGCGACCGTGATGAGAAGAAGTCTACCTCGGGCTATGTGTTTACCTTGGGAGGAGGCCAGTATCTGGCGGCGATTCTTGAGCCATGAAATATTTCTTGGGGCCCGATTAATAATAATTTTAAAGATAATAAAATAAAATTTTAAAATAATAGTATAAAATAATAATAATTTAAATAATATAATGAGTTTATTATAATCCTTTTAGAAATTTGATTGATGATATTAATTCACATATAAAATTTTATTAGTTGCATATATCTTTATTTTATCAATATAAAATAAATTATAGAAAAAAGAAAAGAAATAGCATTTTATCGACATAAAACAAATTATAGAAAAAAAAAATGAAAGAAAGAAAAAGGAAAATAAGTATAGGAAAAGAAAAAGGAAAATATGTAGCTAAGAGGTATCGAACCACGATCTCCTAAATGAGAGATGAAAATCATAACCTATTAGACTACAATAGATTTAGTTATTAAATATTAAATATCTATAGAGAGAGCACACATATTTAGTTAAGAGTTAATTCACACATAGTGTTATTATTTACATACATATTTTTATTTTATCAACATAAAATAAATTATATAAGAAAGAAAAAAGATCCCAAAATAAAGAGAAGAAATAGAATAAAGAGGGGAAAAAAAGCACAAACTAAAAAGAAAGAAACTGAAGAGAAAAAAAAGAAAAGAAATAAAGGATAAAAAAGTAAGAGAGAAGATGTAAAAAAGTGGAAGAAACGCAAGAAAGAGAAAAAAAGAAGAAAGAAAGAGAGTGAGAAAAAATAGAAGGAAAGAAAGAGGAAAAGAAACACAGAGCTGAGATTCGAACTTGGGAACCTTTAAATAAGGTGAAGGTTCCTATCCATCGACTATATCACCTCTTTAAAATATATTCACATATCAAATATATACCTATGTTTTCAAAAAAGTTGGGGGCCTTGGCCCCCAGAAATAACGTGGCTCCGGAGCTGGCGGAGTGAAAGCAGCGATGCATTGCGGACTCCACCATGGAAGCGAATATTTAGCCAACGGAGGTGCTAAAGAGGTTGTATGGTTCGAGAACACCTCGTGGATCTAGATGTGGTACTGGTTTGCCCAAGAGTATCTTAGTTCTTGTGATAACTCGGTGAGTGGCAAACTCGAAGGAACCACTGAGACCACAAGACAACCAAACACATAGGAGAAAGTACCATGTCATACGAGAAATTGTTAAGCGAGGAGGCGTCTTGATAGAAAAGATTGGTATCATGGATAACCTAAGCGACCCATTCACGAAGAGCCCGCGCAAAAGTTTACAAAGACCATATTCGAGGACTTGGATTGCGCAAGATGGCACCCACTTAGAAAGGAAACTTTTGTATAAGTGGGAGAAGCAAAGTGATGGTGTTGTTTGTAATAGCTAGTAGAGAGACACATTGTATACTAAAAGTTTGCTTTAGTATAAGTGGGAGATTGTTGGATTTGTATACTTTGGAAGCAGTTTTGGTTGAGCTTGTATACAATGTTTCTCGTTACCACTATTACAATCTCTCTCGAATTGTTTACTTGATTGCATATGTATGTCCCTTTATCTCATACATAAGTTAGATCATACAGTGTGTTGTAGATCACATGAGTCTGTATGATTGGTCAAGCTTAATGAGATATAAAAAGTATCACAGTTGAGACAACTTGAGGACGAGTTGTTGGTGTAGGCTGCGGTATAGATAAGAAGTGACTTGACTTGGTTGCTTGACTATGCTGGTACGTCTCTGACGTATTGATGGATCACAGTGAGATGAGTTCTTCTATCTGACTGTCTTGAAGAACCTAGATCTCGATGACTTACGTTGATCTAAACCTCGATAAGGTATTAGGTGAGTATGAGTTGCTGACCATCACTTTGACTTGTTATGGGTGAGGGTTACATGAGTTAACTCAAGATTCTCTGCATCTTGGGTGGTGGCAGTGCTTGTATGTCATGCTAGTTACCTGTGTCGGGTTACCGTATCCGTTTAGGATGATGACGTCCCCTTAAGGAGCTTAAAAAGTTTATTGTACTAAACCCTGCAGGTTGAGTTATCTCAAGTACAATAATAAGGTTGAGTGGTACTACTTAAGGAATTAAAGTAATTAATTATTTTAAGTAGTCAGAATGCTGTAAATAATTAATGGACGTACGATATCTTAAATACGGGGATTCGTAAAGTCTAAATGCGAGCCCGACTCAACTTCGGAAATAAAGGGGTAAGTCAGCATTTATTCTCTAGTGACATGAATAAATATTTATGAATTAATTTATATTGTGGGCTGAACATAAGATAATTAATTTATTTGAGGCCCATCTTTATTCCTTACATTTGATCTATGGGTTGGCCCATCCAGGCCTGGAGCTATGAAGATTTTCATCCACTTCCTCTTAGAGTCCCACTGGGACTCTGTTTGATCCTTTCTATCTTAAGTGATATTATTATATTTATTAGATATGCATAACTCCTATCATGATAGGATTTAGGGTTGCATTATAAATATAAGGTGAGAGAGAAAATCAAAGGCTAATCCTCAAGCTAGAATTTTCGAGAATTCCTATTTCAAAATAGTGAGATTTTGAAAATCTTGAGAAGAGGAAGAAGGTGATTTTCTATAGTACTATCCATAGATTGTCCTCACTCGGCATTGGAGTTTAGGCAATCGGGATACAGTCCAGAAGATCAAAGCACGAGTCTTGATTATTTCTTCCCCGACAGATTCGCAGGTAAACACGATAAAACTCCTACGTGTTGCAATTAATTATATAGGTGCATGTTAGGCATATAATCAATGTATGGTGAATTAAACATCCAAGATAGATCCTCGAGAGAGGGTTAAAATAAGATTTCCCTACAATCCTGATGCACGATAATCAGTTGATGTACTTGATGGGAGATCGACATATGGCAGACATGTAGACGCACCTTCTCGAGGGGGGCCGATGGATGACGTCATGCATACGTGCCTCATCGAGGATCAGTTTATATTCCAGTTCGACATTTTGTGCACGGGTTTGGTAGGACTGAGGCCATGCCATCCTATCAGGAGCCACCTCGTGTTTTCTATCAAGAGCCACCTCGTGCTTCTTCTCAGGAGCCATCCCGTGCTTCCATGCCGATAGTTGACAATTTGTTTGATTTTTTCGGTGATTTTGGACAAGTTCAATTTATTTGACTTATTTAAATATTTTGTGTTTATTTAAATATTTTTAACTCAAATGATATGTTGTATGCAGATTGTGAGAGATGATTGAGCACAATTGACATTGATGACCTCAAAAGTGTCGCAGTCCACGACTATAGAAATGTTCGATCCTGGACAACAATGGATGTCTTTAGGGATGCCCATTACATGGAATATGTCGATGATAATGGGGATAGCCGAAGGACAGATGAGTACTGTGGTGACACCAATGCCCGTGGCTAGGAAGAGTGATCGACAACGAATTCTCATCGATGGCCTTATCTTCTCCATATATTGTTACTGGAAAACAAAGTAAACTTATGAGAATATTAGTGTCCAGATTCAACTACTTCATTGATGCCGATCCTCCATACCAGACGATCATTTCATAGAGTGGTGAGGTGTAGGGAAAACCTAGGTTTAGCCCTCTCCCGAGGATCTATCTTGGATGTTTAATTCACCATACATTGATTATATACCTAGCATGCACCTATATAATTAATTGCAACACGTTGGGGTTTTCTCGTGTTTACCTTTGAATCTGTCGAGGCGGAATGGATCGAGACTCGTGCTTTGACCTTACGGATCAGTATCCGGTTGCCCAATCTCCAGCGTCGGTGAGGACGATCTATGGAGAATGCTTGGAAAATCACCCTCAAGCTCTCAAGAATTTTGAAAATCTCTCAAATGATGAACCTCAAATTCTCGAAAATAATGATGATGATTATTAATCATTGACCTAGATTTAATCTCTTACCTCATATTTATAATGCATTACCATAATCCTATATGGAAATTACCATAATCCTTTATGGAAATTACCATAATCCCATATGGAAATTACCATAAACCTTTATGGAAAGGATTATTACCATAATCTTATATGGAAAGGATCTATGCATATCCCATAAATATAATAATATCCTTATAGGATAAAGAGAATCAAATCCTTGCCTTGTAGAGCATAGGGGCGCCGATTTTGCCTAGCTTACGGGCCTGGATGGGCCAGCCCAGGGATCAAATGCAAGGAATAAAGATGGGCCTCAAATAAATTAATTATCTTATGTTCAGCCCAGAACATAAATTAATTTATAAACATTTATTCATGCCACTAGAGAATAAATCTTGACTTACCCTTTATTATCGAAGTTGAGTCGGGCTTGCACTTAGACATTACGAATCCCGTATTTAAGATATCGAGCGTCCATTAATTATTTATAGCATTACATTCGCTTAAAATAATTAATATCTTTAATTCATAAGTAGTACCACTCAACCTTATTATTGTACTTGAGCTAACTCAACTGCGGGGTTTAGTACAATAAACCTTTGAGCTCCTTAAGGGGCGTCATCATCCTAAGCGGATCACGGTGACTCGTCTGAGATAACTAGCATGACATCAAGCATTGCCACCACCCAAGATGCGGAGAATATTGGGTTAGAACATATAACCCTCACCCATAACAAGTCAAAGTGATGGTCAACAACTCATACTCATCTAATACCTTATCGAGGTTTAGATCATCGTAAGTCACCGAGATCTTGGTTCTTCACGACGGTCAGATAGAAGAACTCATCTCTTCGTGATCCTTCAATACGTCAAAGACGTACCAGCATAGACAAGCAACCAAGTCAAGTCACTTCTTATCTATACCGCAGCCTATACCGACAACTCGTCCTCAAGTTGTATCAGCTGTGAAACTTTTTATATCTCATTAAGCTTGACCAATCATACGGACTTACGTGATCTTCTACACTTGTATGATCTAACTTATATATGAGATAAGGGACACATATATATGCAATCAAGTATTCATTTCGGATAGGAGATTGTAATAGTGGTAACAGGAAACATTGTATACAAGCTCAACCAAAACCGCCAAGATACAAATCAACAATCTCCCACTTATACTAAAGCAAACTTTTAGTATACAATGTGTCTCTACTAGCTATTAGCTATTACTAACAAAACCATCACTTTGCTTCTCCCACTTATACAAAAGTTTTCTTTCTAAGTGGGTGCCATCTAGCGCAATTCAAGTCCTCTATCGTCCCCGACGTAGACTTATTGCGCGGGGCTTTAGCGGGTGTCATCTAGCGCAATTCAAGTCCTCTAACGTGCCCGGCGTAGACTTATTGCGGCAGGCTTTAGCGGGTGCCATCTAACGCAATTCAAGTCCTCTAGCGTGCCCAACGTAGACTTATTACGGCAGCCGTGAATGGATCCGCCAGGTTATCCGTCGTATCAATCTTTGCAATCAAGACGTCCCTCGCTCTAACGATTTCTCGTATGACATGGTACTTTCTCTCTATGTGTTTGCTTGCTTGTGGATCCGTGGTTCCTTCGAGTTTGCCATTGCACCGAGTTATCACGATAAACCATGATACTCATGGGCAAACCGGTACCACATCTAGATCCATGAGGTAGTTCTTGAACCATCTGACCTCCTTAGCAGACCTCAAAGTGGCTACATATTCGGCTTCCATGGTAGAGTCCGCAATGCATCATTGCTTTGCACTCCGCCAGATACGGTTCCACCTCCCAAGGTAAACACATTGTCCGAGGTAGACTTTTTCTTATCACGGTCGACTTGAGTCTCAGATAACCCAAAGGCATTAGACTATCTCGCATGGTAAACTAGCCTATAATCTCGAGTCCTTTTCGGTACTTGAGTATATTCTTTCTTTGATTCAATGAGCTTGTCCAGGTTAGGCGATATCTAGCTATTATGCCTACCGCATAGCAGATATCGGGCCTCGTGACACAACATTGCATACATGAGACTCCCTACGGCGGAAGCGTAGGAACTTGTCTCATTTCCTCTATCTCATTTGCGATCATGGGTGGATGCTCCTTAGGTAAAGGAACGCCATGTGCGAAGGTAGCAATCCTTTCTGGGCGGTCCGCATACTCAAACGAGTAATCACAAGATCAATGTAAGGCGCCCCGAGATAAGCTCAACATTTTCCTCTTGCGATCTCGGTAAACCTTGATCCCAAGAATGTGTTGCATCTCCTAAGTCTTTCATTTGAAACCGATCGGATAACCAACTCTTTACGTCGATAACAACTTCACATTGTTGCCAAATAGAAGAATGTCATCTACGTAAAGTGCAAGAAATACCACATTACCGTTGACATCTAAGCGATACACACAACTCTCTAGGCAATGTGGTAAATCCATAGGACTTTACCACCTCGTCAAACGTAAGTTCCATGATCTTGCATCATTGTCTTGTATCGCCTCATTTGACGTCCATGGGTCGATTATTGCTGTTCGTTTTACGGGACTAAATCGAAGATTCACCCACGAACATAAATCGCTCGGGTTGACGAAAAACCCTCCCACTACGACGAGGCACTACAGCACTGATGGCGGCGGTGGGCGCGATAACTTGTGGTTCTCTATCTTGCACAACGTTTGGGTAGAGTACCACTTGACGATCGGTATCTTCGATGGAACTCGACCCACTTCAATTTCTTGAAGTATCGGTGTCGATCCTCCCACTAGACTCGACATCTCGCACCTTTGGTCTTATCGATGGTGGAATACGATCATTTTCTAATTCTTGAAGAATGATTTCTACTTTGGATTTATGATTTTCATGTAGTCCTCTTCAAGAATCGGGCATTAGTGCTAATAATGACCTTCCCGATCCTTAGGACTATAGAATAAACCACATTTCGTTCCTCTAGGATAGCTAATAAACACCTTGCGTCGGATCTAGCCTTCAACTTGTCAGCCTTCTTGTTCAGCACATGTGCTGGACTGCCCCATATCCTTATGTGGCTTAAACTCGGCTTGCGCCCAAACCACAACTCGAAAGGGGTCTCTTCGACTGACTTGGATGGTACTAGATTTAGCAAGTATGCCACCGTTTCTAAGGCATACCCCCAGAACGAAATAGGCAAAGTTGCATAACTCATCATTGATCTAACCATTTCCAAAAGAGTCATATTTCTTCGCTCCGACACACCATTTTTTGTGGTATGCCGGTGAAGTCTTGTTGGGAGGTAATCCCACACTTCACTAGATAGTCCATGAACTCGTTGTTGAGGTATTCGCCACCGCGATCAGAACGCAGTGACTTGATACTCTTACCTAGCTTCGTCTCCACTTCCGCCTAAAATTATTTGAATTTCTCAAAGCATCCGACTTGCGGTGAAGCGGTATACGATCCGTACCTTGAGTAATCGTCAATGAAAGTGACAAAATACTGCACCTCCACGAACTTGTGTGGACATCGGACCACTGTGTCGAATGGACTAGCTCTAACATTTCTTTGGCTCTATGACCCCGCTGAAAAGTGCAGTCAACATCTTACCTACAGATAGGATTCGCAGATCGGGCAGATGGCGTGAGATTACCCAACGCCCATTCTTAGTGGGTCTTTGGATCCTATTTAGATTGATGTGACCTAATCTAAGATGCCAGGAGAAAAGAGGTGTCATCTTCTAAGAAAACTTTCTCTTTTAAGGTTTTATGTAGATGCAACATAGTTATGGGTATTATGTATTGCGAAATAGTATAAAGCGAACTATATTATGTGCCTACACAGATAACTTCGTCATTTCTTATGATAGGAACACCACTATCAAAAACAACTGAATATCCATGAATAAACAATTTCGAAACAGAAACAAGGTTCCGCCGAAAATCCGGCACATATAAAACGTCTTTTAAAACTAAAACTGTTTTCTCAAAACATAAAGTAACATCTCCGACTGCAACGGCCTCGACTTTCACCGCGTTGCCCATGGAGATTGTTATCTCGCCATCATCTGACTCCTTGTCCGGGAACCCCGCAGGTGTAACAAACATGATCGATCGACCGTGTCTACTACCCAAGAATGGGTAGAACAAGTTGCTAAACATGTTTCACGTTACTAAAGCAAATGGCATACCTAGAGCCTGAGCTTGGGGCACTTAGCCTTCCAATGCCTGATCTCACCGCACTGAAGCATTTGCCCTTCTCCTTGGCTTTTTCAAACCGTGGTAGAGCCGCTGTAGACACTCCCACTCTTTTCTTTAGCCTTAGCATCTCTTGAATTCCACTTTTCCTTTTCATCTTTCGATAAAGCAGTGGTTTTCTTTGAGGTGCGTACTAAAGACTGTGCACCTTTGCCCATTTTGCGTTCTTCCGTTACTAGATCCTCTTGCAATGAATCTAGAGTATAACTCTTATCATAAAGGACTGCTTTATAACGAAAGTCATCAAAAGACTTGGGCAAAGTGTTGAGGATCATATCGATTCTGACTACGTCATCAATATATCCTCCAACCAATTCGAGCTCTCCGAAGAGATTAATCATTTGCTCTACATGGTTATGCACCGAATCGCTTTCCTTCATTGAACTTGACATTATTGATTTTGTCAAATTATGACAAGCGATTCTGTCCGACTCCTCATACAATTTCATAAGACTTAGCCATATCGTGTGGTGCATCTTCCATCTCTTGATCTTTGGAGTTGCGGGGACTCGCACATGGTGACCAAAAGAAGGCACTTTGCCATTCTATTTGATTTGTCTCATTTCTCGTGCTCCTTGCGCTCCTCATCAGGAGATGAATTGTCTAGAGGCTTGGGACGGGGTGTAGTGAGTACAAATAGATTTTCTTCCATGAGAAGAACATTCTCAATGTTTCGTTTTCACTCGATAAAATTTAGACCGGATAAGGATTTTGTGCGAGCATATTGATAATCGGTGTAAGAGACATATCTGAAATCGATAAAGTAAACACATAAGCATACGATCGCACATAATTCGTAATAATAATATTGTAACCTTTGATAAAACAATATTAATTGAAACCTCCAATCGCCCAAGGAATCCCACATGCAAGCCACGCGTGAGGACGTTTACACATGAACCCCTTGACCAGACTAAAATATACCTTTTAGTCTATTAATTTCAATCCATGTCAACTTATCCTTATGACAAATGAAATTAACAATTGGACCTTACTAGACCACATCACTATCACAAGAAGGGACTTCGTGGGAAGTTGTACTTGAGGTGATGTTTAAGCAATGACCACATTTTTAACAGCAGAAAACGAATTCTTAGAATTAGCATACTCACTAGGACCATACCGCTTCTAATTCAAATTCTTTTGTTATCTCATTTTATATCTATCTCTAGAGAACTTATGAAAATCGCACATGCAAGCCACGCGTGTGGACGTTTACACATGAAACTCCCACTTCTCAATAGATTTAAAATGTTTTATTTAGAAATCTCATCTAACAAACTTATGATAAACAGTGCAAGCAAGCCACGCGTGTGGACGTTTACTCACAGTGCGTATCACTTTGTTTAGAGATCAAAAAGTGGAGGTCTTGACATTTTAATTTAAAAATTAATTTGTCGGTTTGCTTGCTTAGTCTTTTTGTTCAAAAGGTTTGTCCATGCAGATCACGTAATCCTAGCATGCTTTTCTATAGAACTCAACATGTAAAACATGCTGTTGAATTCTAAAATATGTTTGAAAACGCGATAAACCTAGCATGCTTACTATGCGCACTCCAATTACGAAAACACTTAAAGATTTGTCAGCGTAATTTAAACATACATAGCATGCTCTTGCATAATTTAAACATCCACGATATGCAATGAGCGATAAAAATAAAATAAAAACGTTCATCGTGGCCCACTCGTGGAATCGCACTTTTCGCCTAATCTATTACATAGAATTGCAAATATATAGATCTTTATAATCTTCTTAAGAAAAAAAATTAGAACAGGCCTCGCGTGCAAGATGTTTAGCACGGACGGATTTCTGAAGGTTAATTTTATAAATAATGGGTAATTAATCAGAATACCCGGCCTCGCGCACGGGCGGGTTCGGACGGACTCGTCAAACAGATTCGTGGCCACTCGTGGAAAAACGGATGCGGGCTCGGCCCGCGTCACGGCGGCGGGCCTCGTCCGACTGAGAGTTCGGGCGAAAAGCGGATGCGGGCACGGCCCGCGTGCCGTCGCGGCGCCGCGCGCTGCGTCGCGACCCGTTTTCCCGTTGTCTCGATCTGGCCGCTTCGTCTTCGTTTTACTTTTACGGATAAGATTTACGTAAAAATAAATCTAATCTAACCACGGATTTTTCGTGGTGAAAACAAAATCGAAAAAATAAAAGCGAGCCACGATGAGCGATGATTCAACAATTAATATATTGCACACGTAATAATCAAACGTGAATTAATCCAACGGAGCCAAGATACTGAACCTCGCTCTGATAACAATTGTAGGGAAAACCTAGGTTTAGCCCTCTCCCGATGATCTATCTTGGATGTTTAATTCACCATACATTGATTATATACCTAGCATGCACCTATATAATTAATTGCAACACGTTGGGGTTTTCTCGTGTTTACCATTCAACTGCCGAGGCGGAATGGATCAAGACTCGTTCTTTGACCTTCTGGACTGTATCCCGGTTGCCCAATCTCCAACGTCGAGTGAGGACGATCTATGGAGAATGCTTCGGAAAATCACCCTCAAGCTCTCAAGAATTTTCGAAAATCTCTCAAAGGATGAACCTTCAAATTCTCGAAAATAATGATGATGATTATTAATCATTGACCTAGATTTAATCTCTTACCTCATATTTATAATGCATTACCATAATCCTATATGGAAATTACCATAATCCCATATGGAAATTACCATAATCTCATATGGAAATTGCCATAAAACTTTATGGAAAGGATTATTACCATAATCTTATATGGAAAGGATCTATGCATATCCATAAATATAATAATATCCTTATAGGATAAAGAGAATCAAATCCTTGCCTTGTAGAGCATAGGGGCGCCGATTTTTCCTAGCTTACGGGCCTGGATGGGTCACCAGGATCAAATGCAAGGAATAAAGATGGGCCTCAAATAAATTAATTATCTTATGTTCATTGAACATAAATTAATTTATAAACATTTATTCATGCCACTAGAGAATAAATGCTGACTTACCCCTTTATTACCGAAGTTGAGTTGGGCTTGCACTTAGACATTACGAATCCCCGTATTTAAGATATCGAACGTCCATTAATTATATTAGCATTATGACTGCTTAAAATAATTAATATCTTTAATTCCTTAAGTAGTACCACTCAACCTTATTATTGTACTTGAGCTAACTCAACCTGCAGGATTTAGTACAATAAACCTTTTGAGCTCCTTAAGGGGACGTCATCATCCTAAACGGATAAGGTGACTTGATACAGATAACTAGCATGACATACAAGCACTGCCACCACCCAAGATGCGGAGAATATTGGGTTAGAACATATAACCCTCACGCATAACAAGTCAAAGTGATGGTCAGCAACTCATACTCATCTAATACCTTATCGAGGTTTAGATCATCGTAAGTCACCGAGATCTTGGTTCTTCACGATGGTCAGATAGAAGAACCCATCTCACTGTGATCCTTCAATACGTCAGAGACGTACCAGCATAGACAAGCAACCAAGTCAAGTCACTTCTTATCTATAACGCAGCCTATACCGACAACTCGTCCTCAAGTTGTCTCAACTGTGAAACTTTTTATATCTCATTAAGCTTGACCAACCATACAGACTTCTGTGATCTTCTACACACTATATGATGTAACTTATATATGAGATAAGGGGACACATATTTATGCAATCAAGTATTCATTTCAGATAGGAGATTGTAATAGTGGTAACAGGAAACATTGTATACAAGCTCAACCAAAATTGCTTTCAGTATACAAATCCAACATGAGGTTCTTCTTCGTGCATTTTTTATGGATATTCTTAAGCCGAACAACTTATTATCTACAGAAGTAAGTACTTTGAATTTTCTAAGTATTAAGAATTTATTTTAGTTGAATCAATTAATATTTATTATTTCAATTGTTCTTATTTTAGACTATTGATCTGTTCATGATGAGCTGTAGAGCGAGGCTGATTAGGGGCGATACTATATCGCCCACTGTGAACGATGCAAACATGATTATATTGAACACTGACTTCTATGTAAGTATTAATATTTTCCAATAATTTACATTTATTTATTTATTTCTTAAAACAATTCAAATTTTAAAGTATTTGAATGAGACACGAATCCTTCACATGGGTTAGCAATTTTGTACACGTGATGAGGGCCCCGGTTGGAAGGTCCTCGAATGTATTATCTCCTTGGTTAAGGGCATGATGTGATCATCCACTATGAGGGGTTAGTCTGGCATGCATCAGTTGATTTTTGCAATTCAAGATCTTATTAGTTTTTATTTTAAATATTAATTTATATATTTTATAATAATTTTGTTATATTGGTGATTATTCTTATCTTTTTCGAAGGACACTACGTCGTCACTGCTATCAGAGTGCTTGATTGGGAGCTTTACCTTTATGATCTAATATATCATAGATTAGATGATGTTGCGAAGAGCAACCGCGTAGAGCAAATGTGTAGTAACCCGAAAATCTTATAGTAATTATTAAAGCTTAATTAGGTATAATTAAGGGCTTAAAAGCTATTTAAGCCCTAAGAATTTATAAAATTCAATATAATGAAATATTAATCGGTAAGAATCCAATTAATTTAAGATTTGAATATATGAGATTGGAAAATGTAGAGATTTATTAGAAATGAGTTCATTTGCAATAAAAAGTGAATTATTACGGTATGTTCAAATGAAAAATGCTATTAAATAGAAATTGTGCTAGTAAATGCATTAATTATTTTTGCATGTTAATTTCTATATAAAATGAGATGAATTATTATTCAAGTTATTAATTTGCTTAAATTTATGTAGCAATAATTAGTGATAAAAGAATTTATTTATGCAAATTCTAGAAAATTTAGAAGTATTATAATAAATAATTGAATTTCAACATATAAACTGATTTAAACTATGCTATATGAATCTAAATTAAATTATGAATATAAGTTGTATTAGATTTTATAATTTATTAGAGATATAATCCTATTAATTAAATTATACTAAGGTATGGAATTAGCAAAGTTAGAGGTGAAATTATAATATTCTTGAAATTAGTGTTTAATTATTTTGAAATTTTAAATAAATGCTCATTAAATTCAAATTCAACATCTAGAACTATAATACATGAATTATATCATCCCCAACCTCAAACTCCCTCCATTTTCGGTCACACACACACTCACACACATAAAATTTTTATTTTCAATTTTAATCCATAACTAAGTGGGAAATTAGTGGAATATTACTCCAAACAAGGTAAATACTTGATTTAAACTAGGTTTTTATGATTTAAATTGATATATATGAAGTTCTATAGTCTTATAATTTTCGAAAATTATGAAGTGTGGATTATGGGTGATTTGTTTAATTTTTATTATGTTTATTGATTTAAGTATGCTTATTATGCATAATTAACATGTTCTATGGTTTTAATTCTTTTATTTTACAAAGTTGATGAATTAAAGTTTAGAACAAGAACCCTAATTTTAATATGTGAATTATATGTTATAATTTAATTGAATTGAGCTTAGATATATGTTTAGAATTGGATATAAACATCATGTGATCAAAGAAATTAAAAGTTAAATCATGTTTATTAAAACCCTAAAATTTGAAAATCTCATGTGATATGAACTTAATGATTTTGATTCTATTTGATCCATTTGACATGATAATCATGCTTAGGGATATAAATAATGCATAGAATGAATTTATGGGAATTTAATTCATGTGTATGAATAAAACCCTAATTTTCGAAAATGAAGGGGTGGTCTTGAACTTTGATTTCTTGATTTTATTTGATATATTTGATATGATATTTGAGATCTATGATAAAAGTAATGCTTAAGTTGAATTTATAAGAATTTATGGACATAAGGTATGAAAATTAGAAAATTAAAGTTTAGTATTAAGTTATGATTTTATGTAATGAAATTTGGTTAAAATTTAAATGGATCATGGATTAATGATCATTGATACTAAATGAATATAATTATAAAGAATGTAATGTTAAATGGAATTTTGAGTATAAAACTCTTGAAATTTTTATAAACGAAGTTGAAGGACCTTAGGCGATTAAAGTGGAAATGAATGAGTTTAAGTTTGTTTTAAATTCCTAAATGCATATTTAAGTATATGGTGATGATATTGGGGAGTTTGGGATGAAATTGGATGAGTTTGGTGCATTTGGACTATACATATTATAAACGTTACTCTGCCAAAATTTCGGTAGAATTGGTTGTTAATAAGACGTTTTGAATTTGTTAATCGATAAACTATTGATAAGTAGTTAAATGAATAAGGAAGGGTTGCTAAATTCAATAATAATCTTATTTTTTTACAAGGAACAAGCAAGGGCAGCCGAGACGTGAAGAACGAAGAACCTAACGTTGTGGAGTAAACGTTTGAGGTGGGTAATGTTTTGCAAATTATTATTTTTGAATAAAGTAAGGTTATGTTTCGAAATGATTGATATTATGAAAGTATTTTCAATCACCACATTATGAATAAGTGGAAAAATGAATGTTTTACCACATTGTGGGTATGACGGCGATTTACCTGTCTACGGTAGGAAAATATATTATACTGTGCACAGGTTATGGCTGTGAGCTTGCAAATGTAGGCCGGCCATGGTATTGGGGAGGAGGCCTACTTCCCATTACCGAATGACGTAGATAGGGTATGACCGTGGTTGAGATCCTTCGGGACCAACTCGGGTATGTGATGCGGTATGTTTCAAAATGAATTTTGGTGATATGATAATGAAAGTTTCTTATGAAATCATTATTCAAGTTACTTCATTCAATGTTTACTTCAATTAAAGTTATAAGTTTGAAACTTTGCTGATAATTACCCACTGAGTACTCTTTGGTACTCATACCCGAAAAATGTTTTATTTGGTGCAGGTTGAGCAGGGAAGAGGTGTGGGCTTGGAACTGAGTTAATAGAGTCCTTTTGGTTGAAATTTGTTAAACTTGAATGTTGTGTCTTCATACCCAACATTCTCTACTCTTCCGCTGCTGACTTCGAAATTTGAAACTATACTTTTGAAGAACCTTGTAAATGTTTGAAAACATCTATGTATATATATCTTGGAGGCTGTGTCCTCACTTATTGATATTGCCGTTGTTGGTTATTTTCTGCGTGTAGGTTGGCTTATCCATATTCTAGGGGTTATATAGCCCGTTTGTTGAAAATTTTATTTCATTTAAACCTGTTTATTTGTCCAAAGTTTTATTGTCTTAACCGTCACGGCCTGATTAGTTAGTTAATCTCATAATTAATTAGTCGGGTCGTGACAGAGTGGTATCAGAGCATTTGTTCGCTTTGATCCTATAAATTTTTCTTTCCTTGAGCCAACCTTTCTTGTAAACCTTTGAGTCATTGGTAAAAGCTTAGTGTCCAGCCCATCTCTTCAGCTCAACCAGGTAGTAAGATGGGAATATTGTGCATATGTGAACAAAATGTGATTATGATGAATCTTATGATGTAGCATGTATGTGATTCCTCTTAAAGAAATTATGTTGTTTCTAACTGGTGTAGAAGTGATATTTGATTATAGGATGGTAAGGACAAAAGCTACCACTCGAAAGAACGTTGCTTATAGACCGTTGGGCTTAGGAGATATCAACAAATTTTATGCTCTACGAATGAGACCAGAACAGGGCATGCAATTCTTCCTTCATCATTATATGGTTATGTGGCGATCGGTTCTGAAGTGTGGAACGATCGAGCTCGACGGGCTGCTTCAACTGGTGCAAGCTTTGCCTCCTGACTGGAGGGGATGGGCATCCGAGATAGCTCTCGATTATGTGCATCCTGATATGGAGTGTAGAATTACTGGTAATCTTAAGAAGTTCATAAGAATCCTTAAAGACCAATACATGACGGGGGAAAATCCTCCACTCATTCCTTACCGTCCCTTTGATTATTTTATCCCTACTGTTCATCAAATCTTGTCAGATATATTAGATCCACAAAGCCGAAAAATTAAACCTGAATCTCATGAGCTTGTTAAAGCTAGTCCTAAATATGAGTATTGTGATGATGATGATACTCTGTTCCCACTTGGACCTCAGTGGACTTTGGATGATCTGGATTTATTTGACCAACCATTTGCACTGAAAACTCCTTCACCACCCTATTCTCCTCTTCCTGAAATTCCATCGATAATGTCTTCCACTGAGGTAGAACATGAGTTTAATCAACAAGCGTCCATTGGCACTTCTAACTTACAACTTTTGTCCATTAATGAAATGCCTTCGTTGTCGGATCCATCCCTTCTCTTGCCGGGAGAGTCTGCTAATCCAGTTGCTGATCACACTCACGCTCCCGAAGAAGAAGAGGATCCTGAAGAGAATGCAGATAGTTGAATGAAAGTAGTTTTAACTAATTAAGATAGTAGGCGGAGCTACCAGCCTGTAACTATGAAACTAACCTGTGTGTAAAAGTCCTCAATGATGCAATTTTCTTGTAAATTATAAATTGTTTTGTTATCCTTGATATAATTAAATGGTTATGTCTTTATCATCTATTGATGATTATATCTTGTTGCATGTTAAAATCCCTTTCCTTTGTTTGATACTTTATTAACTGTTGTGGAAATAATGAATTTCTTTTGAAGTGAAATGCCTCCTCGAAGACGAAACCAGAACATGGAAGAAGGAGCAAGTCAAACCACTCCCCAAAACCTTCCCGAATAAAACTTTCATGATCGTGAACCCTCTCCCCCGAATAGAAAGATTGCAGAACTTTTTCTTAAACAGAACCCACCTAACTTCACAGGGGCTCGTAGTCCCGCCGAAGCAGAAGAGTGGGTGAGGACTATGGAAAGAATCTTTAAGTTTTTGGAATGCAATGATCAAGAATGCTTGTTGTGTATAAACTTTCTTATGAAAGGACCCATGAGACTTCGGTGGGAAGACGATAGAAAACCCTCACCCGTAATAAATGGCGAACTTCACTTGGAAACAGTTCAAGGAAGAACTTTATGCTAAATTTATTCCACGAAGCTTTAGGAAACAGAAGGAAATTGAATTCATGAAATCAAGCAAGGAAATAGGCGTGGTGAGCACGATCGAGAATTCGCACATTATCTCGATATGCACCATACAAGGTGAAAGCAGATGAAAAGATGGTGAGATGTTTTCGCTCGATTACGACTCGAAATCGAATTATTTTAGCTGCTCAACCACCTCATCTTACGCGGAAACTCTTAATCGACGTTAGATATGGAAATGGAAATACAAGCGAGAAAACGCTCATCGAATCGAATATTGGTGTACTACAAGGTTTTGCTCCATCAAAATCCTTTCAAATGGAACAAAGAAATAAAGGAAAAGGAAATGGGAAAAGAGGAAACCGAACAAGAGACCATTTCAAAAGCGAGGACCAATGGCGCTAAGATCATTCCGACCGCCGACAATCAAGCGTACATTCTCTTCTCCGAATCAGACAAGGCCACCCATGTGTCCCCAGTGCAACCATCCACATTTCGGTTTATGTAGAAGCGGTAGCAACACCGTTATTCATGTGGACAACCGCCACTTTGCTTCGCCCGTCCGCATGCATGTAATGTGGTGGAAGAGAGAAAGAGTGAAATCTTATCGACCTGTTCAAACGGTGAAAGCAATGACCGGGTACTCACAACCACCCCGTTATCAACTCCCTTCACCACAAGTGACTACAATTCAAGAAGCTTCAACTCCGCAGGCATCATCTCAATCTCTACAAATTCAACCTCAACACCAAAGAAAGCGATATCGAATGTAATGTCACGACCCGCCTACTTAATTAACTAATTAATCAAGTAATCACTATTAATTACCTAATTAACTAGCCAATTAAACAGACAAGCTGTGACTATGGGATGATTTCTTAATAGGGTTAACTCAAATGTTGAGGTTGCCAAGGTTTTATAAAAAAATAATTTGCCAGAGTTTCGTTTAGAAATAGGATAGCCCAAAATACCAACGAACATCAACAATCAACAGAATCAATTCCCCAGCCTCCAACAAAATCATCATCAACAATCAACATATTTATACATATCAAAATATACCAGATTCAAGGACATTCAAGTTTGATGGTATCATGTCAAGATCACAATAACAATTCGTAGTATGCACAATGATAGGGTGGGTGAAAACTGTATGGAGACACAATTCGGGCATAACAAAATATATATACAAGATCAAAAGCCCTAGCTCAGTAACCTTTCTGCCGCCATCTCCTCGCTTAACCTGCATATAGAGAAAACATATGCAGGGCATGAGCACCGAAAAGTACTCAGTGGGCACTGCCATAAAACACAATTGACTTGCCATTTATTTTTCTAACACGGGGTTTTAGTGAAATAACTGTGTTAGCTTTTCACATATAAAACATTTCATGATGCATGCTTCTTATCATTCTATCTCATGCTATGCTAAGAATCTTTCCGTGTCGGTCCCGTAGGCTCCCCGCTCACGGATACCATATCACGCTTTTTCTAGGTACGAGAGAGGTAGGCCTCCTCTCAATACCGTGATCGGTCCCGAAGGCTCCCCGATCACTCTTGTACACACGACTGCATCGAGCTCATCCAAGACAAGCCCGACGTCGTCTCGTGATCTCGTAGATAGCATAATGCATATGCTAAAATAGGCAAGTCAATTCATTTATAAATCATGCACTTTAATTTTGAGAAATAAACAATTCATCGATTTCATTAAAATATAGTTAAGAAATGACCACCGGATAGTAGTCAACTTTACTCAATCTTTTCAAATTGTTCACTTTTCACGTCCCTTCGCCCACTCGATCCTTGTAACATAAAATTATTATCAATTTAGTAACCTTCCTTATTCATTAAAACATATTATCACTAAATCTTAGTTTTAACTAATCTAGAATTAGATTAAACTTATTTCATTACTTTATAACTTATTCCATAATAATCTAATTATTAAATACTATATAATATGCTATGATCAAAGAAGTTAAACAACATCAAGCAACCACATTTCACTTGTTTATCATAATTCTATTATTTAATTCCTTTTAATGTCTTATTAATAAAATTTCTACCGAAATTTTACAGAGTAACATTTATAATATGAGTAACCCAAGTAATCCAAACTCATTAAATTTCATCCCAAACTCCTTAATATCATCACCATATATTTAAATATGCATTTAGGAACTTAAAACAAGGTTAAACTTATTCATTTCAGACTTTAATCCGCTAATGCCCTTCAACTACACTTATAGAAAATTCCAAGAGTTTTACACTCTAAATTCCATTTAACATCAAATATTTCATAATTATACTCATTTAGCATCAATGACCACTAATTCATAGTCCATTCAAATCTTACCCAAATTAATCACATAAAATCATACTTTATACTAAACTTTAATTTTCTAATTTTCACACTTCATGTCCATAAATTCTTATAAATTCAACTTAAACATTATTTTCATCATAGATCTCAAATATCACATCAAATACAACAAATAAAATCAAGAAATCAAAGTTCAAGATATCCCTTAATTTTGAAAATTCCAACTTTATTCATATACATTAATTAAATTCTTGTAAATTCATATTATGCATTATTTATATCCTAAAGCATAAATATCATGTCAAATAGATCAAATAAAATCAAAATCCCTAAGTTCTATTCATCCTTAATTTTCGAAAATTTAAGGTTCTTAATAAACATGATTTAACTTTCAATTTCTTTAATCATATGATGTTTATAATCATTCCTAAGTATATATTTAAACCCAATTCAACCAAATTATAACATATCATTCATATACAAAATTTAGGGTTTATGGAGGATTCTTTAATTTTTCACTTCATGAATTTAAGGAATTTAAATCCATGGCATATGTTAATTAAGCCTCATAAACATAATTAATTCAATAAACATAACAAAATTAAACAAATCAATCATAAACAATACTTCCAAATTTTCGAAAATAATAGGATCATAGAAGATCATATATATCAATTTAAACAATGAAAACTTAAGTTAAATGAAGTAATTACCTTGCTTGGAGTGAATTACCACAAATTTCACACTTAAATATGGATTTAATATGAAAATAAAATTTTAGTGTGTGCTAGGGTGTGTATTGGCGAAAGTTTGAAGAAAAATAAGGAAGATGATGTTCTTATGTTATTTGAAAAATTCTAGAAAGTTAATTTACATTTCATGTACATTTTGTTTTCATTTAATTAACATTAGACACAAATTTCCATAAATTTATAATTTCACCTCAACTTTTACTAAGGTTATACCTTAGTATATTTTAATTATTAGAACTATATTTCTAATGATTAATAAATCCTAAAACAAGTTATATCCATGATTGAAATTAAATTCATATAACATAAATTAAATTCTTTCATATGTTAAAATTCAATTAGTTACACTTAATTTCCTTAAATTTCGAAAATCATGAAAAATAATTCCTTCATCACTAGATAATAATAAAATAAATTTATTCAAGTCATTTAATGGCTTGAACAATAATTCATCTCATTTCATAAGAAAATTCCCATATAAAAATACTTAATGCATTCTATAGCATAATTTTTATTTAATAGCATTTTCATTCAACACATATTTATAATCACAAAATTCACATTTTATCATAATAAAACTCATTTCTAATTATTTCTAAGTTTTCAAATCTCATATTCTTCAATTAAGAAATAATCGAATTTCTATCGATTAATAATCCATTATGCACTTCTTTATAATTTCTTAAGAATTTAATACTTTTTAAACCTCTAATTATCCCTAATTAGGGACTAACTAAGACTTAAAAACTTTCGGGTTACTACACAGAAACAACCAGAAAAGAGTATGGGAAATCTGACAGGTATGGCCCAGTTAAAAGGTGTACCTGTAATAGTTTTGTTTGATACGGGAGCATCGCATTCCTTCATTTCTACTGCATGTGTAGATAATCTTGAACTTCCCGTAGAACAAACTGAAGTAGGTTTTAAAGTGATGACTCCAGTAGGAGGGGCGACGGTAGTTGATCAGATATGTCCTAACTTAGAGTTTGAGTTAGGATCACTAAAACTAAAAGCTGAGTCATTACGTCTCCTATGCATGTGGGATATAGATATTATCTTGGGTATGGATTGGTTAACGGAGAATTTCGCAACGATTCGTTGTGAATAGCGAGAAATCGCATTTCAACCACCAGGAAAAGAACCCACGTGTTTTTATGGGATTGATACGAGAAAAAGAAGAGTGCATGTAATATCAACCTTACAGGCAGAAAGATTGTTAAGGTGTAACAAAAATCATGCTTATCTCGTATGCCTAAGCAAGGAAAACAAGAAGGACAGAAAGATTGATGACGTGCCAGTTGTTCGGGAATATCCAGATGTATTTCCAGAGAAATTACCCGGTGTACCGCCGGATCGACAATTGGATTTTGTGATCGATCTAGAACCAGGGTAAGCACCAATCTCCAAAGCGCCGTATCGAATGGCTCCAAAGGAGCTACAAGAGCTGAAAGTCCAATTACAGGAACTTTTGGACTTAGGATTTATTCGACCAAGCGCGTCACCCTAGAGAGCGCCAGTGTTATTCGTCAAAAAGAAGGACGGCACCTTAAGAATGTGTATTGACTATCGAGAATTGAACAAGGTGACATTGAAGAACAAATATCCGCTTCCTCGAATTGATGATTTGTTCGACCAATTGAAAGGAGCAAGGGTATTTTTGAAAATTGATCTAAGATCAGGTTATCATCAAGTGAAGATAAAACCTGAAGATATTCCGAAAACCGCTTTTAGGACCCGATACGGACACTACGAATTTGTAGTAATGCCGTTTGATTGACCAATGCTCTATTTGTATTCATGGACCTCATGAACAGTGTATTTCATGAATATATCGATAAATTTGTATTAGTATTTATCGATGATATTCTGGTTTATTCAAAGAGTGAACAAGAACACGAGGTACACTTGCGAATTGTATTGGAAAAGCTGATGACGCAGAGATTATATGCCAAGTTTAGCAAGTGTGACTTTTGGCTGAAGGAAGTAAATTTCTTAGGGCATATAGTCTCAGCTGAAGGAATTAAAGTGGATCCTGCCAAGGTCCAAGCGGTACAGGAATGGAAATCACCTACGACTCCAAATGAGATTCGTAGTTTTCTAGGCTTAGTTGGGTATTATAGAAGATTCATCGAAGGATTTTCTAAAATTGCTAAGCCAATGACGCAATTTCTGAAGAAAGGGGTAAAATTTCAATGGACCCCAGAATGCGAAGACAGTTTCAAGAACTCAAAGAAAGATTGACTAACGCTCCTATTCTAACAATACCTGATCCAGAGAAAGATTATACCATATATACGGATGCATTGAGAAATGGAATAGGATGCGTTTTAATGCAAGAAAGAAAGGTCGTCACATACGCTTCACGATAATTGAAGATTCACGAACACAATTATCCCACTCACGATCTGGAACTCGCAGCGGTGGTTCACGCATTGAAAATTTGAGACATTATTTATACGGATCAAGATGTGATTTTTTCACGGATCACAAAAGTTTGAAGTATTTCTTTGAACAAAAAGATTTGAATATGCGGCAACGAAGATGGCTCGAGCTGGTCAAAGATTACGATTGCGAAATCAAATATCACACAGGAAAAGCTAATGTCGTCGCTGACGCTTTAAGTAGGAAAAATCAGGAAAAATTAGGAATTCTTTTTACGAATCAAGAAGAATTTCTAAAAGAGTTTGAAAGAATGAAGCTGGAGATCGTATCGCCTCCTCAGATTATACAAGGAATTGTTGCAGCGTTGGTGGTGCTTCCAGATTTGAGAGCTCGAATAATTGAAGCACAAAGACGAGACGATCAACTCGAAGCATTACGAACCAAAATCAGAATAGGGAATCTTCCGGAATATCACGAAGCAGGAGACAATGCGATTATGTTCGGCAACCGAATCTGTGTACCTAATGACAACAAATTGAAAGAAGAAATTATGAGTGAAGCTCATAATGTTCCCTATGCTGCACATCCTGGAAGCACAAAAATGTATCAAGATCTCAAACAGAAGTTCGTGTGGTCAGGAATGAAACAAGACATTGCATCCTACGTTGAACGGTGTCTAGCGTGCCAACAAGTAAAAGCCTTACATCAAAGACCGTATGGAAAATTACAGTCTTTGGAAGTGCCCGAATGGAAATGGGATCATATCGCGATGGATTTCGTAACGGGATTACCCAATTCAAGACGAGGAAATACTGCTATCTGGGTAATCATTGATCGTTTAACTAAGAGTGCTCATTTCATTCCAATTCCGATAACGTATGGAGCGGATAAGTTGGCACAGATTTATGTTCGGGAAATCGTTCGTCTACATGGAGTGCCGATCTCAATTATTTCGGATCGTGATGCAAAATTTACTTCTCGATTTTGGACTACGTTTCAAAAAGAATTGGGTACTCGATTAAATTTTAGTACCGCTTTTCATCCCCAAATAGATGGTCAGACCGAAAGAACGATTCAGACGCTAGAAGATATGCTCAACAAGTGGTGCTCGATCGAGGAAATCAATGGGAACAAGTTCTACCATTGATTGAATTTGCTTACAACAAAGATTATCAAGCTACAATCGGCATGGCTCCCTCACGAAGCACTTTATGGCAAGAAATGCGGATCACCAGTATTGGGATGAAGTGGGAGAACGAAGATTCTCGCCCCGAGGCAATCAAGAAATGGTCCAAATTGTACGACAGATAAGACAAAGAATGAAAGAAGCTCAAGATAGACAAAAGTCCTACGCTGATAATCGTCGTACGGAATTGAAATTTGAGATAGGAGACAAAGTTTTTCTCAAAGTCTCCCCAACCAAAGGAGTTCATCGTTTTGGAATAAAAGGGAAACTCAAACCAAGATTTCTTAGGCCTTACGAGATATTGGAACGGATCGGGCCTGTAGCTTATAGGTTAGAGTTGCCGCCTAACTTCGCTAACGTACATGATGTTTTCCATGTCTCCCAACTCAGAAAATACGTGTATGACCCAACACATATCCTTCATTATGATGAGATAGTTCCGATCTCGATTTGAGCTATGAAGAAAGACCGAATGCATTCGGACCGGAAGGAGCAAAAGTTAAGGAATAAGATTATTCCTTTAGTAAAAATTCTGTGCAAACATCACGGTCCAGAAGAAGTGACGTGGGAACTAGAAGAACAGATGAAGGAGAAATACCCCGACTTGTTTAACAAGGTACTAAATTTCGGGGACGAAATTTCTTTAAGGGGGAGGGAATGTAGTAACCCGAAAATCTTATAGTAATTATTAAAGCTTAATTAGGTATAATTAAGGGCTTAAAAGCTATTTAAGCCCTAAGAATTTATAAAATTCAATATAATGAAATATTAATCGGTAAGAATCCAATTAATTTAAGATTTGAATATATGAGATTGGAAAATGTAGAGATTTATTAGAAATGAGTTCATTTGCAATAAAAAGTGAATTATTACGGTATGTTCAAATGAAAAATGCTATTAAATAGAATTTGTGCTAGTAAATGCATTAATTATTTTTGCATGTTAATTTCCATATAAAATGAGATGAATTATTATTCAAGTTATTAATTTGCTTGAATAAATTTATTTAGCAATAATTAGTGATAAAAGAATTTATTTATGCAAATTCTCGAAAATTTAGAAGTATTATAATAAATAATTGAATTTCAACATATAAAATGATTTAAACTATGCTATATGAATCTAAATTAAATTATGAATATAAGTTGTATTAGATTTTATAATTTATTAGAGATATAATCCTATTAATTAAATTATACTAAGGTATGGAATTAGGAAAGTTAGAGGTGAAATTATAATATTCTTGAAATTAGTGTTTAATTATTTTGAAATTTTAAATAAATGCTCATTAAATTCAAATTCAACATCTAGAACTATAATACATGAATTATATCATCCCCAACCTCAAACTCCATCCATTTTCGGTCACACACACACTCACACACATAAAAATTTTATTTTCAATTTTAATCCATAACTAAGTGGGAAATTAGTGGAATATTACTCCAAACAAGGTAAATACTTGATTTGAACTAGGTTTTTATAATTTAAATTGATATATATGAAGTTCTATAATCTTATAATTTTCGAAAATTATGAAATGTGGATTATGGGTGATTTGTTTAATTTTTATTATGTTTATTGATTTAAGTATGCTTATTATGCATAATTAACATGTTCTATGGTTTTAATTCTTTTATTTTACAAAGTTGATGAATTAAAGTTTAGAACAAGAACCCTAATTTTTAATATGTGAATTATATGTTATAATTTAATTGAATTGAGCTTAGATATATGTTTAGAATTGGATATAAACATCATGTGATCAAAGAAATTAAAAGTTAAATCATGTTTATTAAAAACCCTAAAATTTCGAAAATCTCATGTGATATGAACTTAATGATTTTGATTCTATTTGATCCATTTGACATGATAATCATGCTTAGGGATATAAATAATGCATAGAATGAATTTATGGGAATTTAATTCATGTGTATGAATAAAACCCTAATTTTCGAAAATGAAGGGGTGGTCTTGAACTTTGATTTCTTGATTTTATTTGATGTATTTGATATGATATTTGAGATCTATGATAAAAGTAATGCTTAATTTGAATTTATAAGAATTTATGGACATAAGGTATGAAAATTAGAAAATTAAAGTTTAGTATTAAGTTATGATTTTATGTAATGAAATTTGGTTAAAATTTAAATGGATCATGGATTAATGATCATTGATACTAAATGAATATAATTATAAAGAATGTGATGTTAAATGGAATTTAGAGTATAAAACTCTTGAAATTTTTATATACGAAGTTGAAGGACCTTAGGCGATTAAAGTGGAAATGAATGAGTTTAAGTTTGTTTTAAATTCTAAATGCACATTTAAGTATATGGTGATGATATTGGGAGTTTGGGATGAAATTGGATGAGTTTGGTGTATTTGGACTATACATATTATAAACGTTACTCGCCAAAATTTCGGTAGAATTGGTTGTTAATAAGACGTTTGAATTTGTTAATCGATAAACTATTGATAAGTAGTTAAATGAATAAGGAAGGGTTGCTAAATTCAATAATAATCTTATTTTTTACAAGGAACAAGCAAGGGCAGCCGAGACGTGAAGAACGAAGAACCTAACGTTGTGGAGTAAACGTTTGAGGTGGGTAATGTTTTGCAAATTATTATTTTTGAATAAAGTAAGGTTATGTTTCGAAATGATTGATATTATGAAAGTATTTTCAATCACCACATTATGAATAAGTGGAAAAATGAATGTTTTACCACATTGTGGGTATGACGGCGATTTACCTATCTACGGTAGGAAAATATATTATACTGTGCACAGGTTATGGCTGTGAGCTTGCAAATGTAGGCCGGCCATGGTATTGGGGAGGAGGCCTACTTCCCATTACCGAATGATGTAGATAGGGTATGACCGTGGTTGAGATCCTTCGGGACCAACTCGGGTATGTGATGCCGGTATGTTTCAAAATGAATTTTTGGTGATATGATAATGAAAGTTTCTTATGAAATCATTATTCAAGTTACTTCATTCAATGTTTACTTCAATTAAAGTTATAAGTTTGAAACTTTGCTGATAATTACCCACTGAGTACTCTTTGGTACTCATACCCGAAAAATATTTTATTTGGTGCAGGTTGAGCAGGGAAGAAGTGTGGGCTTGGAACTGAGTTAATAGAGTCCTTTTGGTTGAAATTTGTTAAACCTGAATGTTGTGTCTTCATACCCAACATTCTCTACTCTTTCGCTGCTGACTTCGAAATTTGAAACTATACTTTTGAAGAACCTTGTCAATGTTTGAAAACATCTATGTATATATATCTTGGAGGCTGTGTCCTCACTTATTGATATTGCCGTTGTTGGTTATTTTCTGCGTGTAGGTTGGCTTATCCATATTCTAGGGGTTATATAGCCCGTTTGTTGAAAATTTTATTTCATTTAAACCTGTTTATTTGTCCAAAGTTTTATTGTCTTAACCCGTCACGGCCTGATTAGTTAGTTAATCTCATAATTAATTAGTCGGGTCGTGGCAAAATGATTCCTCTATTGTATTTATTTGGACAAGTCTTGGATGTAGCTGGCTATTGGAGCCAAAACGATACGTGCACACTACTAAAAGAAGAGCCACTGAAATCATTTATCCCCCGTCACCTGATATCCAGTTTTCCCAAAGAGACGGCGTTGGTTGTGGTCCATTTGCATGTATGTACGTTGAGCGTCTGATATTCGGATCACCGAGTATTACTTGAGGGAATACTCATGTGTCGACATATAGAAGAATGATAGCTATTTCTATTTATGAGTTCTGTGAAGACGCTTAGATTTTTTATGAATTGTATATTTTTATTTTTTATGATTGTTTATCTAGAATATTTATTTATGAGCTGTGTGAAGATGTTTAAATATTTACGGCAACTACTCATAATAAAAACATATAAGCATATGATCTAATTAACAGACAATACGAGGTAAATAAGAACATACGACCACACAACTCAATTAATGGATAATAGGAGGTAAATAAGAGCATACAAGCACAATCCTCAATTAACGGACACTAGGAGAACAATTGCACTAACTTTATTTAATCGCTTATGCCTTCATCCATTTGATTTGGACATGTTCTTCGTGTGTGTGTCATGGTTCCCTACAATGGCTGCATCTCTTTGGTGCTCGGTGTCTACTGCTAGACGATTCTCCCATATGATTTGTAGGAACCCTTCTTGTAGACCTTTCACCATCCGATCGAGTCCGACTTGTTCTAGGTCATCTAGCCTGTCTTGGCACAATATGAGGTAATACAATCGCTTGAGCTACCTCATATGGAACCATTCAATCATTGTATTGAGGGACATGATTCACTACACCACTATACGTCTCAATTAAAGTATTGGTCGTGTAGTATGGTTCGACGTAATTGTGGATGGACTCTCCGGTCTCACTGTCAACGAAAAATGTTAGTATGAATTACATATATACTTATGTTTAAATATAGAGTATTAAAACATACCTAATGGTAGCAATCCCGTGTGAACACGTCATCCCGTCTTAGTCGAATTCTCGATAATCACACGATTTGAGTTGAAGATCGACCATGAAGTTTTTAACGCCAAAATGCACCCTAAACTTTGTATTTGTAGACCTCATCGTAGAGTAACGATGACTTTTCGATAGTGCTGCTGTAAGCTTTTTGACTGTCTTCTCAGTGAGATAGTTGTCCGACCTATGTATTGTTGCTCGTCTATCATTGAACCACTGCTCAATAACAAGTCTGATTGCCTCCAACATTGAGCATATTGGAAGACGTCTCGTCCATAATAATCGAGAGTTAAATGATTCTGCTGCATTTGATGTTAAAAAACTATAACGGCTAACATGAGACTTCGAACGGGCCTATTTTTGGGTCCTACACGAAGTAGTTTTTGATATGCTTTATCATTTATGCTCTTGATAGCAGACATAGCACGTTGGTATTGTCTGGGCTCGTATGCATAAGCAGCTTCTTGAAATATTTCCACCATAGTCCCGTTGCGAAACTATTTAATCTTGTTCACTTAGTGGTAGAAGCATAAGTCGTGATGGACTTGTGGAAATACTTTCTCGACGCGTTAGCTATGAACACGTGTGCGTCCGAGATAATTAAGAGGTTGTCAGTATTTCCAAATGTTCGATGGATCCACGAGATAAACCATGATCAAGATTCATCATTATTACTAGCCCAATACCATATGCCAACGGGAACACTTGCTCGTTGGTATCCTTCGTTACTGTAACGAATAAAATTCCCTTATTCTTTCCCTTGAGGTGAGTGTCGTCTACAACGATCACTGGCCTCATACATAAATAGAATGGAGCAATAGATGCACCGAGAACAATGAACAAATGTCAAAATCGACCATCACCATCGACTTCATAATCGGTAAATGTATCGGGGATTCGTCTATCTCAACATCTTTAGATAACCTGGTAGCATTTGGAATGACTCATCATGCCGACTGTATATCAAGTCAATCCCCGTATTTCGGGCTCCCAACACCACATCATAACTGATGCGGACACCAAAATCATGTTTTAGCTCCGCCATAATTGATTTAGGCTTCATGATTTCACCTATTGTGCGTATTTTTCGAGCATAATGTGTTGCAACTATCTTTGAATGAACCTTCATGGACCAACACAACCCAAATCACGGTGGCATTTGTGTTCAGATATAGACTTATAAACTTTCCAAATACTACCTCGTTGGACATCACGCAACTCAAAATTACAACTCTCGGAGTGCTTGCATTTTAAATGTGAGTCATGTTGTATTTGAACGACCAACAACGTGTTCCGTCCCCTGCTCCATATGTCACACACCAACAGCAAGATAGAGGTCATCTTTGCTATAGTAATATGAATTATTACTCAATTATCCATCCTTTGTAGGGTCCATTTCATGAGCAACAAGTGAGGCGACATCGTTAAGCAGAATGGCTGAAACTAACCAATTAGTTAGTTCTTCAGCATCGGGTTGGATGATATCTTCTGGATAAGTACTTGGATTGATCAATGATAACAGTTTGGGAAGTATGTCTTCTCTTCGGATCCATCATGCAAAATCAATAAATGTAATATTAAAATTGATTGTTCGAGATTATCATCGGAGGCATCTGAGTCGGTCTCTTCAAGATCTTCGGTCTCAGGTACATATTCTTCTTTGTCGTCTTCTCTATCAACATCATCATTCTGAATAAGAGTTGTTGGCCTTGTTGTCCCGGTACCATGCTCCGTAGCAAGCCTTTGAGATTCAGAAAATCAATCACCAGAAAGCATACTTCGAACATCTTGAAACGACTTCCTTGCATCTCCGTAGATCAAATGGTTGGGCTCTCCCTGGTTTGATCTACTCAGCGTTTATAGTGTTGTGAACTACATAAACATATGGATATTCTTCAGACATGCACAATCGAGCAAACACTTCATCATCGGTTAATAATGATTTTATTATCCGATCATATCGAGATGTAGATAAATAAAATAATTGATAATCCGTGCTCAATTCATTGGACTGCAATACGTGATTGATGTAGTATGTGAGGCTGTAAATGTAACGATCTAAAATTTGGGCAATTTATTGACACCCACCAATGTACATACAATCACTATCAAACTCTCCACCATAATTCACCGTAATGAATCTTCAATTGTCCATCTACATAAAGAAAGAAATAAATAAAGAAATTAAAATAAAATTCTCAATCAAAATATAATTCCAAATCATCATAATGAATGAATCAAATTACCTATGTATGTTTTCTTTGTTGTTTTCCTTCAAGTAGCTCCGCTTCAATTGGAAGATGCAGTAATGAGATTGGAAGATGAAGTTATGAGATTTATGTGAATGAATAAATGAATTCGAAAATTTTATAGAAGGAAAACAACCACAAATGGTGGGTGTTATGGGAGCATTCACGTGAATTTTACCCGCCATCGTAACAATGACGATCTGCATCGATTATTATACGGTTCCGTAGCAACACATGATTCAGGTACATTGTAAATTCAGTTTCACTTGAATGAATTGAATTTACTGCAGATGGTATAATAATTTGAGAGATAACTCACGCACTTGCAAATCAGACGGAAACATAAAAACTATATTGAAATAATTTAGAAAAAAAAACGATCGGATTCAGTCGGTATGGATGTCTCAGATTCCATACACGATCGAAATCCGACCGGTAATATGCATTCCGTGCGAAATCCAAAATCCGAGCTATTCCACAAAATTCGATCGGTATCCTCTTTCGAATGATAATTAAAAATAAACGATTGAATCCGATCGATTCCGACGTAATTCCTTTCGGATTTCTCCTAGGCATCGGGTTCCGTCTTTCTTCAATGTATCTTCAGTAAATTTGTTAGAAAGAAACTGAACAACTATCGCCTTTACATAGAAAACCAAGATAACTTTGTCAACATCCAATGATATATCTATCAATTCAATATAAATATACCTGATTTAGCATGTTTTTATCCGATCGGGGACTTCCACATATACCCTAGGAGATATGGATACTATCGCATTCACCCCTTAAATTTATAGGGAAAAAAATATTTCATAAAGTGGTTTTACGTGTTATTCCGGTTTTTGAATGAGACATTAATTCCAGCATAGTTGGGATAGGAAAACTCATTGATTAAAGTTAGTAAGATATTTTGGTTAATGACGTTCTTGCTTAAATGAGTTAGTATCACTTAATAATATTCCTAGTTATGCTAATAGAATAGCATATTGTCTATCTTATTTTGACAATCACATTGACTTTTGAGATTATTGGGTCGACAAAATTCGGCCAACCAAAGTTGCTTCTTCATAATAATTTTTAGTAATATATATAGCTTGCATTTTAAAGCATTGTTTTTAGTATTATACTTTTATCTTTTTGGGATCCCATTGATTTATTATCGGTAGAATAAATGTGAGCATTAGGTACCATTATTTCTCCTCTCCACCACCTCCTATTATTATTACTATTTGTAAATCTTTTAAGAGTGAAATTAAATAAAAAATAAATTTGTGGTAGTATGAGCCGAGGAGTTCGTCTGATTTAGTTTTGAGGTGAATGTTAGAAACTGCAAGCTTTAAGTAAATAACCAGGATGTACAAATACTCTTTTTTGTGACGTAGATAATTTATAGTTATTATCTTGAGATGTATATTGAATAAACCGTTACTTATTTTAATGATCTACAAAAAATGTATAAAAGGTAAATTACATTTTAAAAATCAAATGTGCGTACTCTACTTATCTAACATCATTTATTTGTTAGTTGGAAAATTTGATAGATTTTAGTGCAAGTGGTTGTAGATTGCATTCATAATTATAAGTAATTGTTTTTTTAAGGGAGATGGTCTCACGTGCGGGCGCGCACAGTGAGACCATCTCTACTTAATTAATAATTAATCTTAATTAGTTAATCTTAATGAATTAATTAATTCTAATTAAATTTAATTAATTAAATTAATTCTAATTAAAATTAATTAGTATAATAAATTTTAGTTGTAAATTAATAAATAATAATTTTGAATTAATATATCTTAATTGTGAATTAATAAATTCTAATCGTGAATTAATAAACCCTAATTTTGAATAATAAACCCTAATTTTGAATCAATAAGCCATAATTTTGAATTAATAAACCCTAATTTTGAATAATAAACCCTAATTTTGAATTAATAAACCCTAATTGGAAATAATAAACCATAATTGTGAATTAATAAACCCTTATGAATTAATAAACTCTAATTATGAATTAATAAACCCTATTTAGAATTAATAAACCCTATTTAGAATTAATAAACCCTAATTTTGAATAATAAACCCTAATTTTGAATTAATAAACCCTAATTGGAAATAATAAACCATAATTGTGAATTAATAAACTCTAATTTTGAATTAATAAACTCTAATTATGAATTAATAAACCCTAATTATAAATTAATAAACAAAATACAAAATAATAAAATAACATATTAAAAAAATAAAATAAAAATCCATAAATTAATCTAACATAAAAACTTTCTAGCACAGCAGACGACACAAGACACAAGTTTTTGTGTTTTTAAGGAGGGTAACAAGCAATAGTTATCCAATGTGCTCTCTCAGTAAATTCACTCATATGTAATATTTTATCGGAGTGTTTTTTTTTTTTTACGATTAACTTCCATAGATAAAAATAATATAAGCTAATCCGTTGTTTACTTAGATAAATTGAAACTTTGAGTTATCTTAAGATTCTTCATAATTTATATCATTTGAGTTAATTTTATTTGATTTATGTCCCATGGAAAGGTTATGATTGAAGAAATCATAATATTGTAGATACATATATTCAATCATGTATTATATTAATAATGAAAACTAAATACACCGTAAGGGCCCGTTTGGTAGCTTGACTGGATAATGTAAGATACATTAGAGGATAGATAAAGTTTGAGATGGGTAAGCAATCCGGTTGTTTGGTATACATAATAGAAAACCTGATAACTTATCCTGCTGTTTGATACCCAAGTTGTATGTGTCGATTAACCTAATAAAATGACATTATTACCCTCGTGCCTAAAAAAGCACCCTGTTTGATTACTTGAACTGGAAAGGAGCCCTAATAACCCTAGGTGCAATCCATCTGCCAACCGATAACTGAACCAACTCCTCAAGCACTGGAAGCAAGAGACTGTCCATAAACAACTTCATCAGGCTGGACTCCCTTCTCAATCATCTCATGAAGCAAATCTCTTGCATGATGAAGCTGTCCATGTCTTGAGAGCCCAGAAATTAAACATGTGTATGTATGAAGATCAATATCCACACCAGTTTCAGCCATTTGCTTCACCAGATCCAAAGCTTCCTGAATATTTCCCTGCTTCGTGGTTCCATAGATCAAAGATGTATATGCAATTTTATCTGGAATCAAACCCTTCTCAGACATTTCCAAGAAAACCTTTCTGGCATCTTCAACACGATCATTTGTACAAAGACCATGAATTAGAGATGAATAAACTACAATATTTGGTTGCAAACCAACACTATGGAAATAATCAATTGCTTCCTGGACATATCCCAATTTGCACGAACCATTAATTAGTGAACAATAAGTCACTACGTTAGGTGCCATACCTCTTCCCTGCATTTCATTAAGCATATTTTGTGCTTCTATGTTTTTTCTAGCTTTGAAATAGGAATCAATTAGTGTGTGTACTTCACTAACCTATATTGTAGTTCTTCATTTGGACCAACAATAAATTCACATCATCAAACCTTCCCAGGTTGCAGAACCCCCAGATTAATTTGAAACTTTTTTGCATTGAGTTGAGGTACATAAATGGGGAGGCGATCGATTTGGGAAAGGTAATGACGGGCGCAGGAGGGTAGGCCAGTAAAAGAAGCCTTAATATGCTTGCTACTGTGCAGATTGGATTACACATCTGCTGGTCCTCGACAGATGCGTCTTCTGAAGCTCAACAGTTAATTGGAACGAGCCTTGAATTAAAAACGGGCTCCCAATATAGGAATATAGTGTACCCAATACATAAATTAGGTCATATATGTCCCCTATCTTGAGTTTATCTTGGCTACCAAACGGGCTCTAAGTAAATACTTTTACTCGTTTACTCGATGTTTGTATTGAGCAAATTCATCTTTTTTACCATAACTTACAAATTATTTAACAAATATAAATTACACAAAGAAATCTGATGCAACGAATTTGACCTATATAAAAAATTGAAATGTCTTTCGAAATTGAGATTTATGATCGCAGAAATCAAAACTCTATAAGTAGGATCAAACTTGTATTCGTTATTCTTGAAAGAAAGATAAGAATGTGATGGTATGATAGGGAAGCATAATGCTAATCAAGATGTCACATTTCTTTTCTTCAATAATTTATGAAAGTGTGAGAATCTTTGTCCTTTCTTTTACTTTTTGGTAAGAAACGAAAGTGGAAATTTTCTTTCTAGAATCACTCTCTCTCATTTTGTTACGAGCAAACGGATAACTGAAATTCCACTATGATAAGACAATGATACATGTAGTAGCAAAACTAGAAAATTAATTAGTTTCAGCAACACATTATATATATAGTAGTAGAAGCAAAAATTATTCGTATTTGCAGAAACGGTAAAAAGTGGAATAAGATGAAAATACATCACTAAAATTTTAGAATGGAGATAATAATACAAGGAAAAAAATAAAGTGGAAGAAGCAGGGGTATTTCAGTAAATGTTGGGCATGAGTTGAGATCTGCTTATTGTCGCCATGTAATTTGTCCAGAAGATATGTGAAAGTGACTTCAAATTTTTAATTCAACGAACAATTATTTTGTACCCATCGCAATTAAAAATTACAATAAAAGCTACTTGGGTTACAGAGGAGAGAGAGCGAGAGTGTTCACTGTTCAAGATATTGTGAAAGTGACTTCAATTTTTTTTATTCAACAAACAATTATTTTTACCCATCATAACTAAAAATTACAATAAAACCTACATGAGTTACTTGAAGAGAGAGAGAGGAGAAGTATTTTTATTTGAAAGGGTAAAGAAGGGGACAAGAGCGTATCTGGGAAAATCCTCAAATTCCTTTCAGTTTGCTTTAAAGTAAGCTATGGACATATCTCATGCACTTACCACACTCGCATCACATTAAAATAATAGGTTGCTCTCCCCATGTGAACTCAACCGGATCAAACTGCAGTACATGGCATCCAGAATTAGGTTGCTGTTTTCTTGATAATATTTTACTACTGTTTCATATTGTGTCGTGCGTGCGTGCGTGTGTGTGTGTGTGAGAAGAGAGAGGGAGAGAGAGGAGAGAGAAAGAAGCAGATGGGCTAGTCAAAGATGAACTCTTGGGGTGGTTTGAGGTTGTGTGAAATGTGAGAATGATGGGTACTATTTTAAGGGAGGAGGGGGCAGTGAACGTGCTTTATTTGTCTGGCTGTTCTTGAATCTCAATTTCGCGCTTGAAGAGAAAATCTATGCATGATTAAGGGCCTTATTCTTTGTTTGTAGTTATTCACACCCTCTCACAAAATTCCTTTTTGGATTAGCAAACAATTATTATTCTAGAGTTTTAGAGAGAGAGAGAGAGAGAGGAGGGAGGGGGGGGGTTCTTTTCTCTTTGGAATTTGGGGAAGGTTTAGTCTTTGAGGTCTGCAACAAGGCTATGCTTTGCTCCTCCCATCATGGAACTATGAAAAAAAAAATATTAAACTCTTTCTTTGAGCAAATTCCTTGAACCAGAGTCTTTTCTTTGTTTCTTATTCTGGGGTTTGCTCAAATCTCCTCCTGGTGTGAAATGTGGATTATTCTTGTGCCGCACCACAATATTTTTGTAATGATAGACTACCTTTAGCTGACGAAAGGCCTCTTCTTTAAATTGTTGTTGCAGGAAAAAGCGAGTCTCTTGTAGCAAAATAGCTCAAGAGTGTATGTAGTACTATGTATTGCGTGTCTTTTCTCGAGCTTTTCGATTCCCTTGGTGTTTGAGGGAGTAAAAGGTGGGTTACTTAGTTGAAGTGAAAAATAAAAGGAGGGTTTTGGAAGATGGGTGAGAAAAGGCAAGGGTGCATAACTGTGAGGGTGAATGAAGCAGTGGGAACTAAGAGAAAGCATTCTGCTCTGCTGCATTATTGCTCGAATCGCGGAGTTTTGGGAATTTCGATCTTGCTGATGTTGTTTGTGAGTAAAAATATCTATGATCTTATGGATGATGAGCAGCAGAAGAGGAGGAAGGAGGTTCTTGTAGGCATGTGTGATCAGAGAGCTAGGATGTTGCAGGATCAGTTTAGTGTTAGTGTTAATCATGTTCATGCCCTTGCCATCCTTGTCTCCACTTTCCATTTTTACAAAAATCCCTCTGCAATTGATCAGGTTTGTTGCATTAAGGGCATTCTTTACTTTCTTTATTATTGAATTTGCTTAACTTGTGGTGTAAATATGAAATTTTGATTTTAGGGCAATATATGTTGTGCAACTCCGAATGATGGGTTGTTTATCTTGCCTCAGATGCTTCAACTGACTTACTGTATTAGCACGGAAGTTGAAAAATTAATGTCAAAGTGTGTTTAATCTACTTTCTAATTTTGGTTTTCGTGTTTCCTTGTGCAATTTGTCGTCATCAATGGGAAAATTTATGGTAAATGCAGGAAACCTTTGCAGAATACACAGCTAGAACAGCTTTTGAGAGGCCTTTATTGAGTGGGGTGGCCTATGCTCAGAGGATTCTGAATTCTGAGAGGGAGGAATTTGAGAGGCAGCACGGCTGGACCATTAGGACAATGGAGGAAAAGAGCCTTCTCCGATTAGGAACGAGTATGCTCCGGTGATATTTTCTCAAGAAACTGTTTCCTACATTGAATCACTCGATATGATGTCAGGGGAGGTAATGGCATATATCTTTTAATGATACCTCTTTCTTGCTTGTGTTTTGTGAGAGTTTTCATCTTCCAACTACAAGTTCCTTTTGTCAATGCAGGAGGACCGTGAAAATATACTGAGGGCTCGGGCTACTGGTAAAGCAGTGCTTACTAGCCCGTTTCGGTTGCTAAACTCGCATCATCTTGGGGTTGTTTTGACCTTTCCGGTTTACGATTCCAAGCTTCCTCCTAACCCGACTGTGCAAGAGAGGATTGAAGCAACAGCAGGGTAAGAACTTGCTCTGTCTATATTGAAACTAGTTTATATGTCACGGAGCATTCTTTCGTGCTCTCCAAACTCTTTTATAATACCATAATTATATTGCTCAAGTGTCAAGTCAACTTAAAGCTGCCATTTCAAGTTCTTAAAATCCACAGCTGCGAGGTTAAGCATTAAGTTCTTCAAATGTAGACTTCCTTATAGACAATTTATGGGCATGTCGTGTAATTAAGCTGAGTTTGCAGCTTATCTAATTATAGAAAATCACCTAGTGGAGGCTCTAATAGTGAATAATAATCTTAGGTATGGGCAAACAGCTGGACATCTTGTGCATCTCACTAGAAACTTTTATGTTTTTTTCATTCCATATGTGTCGTGACTTAATGGATTACATTTGCACCCAATGTAAGTTTCAGATTCTGATACCATCTAAAGTTACTTCATGTTGGCTACATTTCTTGTATAATAAACGAAGTACTTATTATGATTTTAATGAAATTATGATCATTGAGCTCTGAAAATGATATTTTCTTAAAACTTGTACAATTGTCAAATTAGTGCTTCTTTTATGAATTACATTTGCATCCCAATGTAATTTTCAGATCCTGATACCATCGGAAGTGACTTCGTGTTAGCTACAAATCTTCTATAATAAACCTGAAGTAATTATTATAATTTCAATGACAATTTTTGAAGCTATAATTATTGACCATTGAAAATTAGCTACAGTTGTCAAATTAGTGTTTCCTGTTTACCTCTATTTGTGACCCTACCTGTTATAATATGATATGGACTTCATATAAATATATCCAACAAAAAATAGTGACTCTAGATTTGTTTTATTTTATTTTATGTTATTTTATTTTTTATAGATTTAATGATTGAAGTCTATATAAGCATTTTCATAGAGATTTCAGACCAATATCTTATTATCTAGTTCTCCTTTTTGTATAGAGACAGTGGGGCGAGCACGATTCTTCTTCTGTTTTGTGTCAGGTGCCTCATATCATAGGTGGCCTTAAGTTCTTTCTTATGTTTAGCTTATTTTCTAACCTTTTGGTGTACATAAATGCCAATTAGGTACCTAGGTGGGGCCTTCGATGTTGAGTCCCTTGTCGAGAATCTACTTGGGCAACTTTCTGGGAACCAGGGGATTGCGGTTAATGTATACGATGTTACCAACTCTTCTGATCCTCTGATCATGTACGGCCATCAATCTCTAGAAAGTGACATGTCACTTAAACATGTGAGCAGGCTCGACTTCGGAGACCCATTCCGCGGGCATGAGATGATATGTGGGTACGTTCTTAAAACCCTTAAATAATTTCTTATTAAGTTGATCATACTGAAATACGTAAACGGAAAAGCGACTTGAGACATTCTTCTTATTTGGATTCTGACTTTAGGTACCTTCAGGAGGCTCCAACGTCATGGATTGCGCTAACAACATCATTCTTTGTCTTCGTGATTGGCATCTTAATTGCATATATGATATATAGCGCTGCAATTCACATCGTTAAAGTTGAAGACGATTTTGATAAAATGCAGGAACTGAAAGTTCAAGCTGAAGCTGCTGATGTAGCCAAATCTCAGGTTTTTCATTTGGGACTTGTTCTTCGTAAAATGTCATATCTGCTGCTTCTCGTTCTCGACTGCCTTTATCTTATTTTCTATATTCTTGCAGTTTCTGGCCACTGTTTCTCACGAAATAAGAACTCCCATGAATGGAATCCTAGGTATATTATTGTCATAAAATTATAAAATTAAGGTTTGATTGGTTGAAAATACACGAACTTTGCCCCGATTTTGGTTTTGCACACGACTTTTAATTTTTTTTCTCAAACACACAAACTTTGCATTGTTTGTAATTTTCTTTTGATTTCACATTCTGATGAAATTGAGCTGACTTGGCAACCGGAATCGCCAGCATGGACACGCTGCCCCACATACAAAATGACGTTGTTTACGTTTTTCAAGTCATGCAATTATCTTTCAAGTGATCTTCAATTTCGCCGGAATGTGAAATAAGGAGAAAATTGCAAATATTGAAAAGTCTATGTATTTGAGAATAAGATTTGAAAGTCACGCAAAATCGGGGCAAAGTTCGTTTATTTTAAACCAATTAACTGTAAAATTAATCACATTTTTGACTGGTAATTGGGATAAAAAATGTTCTTTCTTGCTGTTGCAGGGATGCTACAATTGCTACTAGACACAGAGCTGAGTTCAACACAAAAAGACTTTGCTCAAACAGCTCAAGCTTGTGGAGAAGCACTAATAACCTTGATAAATGAAGTGCTTGACCGTGCGAAGATCGAAGCTCGCAAGCTGGAGCTCGAGGCCGTCCCTTTTGACCTTAGGTCGATTCTAGATGATGTTTTGTCCTTGTTTTCTGAGAAATCAAGGCAAAAGGGTGTTGAGGTCAGTCTTGAAATTGTTAGAATTGAATTTATTGTCTTTCTCTTCTTTACTTTTATCCCCGTAGGCATCTTATTCGTCTAGAACTCCTGCCTGCAAAATTATGTAAAATTAACTGGAGAGTGCAGTTGGCTGTTTTTGTATCAGATAAAGTACCCGAAGTCATTGTCGGGGATCCCGGAAGATTTCGGCAGGTCATTACCAATCTCGTTGGGAACTCAGTAAAAGTAAGAATCATGATGAAAGCTAGTTTTGTTTACCCCTGTTTTTTCCTTTCGTTTTTTGTCTCAGTTATATTAATTTGCCAGCAGCTCTACCTTCCAACTTTCACTCCCTGTGGATTTGAATCCTCACTCTTGAAAACTTGAAAATTTGTCTTGGTTTTTTCTAAAATAACAAAAAAATAAATCATATCTGTTGAGTTGAAATCACCCTTTGGCTCATATTCTTTATTTGATTGCTTTAACAGTTCACTGAGCAAGGACATATATTTGTTCAAGTCCTTTTGGCGGCACAAGCAAAGTCGGTTATGGATGTGAAGGCCGAAAGCTGCACGAATGGGGAATCCAAGTGCAAAGTGCAATCTTGCGTTCGACAGTTCAATACCCTGAGCGGCAGACAAGCTGCTGATGACCGGAGCAGCTGGGAAACCTACAAACATTTAGATGACGAATCTAGTGATACTTCCCGAAATTTGATGAACGGTGATGCTTCAAGAAACGTGATGAACGGTGATGCTTTTGATAGTGTTGCCTTGATGGTATGTGTAGAAGATACTGGAATTGGCATCCCTGAACAAGCACAAAAGCGGGTGTTCACGCCGTTTATGCAGGCGGACAGCTCGACTTCTCGGAATTATGGAGGAACAGGTATTGGGTTGAGCATTAGTAAGTGTCTTGTTGAGCTAATGGGTGGTCAAATGGACTTCAAAAGCCGTCCTCAAATAGGAAGCACATTCTTTTTCACCGTTGAGTTTCGAAGCTGTGAGAATAGTTCGGTTATAAATCTGAAGAAATCTCTACCCGATGATCTGCCTAACGCTTTTAAAGGGATAAAAGCACTTATAGTTGATGGCAAACCGGTTAGAGCCGCTGTCACGAAGTACCACTTGAAGCGACTCAGTATTCAGGCTCAAACCGTCGATAGCATCGCAACAGCAGTTGCCATTTTTGGAAAATATGGCTCCCTCATCTCTAGGTAACCATTTCTCTTATTTCTTGTTTTTCTACTAGGTATTAGCTAAAAATTTCCTATATATCCTTGGCTAAATCCACTTGTTATGTGTAAACCTCTCTCTTTTCTGACGAGCATAATTTGCTTAGAATTAGAGGAAAAAGATGAAAGAAATGTCTATTCAGTTCGTCCTGTTCTTTTTATTGCACCGTAAAATATATACATAGCCTATTAATTGATTGATCTCCTAATATTTAATACGTCGCATACGAATTAAAAATTGCTTATGTTGGGGTCCTTGCAATTTGACATCCATTTCTTAAAGGGCAAACTTGTGTGCATCTGGATCTATGGTGCATCCACCGTAATTAAATCCAATTAGGATTCATCATTCCCAAATAGGGTGTATTAATCACAATTAGGATATAATTAGGGTGGATGCACTGTGTGTGCTGTTTTGCATCAAAGCATTTCCATTTATGATGATCAGATTATACAGATTAATGACCCTTTGTACCTTCATTATCTATTCTGCTGGCGGTTGTGTCATGTTCAGTTTAAATTTATCCAGTAACTATTAAGCAAACACCACGTCGTATTTATAACCTAGCAATCTAAGTTTTTGTTATTGTGGGGCAGAGATGAAAAGCTGCCAGATGTATTACTAGTCGAAAAGGATTCCATGAATTCCAGTGAAGATGGAGCCAAGCAGTTGTCAAGCTGGAGAAAAAACGGGCACTCGTATAAACTCCCAAAGATGGTCCTTCTCGCAACCAACATCAGAGTTGCCGAGTGTGAGAAATCAAAGGCGGCTGGATTTGTAGATACCGTCATCATGAAACCTCTGAGAGCGAATATGGTAGCTGTGTGCTTGAAACAGGTTTTGGGAATTGGCAGAAAAGACCAGCACGGGAAAGACGTTCTGAACAGAAGTATCGGTACATCTGGCTTGCTATCAGGGAAGAAGTTGTTGGTGGTCGATGATAACATAGTGAACCGAAGAGTTGCTGCCGGTGCCCTAAAAAAATTCGGTGCGGAGGTACACTGTGCTGCAAGTGGCCAAGAGGCGCTAAAATTGCTCCAAATACCGCATGAGTTTAGTGCTTGCTTCATGGATATTCAGATGCCCGAAATGGACGGGTGCGTGCTGAATGATTAATCGCTGTTTCTCCTTTGCTACGAGCTTGCAACATATATTTAATCTCTTGCTTCCTCATTATGCAGGTTTCAGGCGACCACTCTCATTAGGGAGATGGAGCGTAGAGCAAATGCACAAGTAAACGTAGGATGCACGACGTGGCATATCCCAATATTGGCGATGACAGCTGATGTTATACACGCCACGTTGGAGAAATGTCTGAAAATCGGCATGGATGGATACGTGTCGAAGCCTTTCCAGGAGAAGAGTCTCTACGAGGCTGTGGCCAAGTTCTTCGAACCAAAGGTGACCGCGAAAGCAGAGCAACTTTCTTGATTCTCCTACCCGATGGTGGCAGCAATACTTTCCTCATTCTGCTGCCTGTGGATTCGTTAGACAGCAGGTAAGGGCAGTCGACTCGAATCCGTCGTGGTTGTATGTATATTGATTAGGGAAGGGGGCTAGAGATGTAAATGTTTGAGGGGTTTCCACGAAATCTTCATTACATTGAGTCTAGGTCACGAGGCGATTTGGTCTCTTTAGAGAATGGTATATGTATGTTGTGCTGTAGAATCATGTATGTAAGCATAAGAGTTGCTTCCATTTATAATCGTAACATGTTTGTTGCCCCTCTTGCATATTCAATCTTCATTCTCCAACCTACTTAGGTGACCATTTTTTGTGTTTCTTTCAAGAAATGTTGGGAGAGTAAGGCTTCTTTAATCTCATCGCCAAGTCTGTCTGTCTGCATATTTTGGGGACCTTATTGTTTTTTTTAATGTGAAATTGACAACATGATACTTTTTATTTTAGTACTTTCTCAGAGAGGCAGATAACACAGAGCAGTGAGTGTGCTACACATTTATTCTTTCATTAACATGATAAATTTATAATTGAATATACCATATCAGATTACATAATTATTCTTAAATTAAAAATAAGAGGGATATAAATTATAATAGATACATATAATACATCATATTATGTTATTGTTAAATTAAATATATAATAAAACTATAATAGGCAAACTAAATTTTGTAAACAAATCTTTATATATATATTACTGAGCAGAACATAATCCAACATATACTTGATGACTGATGCTATTCCCAGTCCAACTAGATTAGTCCAATCTAATCTGCAAAATATATGAAAACTAATTTATTTCATCTTTGTGAGTTGAACCAATTTATTTCTTTTACGTAGATGCTTAACAATTACACAAATTTAATTTTAAACATGCGATATACTCCATCCGTTCATTTCAAGTGTCCCTTACATTCAAATTGTAAAAACCAAGAAAATAAAAAAGAATTGCTTTTGTACCCTTATTAATTACTATAATAAAATTATTTACATAACTAATTATCAAATTCCAACAATATTAAATAAAACTAAAATAATAAATTAATTATAATTTTACTAAATTACGAACTATAACTTAATAAAAAATAAGAAAAAAATGTCAATGAAACACTTTAAAAAGAAGAAAATTTAAACAATCAACTCAAAGTTCCTAAAGGAGGAAAGTGATAATCAAACCCAAACATAATTAGATGTTTAATGTAGAAAGTTAAGGGGCAAATCTTAGTGCAATATACAGCTAAAAAGGCAATCTTGATGAAGTACTAAAATAGACAATACGACAAGATAACATTGCTACATTTGCGTGGAAAAAATGTTATGGAAGAAAACATTGTGGATCAGATATATCCAAATTATCCAATAGATTTTCAATGGAACAGGCTAAGTCCAAAAGGTCGGGTCCCCGAAAGTCGGCCAGTTAATCAGGTCATTCCAACGGGTCAAGCCCGTTAGACTTAACAGGCTTACAATCATTTGGGCATCTTGGGACTTGGGAGTGCCTAAATAGTTACAATATCAAATAATATTAATTTTAGAAATAAATATAGTCTGTCTCCAATTTTTACGATTCTTCTAAAGATATCCCAACTTACGTTTTTCAATTAAAAGTCACAAAGTTTGAGACTTTTAAAAAGAAAACGGGAGTTAAGAACATTTTTCGAAAAATCGTGAAAGTTTGTGACACTAACTATGATTATCTTTTAATTTTAGTAATGCAAAGTTTTGGAAAGTATTTATATTTTCTTTTTTTGCACAAATATTTTTGAAATTACTTAGAATTGAATTTTGGAATTTAATATATATTTGTTTATTTATTGAAATGTATTTGTCATGGTACATAAAATACTACACCCTTCGTCTCTCATTTTTCTTCCTAATTTTCCTTATGATATGTCCACCAAATTTCTTCCTATTTCATTTATGGATATTATTACCATCAACAACATCCCTTATTTACTCTACAAAAAACTTTCTACTTATTATCCTCAACAACATCATTTATTTACTCATTTTACCATCCATGATCCACCATTATTATTACTTATTACCCTCAACAACATAATTTATTTACACATTTTAACACTCATGACTCACCACTAATTTAACTAACACTACATTAATGTGAGGCCCCACCTTTAATATATCACAATACACTCAATACCTTTTATTAAAATCTGTACCGAATTTCCATGAATATAAATGGGAAACGAATGAAGTGGTATCTTTTCACAAAAAGCTGGTCACATTTTTATAATTAGTCAAAATTAAATTGTGGACTTAAATTTGGGTAGGAATAGGGATTGTCTCATGTCTAGTAGCTTTTAATTTTAAATACAACTAATGTGTAACCCCTCGAATTTTGACATAAAATCACTTTACTTTACAAATTATAAATTATAAGTCGATACTTTGTTTCGAAGTGATAGTATTTTGATAATTCATCGGAAAAAGTTTTCAAAATCAAATAATTATAATATAAAAATTGGTTGGTTAAGGAGGGTTTTCTTTGATTTTTTTCCACTTATATGTTTAAAAAGTTAATCTATATGCTCGTACTCACATCAAACCCAATTAAAAAATAATTTTACTACTCATTCCCGTCTTAAACTCGTATAATTTTATAATATATTATAATAATTGGTTATTTGTCTCAACAAAAATTTAAGCATTAAGTAAACATTAATAATAAATAGAATAAATAATAAAAGTTTTAAAAATGGAGAAAATTCCAGTTGGACATGTTGCTTAACGTTTAGACTTGTTTAGTTTTTATATACTCATACCCATCTCAAATCCAAATAAAAAGTGATTTTACTATTGATTTCTATCTCAAACTCATATTTTAATACTCACTAATTACTCAACACATAAATATAATTTTATATGGTTTTCATTTGATGTAGCCTCATGAAAAAACGGTGAGCGATTCCAAATAAAAAATGAATGAGAAATAATTAAATAAATTTTAGAAATCTCGAGATATATAAAATAAATAAAAATTAGAATATATAAATTAAGAATGTACAAAATTAGTATTCGAGATAAATTGGAATATAATATATGAGATGCCACCTAGACACACAAACTGATATATATTTCCAATATGTAATTTTATTATATAGAATATATATGCTCATACCTGTCTCAAATTGTATTAAAAAGTAATTTTACATCATGTTCTCATCTTAAATCTGTATAGTACTATTCGCTAATTAACTGAACCCATTGAAGTTTATAAATATAAGTTGTTACTATAATTTATTATGTCTCCATAAAAATGTGAACATCACAAAATAAACATTCACGATAAATAGTACAAATAATAAAAGATTAAAAAAATGAGAAAACTCCACTTAGGTATGTTGATTAATGGTTTGACTCGTTTAGAATTTATTAATTAAATATCCAAACCCATATAATAATAGCCAACAATTATCCAAACATATAAATATCTATTTATTTAGATGTTCAATCTATGAAGTCTAGTGGAAAATAAAACGATGATGGGTTTCATTTTTTTAAATACAAATGAAAATAATTAAGAAAAGTTGGCACACTTAACTAAGAAAATTTTGAGAATATTAAATAATTAAAATTAGAATATATGAATTTAAAATGAAATAAATAAGTATATAAGATAAAACAAAATAGAGAATGCATGAGATACTACGTGGGCACATGAATTAAGACAACATGTAATTGTTTTTCTATAAAATTTATATGCTCGTACGTGTTCCAAAGTAAACTTGATTAAAAGTTTTCTTCTTATTTCAAATTCGTATAGCAATACCTACTAATTATTTGAACCCGTTCAGATTTATAAAATATAAGTTTTTATAATAATTGATCATCCGTCTCAATAAAAATCTAAACATTACAAAGTAATATATATTAATAATAAATAGTATAAATAACAAAAGATAAAAAATAAAAAAAAATCCATTTAGGCATGTAGTTTAATGTTTCGATTCGTTTTGAATTTATATGCTCATACATGTCCAAACTCAATTACAAAGTAATTAAGATTATTAATTAAAAATGATTTTATCATTTGTTCTAGTCTCAAAACCGTAATACCTACAAATTATTCAAACACATTTAAACATTATAAATATAAATTTTACTATAACTGGTTATATGTGTCAACAAAACAAATAGAATATTTTAAAATAAAAATTAATAATAAATAGTATAAATAAATAATTAAATATTAGAAATACAATTAAAAGTATAAATTTGAAACTATACAATATACAAAATCCTTTAAGAATTTAGATACATATGTCAAAAGTCCATAAAAGTTATTTTACTACTCGTTTTTGTACCACTACCATATAATAATAGCCGTTAATTACCTGAATTAAAAATATCATATTTAGTTATAAAAATATTCTCAACAATAAACACTTGTAGAAAAGAAATTATTTATTTTGTCATATTAAATAGAAGAAATTGTTTATTTGACGATATTAAATTGGAGGTGCAGTTTGTATGATCATAATCTCAACCACGCCACCAATAAAATGTGGATTTTTGGTTGAGATTATACATCTAAGTATCATTTTATTTGGGTTGCCAAATTAAAACTCATGGGTCACGTGACATCGAAAAATATCCACACGTACTAACGACTGGAATTGAAGCCACAACTAGACTCCCTAAGCATATACACCTGAACTCCCAAATAATTTTTTCAATACGACATCAAATTGATGTTGGAATTCAACTCCACTGGCATAAACCATAGTTCCACACTCTAATTTCCCGAATTAATTACTTTATCATTGGATGTCTGACAATAAAATTTAAACCGTGCTCAAACAACCCCTAACATGAGTTTAAAGCCCTCAAATACGTTTCGATTTTTACGTCGATGGTAAAGATTATAACTATAGCCTTTACAAGTTTTGAAACTTAATAAATAACATGAGTTCTGTATATAGAAGAATAAAATTTTCGATATATGCTCGAATTATTTCTCTTATTTTTAGATTCATTTTGTAATGATCAATTTGTGATATAACATAATTAGTTTAGAAAATTATGCACATACTATAACTAATTTTGAAAGAAATACTCAACGTGTAAAAATGAAATTGAATAACAGTCCAAACTTTGATATAATTATGATGAATATTGTACATTCTAAGAAAATGAATATTTATAATCTAAATTTCCTTATTTCTTGAGCATGTGTGTACTTATCATTTCCTAAACCGGGTACAGATACATAAAAAATATTATTTTCAATAAATGATTTCATGACAATATATATGTTAAGTTGGTCCACAATATCTAAAAATTAACAAAATCACAATTAATCAAAAATTATAATACAATTTAAAAAATATTACAATATTGAGATCAAATAAAGGCTCTTTTCGAAAGAATTTTCGAAATAATACTATGCTATATGAATACCAAGCTTGACTTCGTCCCAAAGCAAACACGACCCAATATAAAAATCTCAAACATTATCTCGACAATATATCCCCAACTATATTGGGCTCAGTTAGGGATATCAATGGGGGGTTTTATCTGAACCAAAACTAATAAAATAAGTATCGGTTCTGATTCGAACCGACCCATTAAATATTGGATCCGGATCGGATCCCAACCATCAACTATGGGTTTGAAACGATTTGAATCTGAGAGGGTCTAGAACCAAAATCGGACCAAAACCGAAACTGAAACCGAAATCATTGCTTTAGAATTTAATGGGCTATAGGTGATTTCAGATCGATATGGGTAAAACCGACTCATTGACAAACCTACTTAAGTTTAGACTTGTCAATAGATGAGTTTTACTCATACTAGAACCAATAAATAAGTATTGGTTCTAGTTCTGAAACCAAAACCGGACCCAGACAGGATCATATCATCAAACTATGGGTCTAAACAGTTCGGTTCTAAAGTGGATCTAGAACTAGAATCAGAACCGAAATCACTGCTTTAAAATTTAATGGCCTATGAATGGTTTCGGATCGGTTCAGATAAAATTCATCCATTGACGTCCTTAATCTCAGTCAACATAAAGTAATGATCCAAATGCAAATAACCCCATGTCTATCTTTTTTTTTAATTTAATACAGAAATTTAAAGGCCACGCCACGATGGACTCGAACCCGAGACCTTTGACCTCGGGCATTAACCACTCTACCACTAGGCCAACACACGCACACTACCCCCTGTCTACCTATTAACTAATATGATTACTCAATTAACGAAACTCGATGCAGAGGAGGAAATTTGCACCAATAAAATAGAGTAGAGATAGTGAATTCCTTCATTTCAGCCAAATTTATTTTGATGATCAATTATTTTTAATCGCGGTTTAAATTCATCCGTATATGAATAAATGTAACAGCCTCTAATTGATTATAATCAACTGAGGTTATGGACTAAATACATTTATTTATATCTATAAATTAATTTTGCTTTTATATTTTAATGAATAAAAGGGAAAATTTAGAATGAAAAATCCTTGAAATTTCATATATGATCAATGATCAATATGATGCTTCCAATGCGTAATGAATTATAGAATTAACTAGTGTATAACTTGTCGAATTTCGATGAAAAATCACTTTAAGTTGTAAATTTAAAAATAAAAATTGGTCAATACTTAATTTCAAACCCATAGAATTTTGACAATTCATTGAACGCGGGCGCTACGCAGCACGCTAGTGCGGGTGCTGGGCCGCACGCGTTGGGTCGTGCCCTAGCGTGCACCCCATGCACCGTCGTCCCTCCTACCTGCTGTTGCCGCCATAGGACGCTGCTGGTGCACGTGCGTGCGCAGAGGTCGGGCTCGTGCTCCCGTTGCCCGTCATCGCATGAACTGCGCGCGCTTTCGTGTTTCATCCCATCATCGCCGCTACGTGCGTGCGTGCCGGTGTTGGGCCTCGCCACACATCGCGCATCGGGCGCCCGCGCTAGGTGCTGTTGCTGCACGCCCTCTGTCAGCCTCGTGCATGCGCGCGCCCATGCGTTGGGCATTGCGTTACTGCTGGAGTTCCATCGGTGTGGGTGTGTCACGTGCCAAGCGCACGGTGCCTACATGCACGATAAGCGTGTTGCCCGTGCCTCGTCTTCATAAGGGGCAAACAGACGAAACCATTATTCAAAGCAAAGCTGCCCATTCTAGAGATCGAATTCTTCAACTGCTACACATGGACTTTTTTGAACTAGTTGCTCCAGTCAGCTATAACGGTAGAAAATACACCCTTGTTATTATTTATGATTATTCTAGATTCACGTGGGTTGTGTTTTTGTATAAGAAAAGTGAAACATAGGAGAAACTTCTTGCATTGCTGAAGAGGTTCAGCACCAAGAAGCAGACTGAAATCATCACAATCAGATCAAACAAAGGAACTGAGTTCTTGAATGTTGTCACACATAAGTATTGTGAGAAGAAAGGTATCAATCACTAGAAGTTTGTTGCTCAAACGCCTCAACAAAATGGAGTAGTTGAAAGAAGAAATCGAACACTGAAAGAAATAGCACGTACGATGCTTGCCGGTTCGAAGCTACCTCTAAAATTATGGGCTGAAGCGATCAACACAACATGCTACACCCAAAACATACCATTTTGACTCAAAGACATGGGAAAACACTATACGAAGTGTGGAATAACAAAAAACCTTCTATATCTCAGCTTCGTATTTTTGGTTGTTTGTGTTACATCTACAATAATGACAAAGTGCAATTAAAAACTTTTGACAACAAAGTTGAATAAGTAATTTTTCTTGGATATTCTTCAGCTGAAGAATCCAACAACGCTTATAGAGTTTTTAACAAACAATCCTTCATTGTGGAAGTAACACCTCATATTGTTTTTGATGAAACTGCTATTGAGTACATGAATCAGGTGAACATGGAAGCTAAGTCATCGTAAAAAACTCCAATCCCCTGAGCCTAAGGCAAAGTTCTAGTATGTGAGCCTAAAGAATAGAAAACTGAAGATGTTCAGCAAATCCATGAAAAAGAGCCAGTTCAGCTAGAAATTCCCCTTAGAACAGAAATTGTCATATGTCAAGGAGGAACCAAGTCACCGCGGCTCGATCGATAACAATCAATTAACTAACAACTCGACATGTCAGCAACATGCACCCACATCAGAGAAACCTTCATCACCTCCAGATGATCAGTTACCGATTCATCACCCCACTATCGATCCAGTTTCAGCACCAGACAAAATTCGAAGATATCGAAGATGGGTTGAAGATCACCCAGCTGACAATATTCTTGATGAACCATCGGACGAAGTCGAACTTGAGATCGATTCTTGACTGCACCAACGTTGCGCATCAACTTACCAAAGATAGATCGACATTGTTCAATTGTTTCTACTCTCAAATTGAACCCAAGGATGTTCTCAAAGCGCTTAACAATGTAAGTTGGACAAACGCAATGTAAGAATAACTTAACGAGTTCTTAAGGAATGTAGTATGAGAACTGGTGGAGAGACCTGACAATCATAAGGTGATTGGTCTGAAATGGATTTTCAAGAACAAGAAGGATGAAAATAAGTATGTCATCGGGAACAAAACAAGGCTAGTGGCTAAAGGGTACAACCAAGAAGAAGGAATTGACTACGACGAGACTTTGCTCTAGTTGCAAGATTGGGAGTCATTCGTCTATTCCTAGCTTATGTTGCACATAAGAGATTCAAAGTCTATTAGATAGACGTGAAATATGTATTTCTAAATGGCATCCTGACAGATGAAGTGTATGTGGAACAGCCTCCTGGTTTTGAGACTGAAGGTCTTAACAAGATCTACAAGCTGAAGAAAGCTCTCTATTGACTCAAACAATCTCCCAGAGCTTTGTATGATACCCTGTCGTTGTACATGTACGACAAATGGGTTCAAAAAGAGATCAGTAGACAAAACTCTCTCCACTCTCAAGGATAGTGATGATATTCTCATGGTCCAGATCTATGTTGACGATATTATCTTTGGATCAAAATCCAAGAAATTATATAAGATGTTTGCTGACGTTATGATTGAGAAATTTCAGATGTTCATCATGGGAGAAAAGAACTTCTTCCAAGGATTACAAGTGAAGCAATCAGTAGAAGGTATCTTCATAAGTCAAACCAAGTACACTAAGGAACTAATAAGCAAATTCAGAGTTCAGCAAGCAAAGCCCGTGAAGATTTTGATGAATACAAACTGAAAAGTGTAACCGGACGCTGAAGGTAAGCCAATGGACCACACCAAATATCGAGGAATCATTGGATCACTGCTCTACCTTACTGCCATCAGACTAGACATATCATACGCATTAGGAGTATGTGCAAGATATCAAGTTGATCCAAGAGAGGCTCGCCTGGAAGTAGCTAAAAGGATACTGTGATATCTCAAAGGCACATCTAATATGGGTTTGTGGTATCTAGCTAATGATAATTTCGAGCTTTCAGGATACTTTACTCTGATTTTGCAGGTTGTAGGTTAGATAGGAAATCAACTTCAGGGACTTGTCAATTTCTCAGAAGCAAATTGATTTCTTGGTTTTCTAAGAAACATACATCATTCCTAATGTCCACAACTAAAGTTGAATACATGGCTGATGGAAGCTGTTGGTCTCAAATTCTTTGGTTGAAGCAACAATTGAGAGATTATGAAGTCGCAACAAGTGAAGTGCCCATCTACTACGACAGCTCCAATGCCATAACAATCACTCTGAACTCAGTCCTACATACTAGATGCAAGCACGTAGATGTCCGACATCATTTCATCTGAGATCGTGTAAAAAAGAAGGACATCATTGTTGAGAAAATTCACACCGGTATTCAACTTTCTGATATACTGATGAAGCCACTTGTTGAAGATAGATCCAACATACTATGCGAAAACTAGGATTGCTGAACCCAGAAGAATGAGAAGGTGACGCTGATAAGTGCCAAACTAAAGAACAAAATTGGTAAATATTAGCTGACCAACTATCAGTAGTATTAGTTCAAGGAAAATCCATACTGATAGGTAAAACTGATTAGTCAAACTGGTAAGTTTTAACTACGGTCCAAACTGATAGACAAACTGGTTATCCAAAATGTTAAATCAAACTCGTAAACAGACTGACGGATAACAAACTAAAAGAACGATACTGACTTCCTTCAGTATCAACGGGTATCAGTATAAGTACCACCTAATGTCATTACCATCGACTAACGAGGTATCAGCTGACTGCTATGTTCAGCTGACTAGTAAGTATTATCACGACCTCTAATCCAAAGGATAGATTAGAGAGAACGGAGCTTGGAAATGATTACAACACATTTAATAAGAATAATCAAAGACTTCAAAATAATACTTATCGAACTTCGATAATCAACCTTATTTACAAGGCAAAAGTAATTTTGTAAAGGCTTCAAGTTCCTTTAATGAAGGTTCGATAATTTGAATGAGAAGGTCACAACATCAACATACAATAATATTCAAAATATGCAATGGAAAGCATGTGAATGCATATATGATTTATATGCACCAAGGTTCTTTCTTTCAAACATATAAATACCAAAAGATTTCTAACTACTCAACATCATCGCTCCATCACCATCACCAATTCAATCGCACATTTAAAAACAATATGTAGGTGAGTACAAATAATGCACTCGATGGCTCATGCCAAAATAATTTATCAAGTTTGAATTACTCGCCCATCACAAGAATAACACGAGGTTTTAATTTGAAAATACTCGTGTTTACTAAATATTTTTCGTCATTTTCCATAAATATCGCCACAAGCATTTTCCACGTATGTATGATCCATATCCACCACAACAATTCAACCAACAATAACTCCCTATTGGAGAGGAGGCCTCCTCTCACAGACGCCAGAATCGCCGAGCACCCTTTCAAGACACAACACAAAATAATCATTGCACAAAATCCAGGCCATCTCAAAGACAGATACTAATTCTCCATCATCCTTGGGGTACTTCAAAGAATACAATTCAAGCATGTCATAAAGTGGGAGCTACCCAACATTATACATCAACAATCATGAATTTGATACATACATAAAACATAAATATTTTGGGGTGTAATTAAATAAATCGGTTCATAAATATTTGCTTGCAATAAAGCATCATAAATAAATCATTTGATAAGTTCTATCAATTTGAGTATAGTAAAGCCCACCTTTACTTTGGAACTTCAATTTCACCGTGCGTGCTCTTTCTCCTCGCTATGTGAACTTCACGTCCCACCTTTACGCAAAATGTACGTTTAGTACGTTGGCATGCTTTTCGAGATTTTCAAAGTTCATTCAACTTTGATAAATAAATTAATAATTCAAGTTTCGATGATTCTTTATACGCCTTAACACGCTGAAACGACGCTGATCAATAAAAATAATTCTCGTATATCGAGAGACGTAATATGATCTACGCCTCATTTTAACCTTTAGGTTAAATAATTAACGTATAATAACGTTATTCAATAAAATGATTTCAATTATGAAATCTTTTCTCACAATTGAGATATTCAGATAAAAGTAATACGTTTTTCACGTATTAGCGTATTTAGCGAATGTATTTCGTAAGTCAATTTCGAAAGTCAACCATTTTGACTTTTCATTAAAAATATTCAATAAAACATATTTTAATCAATATAAATCGATTTTCAATCGATTTCTTTTCATAAAGCTTTAATCTTCGATTTTTCACGTAAATCGATAATTTTGATTAATATTTTCTTTCAATATTAATCTTTTAATACATTAAGCATTATTTACGCTTTTAACGTTATTTAATATAACGTTCCATCTTAAACATAATATTCTATGTTTAATAATTCCCAAAAATTCAATTATGTCTAATATAATTTTTAGACATATAATAAATTATTATTCTTGATTAAAAAGGAATTAAAATTCCTTATTTAACACATATAGCTCACGGCTATATCACAAAATTTTCAACCTTGTTCCAAAAATTCCTCTAAATTCATATAGTGTATTATTTTACACTATGATCATTAATATGTATTTATATCACTATAGAAAAATTTGGAACACACCTATATACCTTATATAGGTCACGGTTTTACCAAAATTAATCCAATAAATTTTCTAAAATTCTAATAAACTCCTATAACACTTAAACATTATCCTACAACATTATTCAATCATGATACACAACATAATCAAACAATACACCAAAGAACTACACTATGTAGCTCACGGCTACTATGCTTCATATATCAAACAATTTTATAAAAATCCTATAAAATTACACTATGCTTAAATACTATAGTGTAACACTAATACATCATAACATCATATAATAACACAATATAAACCATAGAACATAATGCCCTAGGTCTCGGCCATTTGGAGAAAATTTAGCTATATATGTCCAAAAATTCTAATAAATTCCTACATCACCTAATTAATACCCTAGATCAACAATATGCTATTACATTATTCAAATAAAAAAAATACACCAAAGAATACACCCTAGGCATTCTCGGTTATTTTTAAAATTATAACAAATGGTTTTCAAAAAAATTCCAAATAAATACTAAGGGTTCCTACACCAACTTATATCAATAATCTATCATCAAAACATCCCTAGCAATTTTCGATCATCACTAGAATATTTTTATAACATGCTTAGCTTAAGAAATAAATCATCAATGTAGACATATTAACATATGTAACATATTTTCTAAGCATAAGAACATGCTAGCATGATTTTTCACAATTAATACATGCTTGGAAAAATAATTTGAACCATTGGATTATTGAAAAACTTAGGTATTATCGAAGCTTGTTCGATATCTAACCTTGTTAACGGTGTCGATTGGTTGTTGGGTGATTGAAACTCAAACTATTTGAGAGAATGGAAGAAGAAAATATTTGGTTTGCTTATGAGAAGCTCTCGGCAGTAGAGAGGAATGAAAAGAAATGAAAGTGTAATTTGTTTGTTGTGTTCAAGGCTTTAAGTACTTAAGTAAAAATACAAGAAATAATTTAAAGCAATCACAACACTCTCTCTCGGTTCTCTCCACTGAAGAAGGCAAAATTTTATTTGATGATAGTCAAATGTGCTTATGTCATGCATGAAAATATCTCTTACAAAACATTTACTCCTTGCAAGCTTTAATAAAGTTTTTGAAGCATTCAAAAGTAATTTTTGTCTCTCAAAATGTCATTGCCGTCAACCCATGAAGAGAAGGAAGAAAATCTGATTTTCTTTGCTTCTTGCATGTATAAATATATTACACTCTATCCCAAATATTTTACAATCAAGTGGTAGGAAAATCAAACTTCTTGTACACAATTTAGTCAACATTTTCGGCTCCTCTCACAAATATATATCCCACTTGGTTAATTTCTTGATTAGTGTGTACATTAGATCGTACTTGCATAAATTAAATCATGAAATAGCAATCCATGCTCCAAAGTTGACGTGAATGAATACACCTTAAGAAGCTCACGCCTATTTCAATTCCTTATGTGTTAATATTTGATTTTTCATGCTAAATACACATATATATATCATAATATATGTTTTATATGATAAATTATATCATAGGAAAAATTATTGGAATTAATCCATGTGCTAAAACCCAAATTCTCGATTCTAGGGTTTTCGAGAATCAACATATGTTCAAAATATTATTCCCAAATTTTCTAGCATTATTTCAATGCTAAATAATATTCTAATTATATAAAATAATCATAGGAATTTAAATATCATAATTCCTTGATCATTTGACTTGATTCTCAAGTCATCTCTAAACGTTAACGTTTGAAACGTCTCAAACGTTTAAATATCGACTTATCTCAAAATGGTCGTAATAAAGCTATAATCACTTTATTAAATAATTCCAATAATAATGGAATTAAATTCTAAGCTTAAAAACTTAGAAAGTATCACGAGCACATAAATATCGATACGTAATCGACGTAGAAATAATATTGTTGAAATACGTTAAATATTCGTATTTCTCGATTCACATTTATTTGTGAATAATACATAGGAATTTATTATTCCAACAATAATCGATATCATTATTCGATATATAATAATCAAATTATTATGATAATATTCTAATTGACGAAATTAATTTCGTAATTAGGAGTTTAAAAAAAATCGGGGTATTACAAGTATACTGACTCATCATATTGGTAAATGTCAAACTGGTAAAGCATACTGAAATGAATGTTTGACTGATGCATTAAAAACTTAGAATTAATTTCGATTCATTTATATCCAATAATTTGAATTAAATTCCTCTAGAAGTTAACTCAGTGTGCACAAGATAACATCCTCGCATTTAATGCATTGTCAGAAAAAAGCTGATTAAAAAGGCATAAAGTGCATATACTTTTTACTTTACCAAGATACACGTAGAATGTAAAGCATTTTTACCTAAAATAACGCACACGTGGATAACATCTCTTACGTGCTTATTATTAAGCTCTCATATATGATCATATGTTTCTCAAGTTCAAATCTCTCAAATTTTTCTACTAATATTTCTCAAATCGCTTATACATATAAATATGGCACCCAAGAATCAGATCAACCACCAGCCAAAGATGTACACAGAAAAGCAGATTGTGGAGCTTTACTCCACATTACATCTCGACGACGCACTTAACATGTTGACTACCAACGCCACGGTGGTGGATCGTGGTGAGCCAACTACTATACAGAGCTCGACCCTCAGGTCGTGGAAGAGAAAAGAAGGTGATGAAGATTGATATGCTTGAAGGAGTGTTGAGTATGCTCAACAGGAAACCGTTATTGAGATCCGAAACTTTCTCGAAGAGAAGACGATCATGAAGGTTGAGCTGCAAACAATGCATACGCCACGCTAGTCCGGACTTACAAGGAGAAAGAGGAGAAGCATGCCGACCTAAGGGAAGCTTTTACGTAGCAGATCCACGGTGAGATCTCGTCCATCAAGAGAAACTTGAGAGACCTCGTGGATGCTATCACCGAGAACTTCCAGCAAGAGAGAAGTCACACGAGAAGGCTTCGTCAACAAATTGAAAACCGAAATGATCATGCTAATGGAAGCAGCGTTCAAGGCTGACTTCACACTGAGGATTCCAAAATCCCTACAACCAGTCCAAGACCAGCTCTCCTCAATCCATAATCAACCGGACTTCACCTCTTCGCATCGATGACGTAATAAGCGCCTATAAGAAGAGGTCGAGGCCCTGACGATAAGAAACTGCCAGTTTGCTGGCCGCATACGTTGATCGTTTGGAATAGATGGACCGCTCCCATACCGCGTTGAACCAAACTATCAGTGACCTTTTGATCTTCTTCCAGGCAATCATTGATGATGCCAAAAATGGAGAAGAGATAAAAGAGATTGCTACTGCTGAAGCGATGGAGTAGGCAGCGGAAGATGCGACATTAGAACTTGCATAGCAAATGGCTGAGAAAGAAGTTGAGGAGAAGAATGCTCAAGAGCGGCTAAGGAAGAAGGTTGCCGCAACTAAGAGAAAGGAGAAGGTTGTTTTCCGTCAAACCAGCTAGCTACGATATCAGAGAAGACATATACCTTGTTGCTTTCTATGTAAGAGCCCCGTTCGAGATGATGGGGACCCGGATCAACTGGCGGCATGGTGGAGCAAGAGGCAGCAAGCTAGAGCTGAAAAACTAATGGGAAACGCCCAGAGAGTGTCGGCTGCTACGGATAAAAGGAAGAAAGCTATCAAGATGAGCTAGCCAACAAGCTTCCAAATTAGAGGTTTGCTGAAATCTACAGTTGAAGTAGCCAGGCCCAGGAAAGACAAATGGGTCCCGACTAAGCTGAATGACAAATGAGAACAATTGAAGATATAATTTATCATGTAGTACTACTACGTGATGGATCTGTCTGAAGCGCCCGAAGTTACAACTGACTGTTTCAGGAATTTCTTGCTGGAGTACAAAACCAGCCCCTCATTGACAAGTTTGTTAATTGTGTAGCTAGGCAGCATGTAAGTATAATTACCCATCGAAAGAAAATTGTGCCACCGCCGATGTGAGTAAACTTTGTAGATCGAACATAAATAGAGCAAGAACCCCTAGTAGCTGTCGAACTGATGAAGATGGACCCAGTGTAGCAGTCAGGGGAATTTCAAAAGCTGGTCGCGAGAGTTTTCGTCATGTATGGACAACTGATTGATTAGAAGAAGATAAACTGGTCAGATGAGTTGTAATAGTTTTGTATATGTTTGCGGTGATTAAAAATATATCTGATGTATCTTGTAATCTCAGCATCCTATTTATAAAACTGACCTAGTTTATCCAGACGATAATGACTCTTTGTACAGGCTTTGTACTTGCTTTAAATCTTATTATGCTGAACTAACCCCATTTTATAGAGAATGATGATCACAAGGGGGAATTAAGTCATTCTACTGAAATTGGTTATCTACTTATCTAGTTTTTTTCAGTATAATTCATAAGGTTTTGGCATCCTCAAAAGGGAAAAATTATTGGGAAAATTCATAAACTTTTGGGAATAAATCTATCTTAATTGTGTGTTTTGATTAGATCCTAAAACCTCTGATGATTACCCTGCTGATGTAACCAGCTGCTCATGTTCTGGAGTTAGGTGTTTGTGTCACAAGTTTCAGCAGAAGAAATACCAGCTTGGACAGGCCCAAGACTGAAGGAGTTCAAGCAGTATTAAAACCATCCATACTGATAGGAGTATCAATACCAGTACAACTGATAGAAGCTCAACTGAAGGAGTTCAATCAGTATTAAAACCAGCCATACTGATAGGAGTATCAATACCAGTGCAACTAATAGAAGCTCAACTGAAGGATCGCGTACTGAAGACTAAATTCAGGCCAACTGATGTCTGAAGACTGAAATATATCGATGCTGATAAATAGAGCTACTGATGTAAAGTCGAAGACTGACGTCGGAAGACTGAAGACTCGATGTTCCTGGAAGTAAAGGAGTCAGGATATGACTAAGTATCATATCGACGGCTAACTGTCCATTCTGAAAAGTCAAAGCTGGTACCAGAAGTCAAAGCTTGCTACCAAGTCAAAGCTAGCAACTGGAAGACAAAGCTGCTGATCGATAGTCAAAGCTGGCTGATGAAAAGTCAAAGTTAACTATATCTACGTCAAGCTGAAAGAATCGAGCTGACTCAGGTTATCAAACTGATAAAAGACGGGAGTCCAACCTGCTGATAAAAAATGGAACAGTCTCGACTGACCCAACCTGAAGTCAACATACTAACAAAACATGTAGTCAACTCAACTGGAGAAACACGGAGACATGTAAGTCTTGAGTGTTTGACTCGTCACATGTTGTAGCATATCAGTAGAGAATCCCAACATGTCAGAAGACCTTTTCAGAGTTACAGTGTACGACATACTAGAATTCAAATGACAATTAGAAGGTCATGATTGGTGCTTCATCCAATGATACTATTCATCATCTTCTCTATAAATTCATGCAGAATTCAACCTTTGAAGGTTACCGAAATGCTGCACATTCTTATTGTTTAAAGCATTCATAGCTCGAAGCTCAAGTCTATCAAACAGCGATTTCGAAGAATGAAGTTCACAGTGCTATCAGTAAACCTTCAGAGATCACATATACTTATCAACTCAAGATTTCAATATGCATTTTCTTAAGTCTAAGTTACTACATCTTGTATATCTTAAGCCTAGACATACTGATTTTGTCGCCTATGACAACCCAGATTTTAGTTGGTAAACCACTCTACAAAAAACCCCCCTATTTAAGTAGAAGTTTGGGAAAGTAGGCAACAAAGTGTTAGTTGCTGAAACCTTGGTTATCTTATACCTGTAAGCAAGAGATTTAGATTGACTGCACTTGTAAGTAGTTAGAGGTTTCCTAGCACCTGGGAGCGTAGGACGAACGCCAAGTTAGGCGGGATACAGTAAGGTTAACTCTGTATCTAGATTTACTCTTGTACCCGTAAACAAGATCAAATGCAAAGTTAATGGATTGAGTGAGCAATCAGTCCGTGGACGTAGGAGCTGATTTCTCCGAACCACATAAAATTCAAAGTGTTCTTTACTTACAATTCTTTGCATTTAATATCGTATTTTCAATTGTATATTATTGAACTGTTATCACTAACACACAACAGCACAACATTGATTTAAAACACTCTATAAGTATTAATTTGATACTGGAGAAATTTCATACTGGAGAGATAAACTGAAAATTGACTAAGCAAATATTCGACTAACTATTTTAAGCCAGTTTATGTTTTCAGTAAAGAAAAAACAATAACCACCAACACGCACATCGCTTATCATCCAATGACCGCCTTCCTCAATAGTTAGTAGGTTTGCTAAGCGATATCATTCGATAGAAGACTCGCATATCCGAATCGACCAGAAGATCGATATCGATCGAACTATCAGTAACCCGACCAGCTACATCCAGTGGCATGTCAAGTCTTGTGTAAAAGAAAAAGTTCTAAATTTGCCTAACTGGTGTATTCTCCACCTCTCCTCCCATACGCAATACGTACTTCAAGGGACCGATCAAAGACATTTTGGTCAAAAAGAAGAAATTTGATATACTAACAGAAAGATGTTAACTAATATGATAAACCATTTTGATAAAATGGAAAAAAAAGTTACCATATTTTGAAAAAAGAAAAGAAAAGATTGGGCCTCTTTGAAGATTGAACTTTACTGTAAAATTCTTCTTATTATTATCATGCAGAATAAAAGATTAGAGAGAGAGGTGGATATACGTGCATTAATTCTAAGGAAACAAAACCAGAAGAACATATGGTAGGTGCAGAATCCTCATATCCCATAGGTGCCACCAAATAGGCCGACAATGGAGTAGGAACAACCAATCCATTATAAGTGGAGTAAAGCTGACAAAATTGGCCAGCCTGATGGACCATCTCGGGTACTCGAAGATAGGGATTGGTTGGGATTTGAAAAAATGCCTAAAAAATTGGGCCAAAAAAGTTTGTCCAGATAGTCTCTTGAACCGATCGAGCTTGGGGTGAAAAAAGTCTTGGAGTTTTGGGGCCAAATAAGATTGCCCGAATTTCTAAAACTTTTATATCATATTTTAATTTATGCAATATCAAACAGTGTTGTGTGGTGGTTCAACCTTATCTCTGCAACTAGAAGGTCCATGGTTCAAAACTTTTAATCTCATTTTCAAATTTTTTAAAAGGTTTAGTGACAATTTTTATATGGGTATATAAGGTGGGCCGTTCTTGGCCCAACCGTCCATCTATTGCTGAGCTAGATTGTTATATATGAAGTCCAAAACTTTTCTGGCCACTCCGACCCAATCCAATTTTTGCATATAGCCCAATGGGCTCAGGTTGGGTTGGCCCGCTACTTTACCACTTAAATAAGTTTATGATATGTCAAGATCAAAAGTTTATTTGTTCCGCTAGGAGATTCTATTAAAATGTTTCCACAAGATCTTCATGGCATTGAGTCTAGATCTAGGAAGCATCGGGATGTGAATCAGGCCACCGTCCCCGTCCCGAGGACGTACTGGGGATGAATACATCCAAATACACGAAAATATGTATTTTTATGTATTTTTAATTTATTTTTATTTTTTAAATAAATACATCAAAATACGTTCGAAAAATACCCGTATTAGGTGGTCAAGTACGTTTTGTACAAAGTCAAGTACGTTCAAAACTAATTAAGATGAATTAAAGTTACCCATCAGCCCAAAGCCCCAAACTTGAAGAACCCTAAAATTAAGAACACTAATCGAGCTCCAAGCTTGAAGAACTTTAATTGCCGTCGCGCTGCCCGACACGGCGCCACCCTGTCGTGCCTCACAGTCCCTTCCCGTCGTGTTGCGCGTCTCACCATCGTCACGCATCTCACCGTTGTGCCCTATTGCGCGCCTCACCTTTGTGCCCCGTCTCGTCGTAGCTTCCAGTCACCCCGCCGATCCAGTGCGTCGTGCTGCCCAGAGCCATCTCTCTTCTCGCGTGCGCTACCATTGTTGCTATGTGTTTTAGTTAGAATTTTCTTTTATTAGTATGTGTTGTGTATTTATTACTAAGTTATTATTCCTTGAATTGTTTATTAGTTAATTACTTATATATATTATTAATTTATTACTTGAATTGAACCATTTATTGAAGATATGTGTAAATTGATAGAGTTGTGAACCATTTATCTTATTTTCATAATAGTGTAATATATAAAATATTATAAATGAATTAATAAAAACATATTTTGAACATCCCCGTATCTTAATTTTTGGAAAGTTAACGTATTTTCATCCCCGTCTCGTATGGTATTTCGTCCCTATCCCCGTATTTCTTAGGTCTAGATCATCAGGCAATTTGGTCTCTATAGAAAATCATCATATATGACTATGTATGTTGTAGATTCAAGTATGTAAGCAATAGTAGCTGTCATTCAGAATCACAACCTGTTTGTTGCATATTCAAGCTATTTAGGAGCCCCGTTTTGGTTACTTTTGGACTCCAAGTCTGATTGTCTGTATTTTAGGGACCTTAATTGTTTTTTATGTGAAATTGCCAACACCTTTAGAGGCAATTTTTGTACTTTTAGAGGCAATTTTTGTCATGATTCAACAATATGGTCAAATAAAAGTTGGTTAAAGTGACTACTAAGTTCTGCAAAACAACAATAGGCAAACATTTGTGTATTTTATTAGAATGGGCCACTCACCCCTAATGGGAAAAAAAAGGAAGGGATTATCTAAAATTATATGTGTAGAAGATATGATCATTATCAAGTTGATATGGGACAACAAATATGGAACTTTAACAAGCCTCTCACATGTGGGACCGGAATGACCATCGGACTTCACACATAGACCAAACAAGTCCATACACATGCATCAAACAAAATTCATCAGTAACTTGTCTGTTTTTATACCATATAAGAAATTACTACTCAACCCTTAAAAGGAGGGAGGAGTTATCCAAACTTATATATAGAAAACAAGATCATTAACAAGTCGATGTGGTACAACAAACATGAAACTTTAACATAATTCAAACCAATAAAGTATTTAGAAATTATCTATGTGACACTTTCAATTGCCACATCAGTTTTGATTTGGTTGGATTGTTAGAAAAAAAATTGATAATTTGCGTCCAAACCCAAAAGGGCAAAACTTTGTATATTTTAAGGTAATTAACTCTGCTTTTTACTTGAGAAAGGACTAGATCATTACTTTAGCAATACTGAACAGAATATAATCGGTATCAGTAGATAAGAACATAAATTGTGATGTTATTCTAAATCAAACTAGATTACTAGATTATTTAAATATAATCCACGAAGTACTTAAAAACCAATTTACTTCATTTCCGTGGATGGTTAACAATTACAAGAAATTAATTATCAGCATATGATAAATGCAGAATTAACTCAAAGTTCTGTAAGGAGAAAAGTGATAATCAAATCCACACAATTAGATCTTTAATATAGAAATCGGAAATGGGACAAACTTCAGTGCAATATACAGCTTAAGACAGCTACAAAGACAAACTTAACTAATGAGGTACTAAAAGAGACAATACAACAAGATATAAAAATATAGCAAACATTCCCCACTGCTATTTTGACGTGGAAATAACAATGTACAAAGAAAAGCAGACAATGGAAGAACACAAAGAACGAGCCTTTTCTCTTACCTATTGAACTTGATTTGCAGGGAGAGCCTTCTACGAAATTCATTTTTTTGACCATCCCCATTAGCTGTACAAAAGACGAATCACGACATCAAGAAAAGGGTCGATTATTACACACTTGCCTCTGTCTAGTGGTGTGCGGCGCCTAACAGAGACAGAAGGAATGTTCCATAATGGCTTGATATTTCTGACTGCACTGCATCGTTGAGCGACTTCCCATATTTCTTTTGGTACTCTGCTTTTATATACTGCAGATCGATCTCCGCTCTCGTCACTATCACTCTGGTAAGGGTTGTATCATCGGTTCCCATACCCTTCATTGCCTTGTGCAGCATCTGTTTTAAAGGTGAAACATGCAGTCATTACACATTGATGTTGATATCTCACACACAAAAACAGTAGCAAATCCTTGAGAAATTATATTTAAGACAGAATGTCGTAGTTTACCTTTGCAAAATACTTCCCAGGGTTTTCAGCACACTGTAGTATAGTCAAGAGACCAAGCTCAAAGTTCCCGGACGTTTCACTTTTTATGGCCTGCAGAATGATTAAAAGATGTTGATTTACTAACAGAGTTTCTACGAGCGTTTACAGCCTTTTAAAGGAGACGATACCTTTTTGAGTGAGCTCCCATACATGCTATGATAAGCAGAAGAAATAGCAACCAATTGCGCCCGGCTTCGTTCAGCAAAAATCCGTATGAAAGTGTCCTCATCAGTACCAAGCTTCTTCTCCCAGCTTTAAAGAGAGACTTAGCATCATGCTCTGCTATTGCCCTATCCACCTCCGGACCTTCATACCTAGGAGCACCAGTGTATGCAAGTAGCAACTACAGTGCAGACGAGTAGCAAAGAGCATAAGCAAGGTTTTAGGCTGAAACTCTTCGAATTACTACTTGCCACGAGAATGAACTTGATATTCAACACTTTGGAGTACTTAATGATAAAGCTGGAAGTTTTGGACGACAACTCTTGCCGAAGAAAATTTGGGGACTGATTTGCTATCAATTCTTGTACATTGGGCGGAAAAAAAATTGTGGAAGAAAACATAGTGAATAGAGACAAGACATGCAGCTATAATTCTTTTGCTTCAGAAGAAATTGAAGGAAGATGGTTTTTACTTTTTCATTTGTGCAAAGACAATTATATTGTATCAGGCAATCGTCACAATCAATTATGCGAGCTCTTTCAGTTTGAGTCTTGAAATAATTTGTATGTCAGCACTCAAACCTGATCTTTCTTAATGGCATAACATAAGGAAGGGTAGTTGTGGAGATGAAGCAATTTTACTGATGTGTTGGAGCTTGCATATGCATAGTAAGCAAATGTATTTATAGATTTATGAATATTTTATTTACATCTTTGTGATATTATTTGCTACACTTCTATGTGTTATATATATGCTAAAAATAATAATTATTGTGCTATACGTGTGAGTGTGTGCATAGCCTTATAATTAACGCATAAAGCATGATATACATGTAAAGAATAACTTCCAAAGCCTAAAAGCTAAAAGCCTGACTTCAAATTGCAACAAATTCTGGATAGTCAAAAAATTTATTTATAGCCAAGACACACGCTCTTTAATGAAAAAACACTCTACTTGTACTCCCAACTTGTGAGATATACTTGCTCCTCCCTCCTTTATCTCTATTCCATCTCTCTTTCATCACTTTGGTTAGTATACTTGGGGTTTCAAGTGTTACTGTAGTATTATATTGGTGAACTTTTGTGTTCATGTATTTGACCATTATGTTGATGACCAATAAGCATTTTTGTTTAACGGAATCTTTTTATTTTTGTGGGTGTAGCACAAGTCTTGGGTTCTTATTTCAAAAAAATAATAAAAAAAAATTAGGTCACAAGCAAATTTTGTGAAAAAGAACCAAAAGAAAAATAGGCAAGAATTTTGATTGAAGAAGACAAGAACGAACTTCTAAATTCAAAACTAAAAGAATAAATAAATTAGCCAAATACAGAAAGCATAGTCTGATATTCAATTTGTCTTGTTTACAACCCTAGTCTAGGCATGGTTTAAAAAGGCGGTCGTGAGGCGCGCCTCGGTGCAGGGCACCGGCAAAGCGCCTTCGAGGCGCCGCCTCACAGCAGACACTATAACGTACGCCTTATCCGGTCGAGGCGCTCCGAGGCACACGCCTCGCAATCTGATGCAAATCTGCCTTTTTTTCTTTTCTTTTTTTGTATTTTCGTCATGAGCTTATTTAATTCTTGTTGAATTTGATATGGGTTTTAAAGAAAACAACAGAAATTGAATCAATTTTAAAAAATAACCTAATATTTCTCTCCCTAATCTGCCGCACTCCATCTCCCTCGCTCCTCACTCTCTCGTGCTCTCCCTATTCTGTCTCTCTATCACCCTATTTTGTCTCTCCATCTCCCTCGCTCTCCCTCTCCTCTCCGGCAACCGGCGCCACCGCCGGCAGCAGCAGCAGTCCCAGGCTCCCCACGTTCTCTATTGGATTGCCTTAAAATTTCTTCTAGCTAAAATTTATTATATAATGTATATGCATGTGAATTTTGTTAGTAATGTATTAGATAATATATATATGCGCAATTTATTATATGATATATATAGTTTTAAATATTGTTGCTAGCAACATTTGTTTTGTTGGCTGCTTATATATATATATTGATTTTAGACTTTATTTTAAAATTTTAAAGACTTATAAATACTTAAATATGAAGTTATGTTCTTTTATGTTTTTCCATATATTTATTATGTTTTTATTATATTATTTATAATTTTTATGTATTTTTGTGATTTACGCCTCGGACCGTCTCGAGGCTTACGCCTCGTGAGGCTATTGAAAAACGCCTCGATGCTTAAAACGCATATTTAAACCTTGAGTCTAGGTAATTGGAGGGTATCTTAAATATGACACAGTGGTTTACACACAGAAACAGGTAAGCATACACTGATACACAAGTAACAACACAAAAACCGCGAGAAGTGTCTGGCCAAACACCATTCTGTTCGTCTGTATCTTATGATGTGTAAATATGTGAATCTGATAAGAATGGAGAGAGAGAGTGGACCTTTTTCAGATCACCAGTTGCACTTGCTTGGTATTCAATATCATGCTCAAGGTAAGCATGAAATCTTGCATGGTAGATTTGTTTAAATTGTTGTATTTGAGTTGAAGTACGCGAACAAATGACTTCCGTAGCAGCTTTCAGGTCAATGACGTCACCACTCAAAGCTTGCCTTACTACTGTTGCATCACGTACAGCTGGATCAGGCATCCAAAGCAAAATTGCTCTCTGCAACCATTTCAATACATAAATAAGAAAATTGGTTATCAGTATAAGCTGTTGGACATTTTATAAAGAGGTGCTTGGTATGATGGAATGGAGGGAATGGTGATTCCTATCTCCATTGCATTCCTTGGTATAATTTTTTCTTAGGAATCACCATTCCATTTGGAACCACCATTCGCATTAGACTGGGATAATCGTTCCTTCCTCAATTCATGGTATTAGCCATTCCTTTCTTCATTTCATTTCATTCCATTCCATTCCCCCCTCATACCATTCCATCATACTAAGCATCTCCTAAGTTTATGTAAGTGATAGCTTATGAATGGAGAAAATAGTATGTTTAGTTCTCCTTTGTACCTCAATATCACCCCTAAGTTCAGAAGCCAGACGTTTAGAAAGTTCCTCAGAATATATAGTTTTGTACTCTTGCTCGATAAGAGCACGTTGCATTGCATTCCTATGAGCAAGAATGTTAATAACTGCTGCAGTGTCGCACCCAAAACCTGACATTTGCAGCTATCAGTTAGACCTGATAGTAGATTTTTTCATCTCTAACAAACAATGTACACATATCTCAGATGCTCCTCTGCCAACTCAAGATAAAAAATAATCTCCAGCTTATTAGCAAAACGTTAAGAAGCAATTCACTACATTGTTTGCTGGTGGTGAACTAGGCAGCTGAGTTCATGACTTCTTGCTACTGCTATGAGCTTCACGAGGGATAATGTGATAAAGTGAGTTGGAGTTTTATAATGTATATGACAGGTTTCCTAAGTAATCCAATTGCCTAAATAGTTGATTGTTGATTAATTAAGAGTTGACAAAGGTTTTAAAAGATCCCGAGGCCGTGAGCCCAACAAAATATTACTAAAACAGTTATTTCAAACGCTAAGTAACTCATTTTCTTGACACATTCGCTCTACAAGCTTTTCAAGTTCTATTTACCATCTATCCACTATTTTTTACAAAATTCCTGACCAATATACGTGTGATTGCTGATTTGAAGTTGTAGTTCAGGTTGCAGTTGCAGAATATCAAATATCATAAGAAGGCGACGATTTTTAGATTACCATTCAGTATACTCTAGGCATGTCCTATACGATTCTTCCACCTGCTTCCTCACACCTCCATACTACACGAAAGCTAGATAAACTCCCAAAAAAAAAGAAGAAAGAAATTGCAAACTCGCCCAGATGATAAAAGAAAACCATAATTTTCTCCTCCAAACCCCAAAATCACGAAATTATTCAAAATCACATGATAAACCAGAACCTAACAGATGGAGACTCAAACTTAAATCATCACAACAATACGACAAGCTAAACCCAGAAAATGCTTCAGATTTGGAATCACGTCTTACGAACTCGTAAATAAGATAATAAAAAGAGAAAAAGAAAAAACGAAGAAGACGCATTTACCCTTGAAAGCACGGTAGAGTGCCATAGCATCATCTCGAGGCGAGGTCAAAACTGGAGGAACGCTCAAAGTCGCCATCTTGGATTCTCTCTCTCTCTCTCACTAGTCAATGTAGCTCAGATCAATGAAGCGTCGTCAACAGAATTGAGTTCAACGACTAGTTGAAGTACGTAGATAATATAACAAACTGCAAATGGGGATGACAGCAAGTTACTCGTCACCGCACAACATCTGCAGCGAAATGTACAACCGCGTAAATTTGTTGAGCAGCGCGTACGCGTTGACGCTGACCTTACCTTTTTTTAAGTCAACATTATATTCCAATATTAGGTTATTTTTTTATTATTTACCAATAAATTATTTAACTTTCACCAAATTCTAGTTTTGTATATTAATTTTAAAATTTATATCTTAGTTAATGAACTATTGATTTAATCTGATTTTACTACCAACCAGAATTTCGGCCAACACAAATGTTGACATGGTTCCTAAATCTGATCTCAATCTGATTTTGCTACTGATCATGCTCCAGAATCGGCGTTTGATTCCAATTTGTTCAAAAAAATGATTCACAAAAAAAAAAACTCCAAATGATTTATAGTTTGATTCGAATTTAATTGAGAAATTGCTACAACCATGCTATCAAACAAATACATGAGCAATAGATAAGCAATAAACTTACCCCTCTACATCTACAATAATAAAATCTCATCTCTGAATTTTTCTCAGTATGTGTGGGTCTTCAACACAACGGGAACTTCATAAATGCACAACCTGAGAGGCTTAGACGAGTTCGACGAATTAGACGATGAAGAAGTAGCCATCGCAGAACCTACCGGTTTCCTCTTCTCTCCAGCACCTCTCACTTGGTATGGTTGCCTCTCGATCTCTCCTTTAATCCATATGCTCTACCCTCTAATTTGAAGAGCACGTGTAATTCCAAATCTATTTCATAGGTAATAATCCAATTTCAATCCTAAATAACGTCGATTTCTTAATAAAAATGATGTTGTTTTAATTGTCAGACGATTTGGCCACCTCGGATTTTTGGCATTACATGTCATCATGTGTGTTGGTCGGAATCCTGATTGGTAGCAAAATCAGATGAAATTAATAGTTATAGTAATTAATATAGAAATTACTAAGTTAGTATACAAAATCAAATTTTTGATGAAAGTTCAGTAATTCACAAACAATAATTTTTTTAGGCAATATTTCAATATTATATGGTAGTTCCACCCTAAACTTGTTTCTTTTATTTTTCATAATTTTATCAACATTATATTTTAATATTATACAGTGGCTCCACCCCAGAATATATATTTGTTTTATTTATTTTTAATCGATTTTCAATGAGATGTGGCTTTTAGATGTTTATCATCTACCACAATCATATATTTAATACAATCATATATCAATTTTACAATGGGATATGTCTTCAACGGAACTGTTCATCTTTAAATACTAACCATAAATTTCAAGAAAAAATAAACAGACAAACATGTACTTATTTTCCAAACCTATAATTAAAATATCAAAATCATTCAACACACCGACATAATATATATCTTTTACAAAATCTAATACGCTTCGTAAGTTGTATTGGAAATACAGAAAGTTGAAGATAGAAACTGAAAATAAAACCATATATCCTCTAAAAGTTGCATTTTGCAACCAACATTGTAATTTTTTACTTGAATTTTGCGAAAAGTATTTTTTTTCATGAATAGCTTACGTGCTATGTATAAATCGAGTGTCTCTAATCCAACTCAATGAAAAATGTGTGTTCGAATGCTTTATGCACAAACCCTAAATCACGTTAAAAATTAGCCCATTGTTTTATTTTAGCTAATTTTATATTTTTTGGATTATTCAGAAAAATTAAATGTGACGATGGAAGTCGTATTCCACGTTATATGACTACTATTATCACGGACATATCTAGCAAGTAAGTGTGTCATTCTATTCGCATTACAATACATGTGAAAAAATATTAAACAAATTGTATTTATAACAGACGAAAATTATGGAAAATGTAAAAAAAATACTCTTAGAAATCTAGTATGCAAATTTTAGTCGTAAAGAGAAGTGTTTTAACAGGCGAAATTATCGGATATGTGAAAAATACTCTTAGAATCTAATATGCAAATTTTAGTCGTAAAGAGAAGTCTTTTACATAGTAAAACTTTCTTAAAGTTTAGATTGCTAGTAGCAATAAACAAAAGTGTATGTGACCGATGACGGAGCCAGAAATATTTCAATGGGGCCCAAATAATTATAGTTTTGAAAAAATGTAAGTGTAATTTTAAAAATAAAATTAGAAACTAATTATAGCAATTTCAATAGTAGTTTATTTTATTTGAATTACATGAAAATGTTAAAAAAAAAAAAAGGATCATCTCATAACATGGATAATAAGAGCAAATCCATGCATAACATCATTTTTATATGAATTTTGCACTAAAATGCTGCATTTTCGCACTCGTACGAGATTTGGTATAAGTGAATAGTTTTACGTAAAATATGTATGATTAGAATAAATTATGATGAAACCTACATAACATTTAGAATTTTAGTGCGACTAAAACGATACATATTCGACATAAAATTGGATAAATAATGGTAAATTTTATTCTTAAACTTTCTAAAAAAAGAACTTGTGATAATAAAGATGTGATCAATACTTATATCTCTAAAATAATTATCATATATTCAATCAACCTATATTTTGATTGCTCTATCATCAGCAACATCTTTACTGTTTAAAATGAGAATTCAAATTATTTGGATGTCTTCAGTTGTTGCTGATAGAATAAATTTATCATAATTTTTTTTTTAAAATTGATTAATCATATTAATTTAGATATAAAGCTTTATTATTTGCATACATATTTTATTTTATCTATATAATATAAACTAAAGAAAAAAAGAAGAGCACAAAATAAGGAGAGATTTTAAAAATTGGACAAATTAAAGAAAAAAACATATTTTATTTTATCTATATCGTACAAAACTAAAGAAACAAAGAGAGCACAAAATAAGGAGAATTGAAGAAAAAAAGAAGAGTTGAAGCAACACAAAAAAAAAAATTGTTACATTGCCAATTTCAAACCTGTGTCTTTCAATTGAGAAAGAAGCATCACAACCATCTAGTCTAGGTTAGATGTTTTAATTATATGTGGATTACCTATGTACTAATAATTGTTATTCAAAAAGCATGGGTCCCCCAAGCCCCATGTGGCTCCGCCCCTATATGTGACAAAATGCAAGGGATGGCAAAATGTTTCACTACGAAAAACACGGTATTAACAACGGATTTTACGATGGAAAGAAAGACATCATAAAACATCGCAGTTATCGAGAATTAACGAATTATTTTTTAAAATTATTTTGGTTAAATAAAACGTTGTTATTATGTCGTTAAATATAATTCAACTTTTAATTTTTATAAAAGAAGAATTAAAAATGGATATTTCATATTTAATCTATCATTAATTTATGATATTACCAGATGTTGTTGCGCCCAAAATTGAAATTATCCAACCCTAACTCCCCAAAATCCCCGCCGCCCACTACTGATGCCCCCGCCGCATTGCCCCTCCGTCGACGCCCCCCGCCCACCAACAACCGATCAGTCCTCTCCCCTCTCTCCATATCTCTGTCTCTATCATTCCATCTCTCTCTCACTCCCCCTCTGAGTGTGCAACTATCGCCCCTGCTGCACATCCTGTGAGTTTTCGAAACATTGTGCTTGAATTAGTGTTGAATTATTTGAATTAGAATTGAATTGCAATGAATTAGGAGGTTAATTATTTGAATTATGGTTTAATTATTTGAATTAAGGTTGAATAGCAATGAATTATGGATGAATTGGAGTTGAATTTTGATGAATTGTATGATTTAGAGATAAATTGTGATGAATTGTACGATTTTGGATTGAATTGTCATGGGTTGTACGATTTAGGATTGAATTTTGATAAATTGTATGATTTATGATTGAATTGTGATTAATAGTATGAGTTAGGTGTCTGAGGGTTGAATTTTGATGAATCATATGATTTAGAGTTGAGTTGCGATGAATTTGGGTTGAATTGTGATGGATTGTAGTTGAGTTCTCGTTTATGCTTTTAGAATGATAAATTCACCAATACGCTCAACTCTTAATTTGAGTCGAACATCATATTCTACCACCAAAATCATTTTAGTCCTTCAAAAATTCTTCCTCCAACATCATCTTATTTGCTCCTCTAATTTATGCTTTCATATCTCCTTATTTATGTGAAATCACATAAATAAATATGACATATGTAGCATATATCTAAGTTACTTAGTAAATGCTAAATTCTTATTATTTTTAAAAAAAAATAACTTAAAGTATTAATTCAATTCTCTAGCATTCTCGTAATTCTAATCAAATTATTTAAAACATAATATTCCCATTAAAAATTATAAATTGCAAATTTGCAAGCATGATATAAAGATTATTAACTATAAAAACTAAAATCTTAAAAAAATTATGAATATCTTCAAAAATCTCTCCATTAATCTTGCAATATTCTAAACGAAGCTTCAACTTCATGAGCTTCGTTTAATTTTAATTGATTAATTATACTCACATCTTCCCACAATAAACATAATTTATTCCTAAATAAATAAACAAAAAATGATCTAAATAGTCGAGGGGGCACTTTGTCCCTTTCGGGTTCGAGTAAAATCAGTGGTTCTACCCCGGTGACTCTCATGTCACCCAACCTTCTTCTCGAGATGAATTAACATATTTGGTCATGCGAGCCATATCAGAAGGACCAATATGATTGAATTATCGCCTACATGACCAATAAATAAGTGATAAATCTAGTTTAAGTTTAAGGATTCAAATATAATTATAACAAAATTAATATAAATAATTATACTTTTTCAAAATGAAATAAAGGCAACTAAGACCTTCTGGTAAGGTCAGTGGTAATGCCACTAGCCGTTTCCATGGACATGTGGATATTATCGGCGTTACCTGGAAGATGTTTTCTTCGTCAACAGTCAATGTATACTTTGAAAGTTCGAGGTTGATTAGTAACTAATTAATTAATTCACCAAAAACTTTGAATAATTACTAACTAACAGTAATTCTTGAGCATGATTACTTCACTTGGGATCAGGATGTCTACGACCGGACCATGATCTTCAAAACGTGGAAGGTCACCGCCAGAGCTACGTATAGAGATTTTCTCTACATGATGAAAAGGAATCTCATAAAGAGGAAGAAACACATCTATATTACAGCTCAAGTCGAGAAATTCGGACAAGCTTACTGGGGCCACTGACCTTTCAAGTCAAGTCTACACAGGCGAGCATGAACCGCCTCTTTGAGTCTGCTGGTCTGGTACATGGGGCATGACTCACTATGGTGGATCACACAAGACTCTTGACCACGCCGAGCAGCTAATTTGTGCTCTGTATGTACTTGTACTCAATATATCTTATATTTTGAAACTTATTTTGTTATTGTCTTTTAATGATCTCGTGATAAGAATATTTCCATGGATATTGTGACTTACGATGCCTTCATACAGATGTATTTCAAGGGTGAGAAGTACGCCGATGGGAAGGTCATAGATGTACGAGGTAAATGTATTTAAGATTTATATTTGATTGTGCAATAATATATATGTGGTTTTAGATGTATAAATCTGATAATGTTTGGTTTGATTTGATTTGTAGGATGAGGTCCCAGGTGGGTGGATGAGCTAATGTCCACTAAGGGCGTGATCTCATACCACATGGTGTGAATCAGATCTTTTACGAGGTGGTCAATCGTGACCAGAAGGGGTGCGCGTTCGGGATGAATGTAATGTCACATATGATTTCGTCTAGCCCTAGACCTAGTACAAAGTTGATCAACACCTCCACTATGCTTATACTTCCGAGATGGCGGGGTTGCATGCATAGCTTGACGAGCGCCAACAGAAGACTGCTGAGATGAATGGTCACCTACAACATTATTCACAAGACATGGCCAAGATTAAAGGAAATGACGACGACGATGCAGTTTTTTAAGATGCATTATGGATTCACACCTCCTGATATATCGGGATTCACCCCTCCTCTTGATTTTACGGTGTTATGATGTTTGTAAAAATAGTAATATTCGTTTATGTATGGATTTCAATATGTTTATTTTTATTTGTACATATTTTTAATTTGGATTTTATATTTATAATTTTTTTATCAATATGGACCAGAATTAAACATTATAATATAAATGAAATTAAAAATTAACATTTAAAAGTTGTTGATATTTTAATGAAGAAAACAAATACGTCATTAATTAATGACTTTCCCGGTTAAAACGTTGGCATATTACAATCGAATAAATCATTGTCGGTATCTAATGGCGGTACTTCCCTCGTAAATCCATCGAGAAATTAATAACGAAATGGGTATGTCGTTAAATTAATATGCGATGCTAGATATGACAGCAGTGACACTTCGTTATTAATTTTTTTAACAACATATCACAGCATTTAACGACGGTTTTTAACGTTAATGCTGCATTTTTCAATTGTGTTTTTGTTTACATTTTTTAAGAAATTAATGGTTACAAATATAATTCAAACTAAAACTACTACAGTGATACCCTTTTCTAATATATATGGAAAAGTCAATTTTATTTTTCGAATTTTTCTTTTTTCATTTTTTGTAGCCTCAAATCTTGACCTATTTATTATTTACAACCCTAGGTCCAGGTCTCTGGTTATTGACCAAGTTTCACTACTTTAAATATTGTGGGCCTCATATTTAGACAAAGCCCATATATAAATTGTAGAAGTTTATAGCCCATTGATTTATATATATATATATATATATATATATATATATATATATATAGGAGATGGATCGTGAGGAAATGATAATTTGGTAGGAAATGAGAATGAATCTGGGCCTTTGATTCATTGGATCAATGGTTGAGATTTAATTTTGGTTGTGTTATAGTTTTGTGTTTTGTGTCTACTGGCGTACTTGTGCAAAGACTAGAACCCTTCTTGTCTTCTGTTATGAATGAAAGATGTGTTAAACTAATATATTTAGCATATGTGCTACGAAGAGGTAAAATATGTGCTAAACTAACACGTGCAACATAATAATTCTGATTGTGCTACACCAATATGAAAGATATGTTAGACTTACATATCTATTCCTATTTCCTACACTTATTTCCATTCTCACAGGAATCATCTATAGAGAGTGGATCAAATGAGAACCACATCTTTTTTGCGAACTCTGAGAACCATGCATAAGAAGTTGAAGATGATGCACAAGACGGTATAAAGTTGTGCATAACGAAAACTTTCTAAAATTATTTTGTTGGGTAACAATTTTAGAATGTTTTCGTTATGCACAACTTTATAAGTTTTATTCATCAATTTTATACGTTTGTGCATAGTTCTCAAGTTCTCAAAAAAGATGAGTTCTCACTAGATCCAACCCCTATATACATATATATATATAGGGAGTGAATCAAATAAGAACCATGTCTTTTTTACGAACTATGCATAAGATACGTAAAGATGATGCACATAACGGTATAAAGTTGTGCACAATTAAAATTTTATAAAATTATTTTGTTGGAAACATTTTTAGAATGTTTTCGTTGTGCATAACTTTATAGATTTTGTTCATCGACTTTATAAGCTTGTGCATAATTCTCAAGTTCTCAAAAAGATGAGTTCTCACTGGATCCAACCCCTATATATATATATATATAGTGAGTGGATCAAATGGGAACTCCAACTTTTTTGAGAACTAAGAACTAATTTGGTAATGTAACGATCAAGATTAATTATAAATAGTTTATTATCCTCATATTTTAATGATAACCGTTTAGCCCTAAAATCAAGGGATTTTGTATATTGATTTTCGTAATTATTCTCATATGCATAATTACTATGATTACATGCACAATACTATGAATTACATGAACATAAAAATGAATTGGAATGGATAACATGCACAAGAACTACGATTACATGAACAACAACATGAATTATATGAACAACGAAGAATATAATGTGATATATCCAAATAACGAAAATTTAGGGATTTGACTATTTTTATCGTTAAATAATTATGAGTCGTCCGATCTTATTTAATCTAACGGTAGTTATTGATTCTTAATTCTTATTTAAGATTTGGTTCTCTCTCTCTATATATATATAGGAGATGGATCAAATAAAAACCTTCTTATCGTGATAATTGTATGAATAATGCACTCAACGTAGACACATACAATGTTTAGTACATTATCGTAGTACATGAACATAGAACATTCAATATTATATTAACTTTATATGTTTAGTGCAATGTTCATATAATTCTCACGATTATAAAGCTTTTATCCATATTACTAGAAATTGAAATAAAAATATGTAAACAGTTTCTTAGAATTTCTAATTATCTATTATTGAATCAAATGTGTATTAAAAAGATCTTAACCATTTGTTTTAAATAGTCATCAAATATAAATAAGGTTATTTGACCTCATTTTGCACTGAATTGAAAAAAATGAAATAAAAAAATCAAAGCATGAGTAGAGTTGACTATATATAACAAGCTTCTAAGTTTTTTTTCATTATTCGAATAGATTGATAAATATATGCATATATTTTCTAAAATATTTCCAAACAATAAATGAAATGTAGAATAGATTTACCAAAATTTATTTATTAAAGTCGTTAGAACTCTTCAAGTATTTAGGATATGTTGTGCAGAATATCAAGTAACACCATCTCAAGATATTTAGTTATTTTATCTTTTTGAAATATTCTCAAGTCAATTAACACCATCTCAATATATTCAATTAACATGATGTAATATTGACTCGAGTAAGGTACATTTTACTATTAATCTTTAAATAATCGTGGAAGTAAATTTATTTTTATGTTAATTTTCAATTGAGAAGGCTTCTTTTAATTTTATCTTATTATAGGCCTCTTACGATGTTATATTTTAAATAATCGTGTAGCAAATTACAAAATTACTCAAACACAAAAGTAATACTTTCACAACAAATGACATTTTGTTTTCTGTAATTGCTTCACATAATGAGAGAGGAAAAATAATGACAAAAACATTATTGATTAAGGGGTCATGTCATAGCCAATCATTTGGGTTATAGTGGGAAGTGATGATATGAATGTCCCATCTATAGGCGTGCCCCATGACAAATATTTAGGTCTTCATTTTTTTAACCTATAAAATTGCTTTTCCATCCTAAGCCCCACCAACACAATTATGAAATAAAAATATTCCCCCTATATTGGTGAAAAAAAACAAACATATTTATTTATTTATTCAATTTCAAAATTAGCATAGTCTACCACTATGCAGTTTCGATAAATTCAATATTTGACAAGTACAAACTTTGATATTTGTAGTGGCGTTTTCTTTAAAGCAAAATTTTGACTACTCGAAATAGCCATCAAACTTGCTTGACTCCCCCAATTATTATGAGCGTGAAAAAATGTCCCTTTCACTTTGGTGCTCAAATCTTTTTTTTTAATGATTCGAATATTATAAGTGGATCAATCACGAGAATATTGTGCTTTATGTGTTCGAATATAATTAAGAAGTCCAATTAGGTTTACAAATGGAGGGGGATCGCATGCTATGCTTCCAATAATTACGGTGGAGGTCGTTGACATTTAATATGATTCCAATAAATTCGATTCAAATTGATTTAGCTAATCGGGGTTGTAGATTTTACTTTTGAAATCCAAACCAAATAAAGCTTTGTTCGTGACCAATCGACGTCAAATTCCTCATAAAATGAGGGAAATCAACCCGTCGTCCACACCTTAGGCTCGTACAATTTGTTACATAACTTGTTAAATTATATGGGCAACATAATTTATCGATCTAAACATATATAATTAAAACTCCCAATCACAAAATCATCTTGCACCGTGCTGCTTGCTTTTTCAAAAATTAAAGTTATATGGTCTTCTCCTGTGGCCGAAAGATCACAGGTTCGAACCTCACTAAACGCCTCTATAGGTTTGATTACATCAAACGCGGTTTTCAGTGTGGTTTCGCATTACGTATGGTTTTGACTATGCATAAAACGTTGAGTTTATCCAAGACGACCGTAGATAATGATCTTAGTTTATGATACCAAAAAAAAAGTTATATGGTCTTGGAACAATATTTCAAACATTTTATTGATACACTATTTTAATGTCCTCTCTTTCCTGCCATCACTACAAGTAGATGTGTTCGAGATAAATCTCGTTTCATGTACAAAACCCGCAAATCGCATAAAGAGATAAATCACACTACTGGCTCGACTAAGAAAATATATATAAGAATTCAATTAATGTAAAACCATAAATTACTCATGCGATTACATATCTGATTATAGCATGCTGGAACTGGACATGCATATATGATATAATAATGACTTCTCAAAATAAAGAAAGGCATCTTAGATATTAAATTTTTTTAATATAAATACACTTCTAGGGAATGATTGATTTGAGATCCGAGAATTAGAAAATAATGAATTTATTATGAAAGTTTAATAAACCTATTAGAAAAGTTATTGAATTAAAAAAATAAAAATTTTCGTCCCTTATCCCTTATGAGATTTAAACTTAAACAAAAATTCTAAATATTATAGATTCAATAATTTTTCCAATGAAAACTAAATTCATTCCATTCTCACTTTAACATTTTGAAACTTTAAAATGATAATAAGAAAAGATATGACAAGACCGATTAAGATGTCACCTATCGTATCACACATATATTCTTCCCGAGAAGTGTGGTCACATCAATACTTAAATGTATTGTTTGGGTTATTTTATTTAGGGATGATAAACGGTTCGATTTTGGTTTATCGAATCGAATTTCTTCGAAAAAGTGGAATCGAAATCGAATCATTTTAAATTTTCAGTTAACCGAAAATCGATCGATGACGGTTCGATTTTCGGTTAACCGAAAAACCGAATTAAATTTAATAAATAATAAAAATAAATAAAATAATAATTAAAAACTAAAACTTATTAAAAATATATAAAATATTTAACAAAAAATTAAAATAATTAATAAAGTAATCATTAAACATTGATTTTCAGAATTTTTAATTAATTAATTAGTAATTGAAATAATAATTAAAAATAAAAAACGGTTTTTGGTTCCGAATCGTTCGGTTATCGGTTAACCAATAATCGAAATTTTTTTCAACTCTGGAACCGAAACCGAACCAATAACCGAATTTATCGGTTTTCGGTTAACCGAATTTGTCGGTTTCGGTTCGGTTCCGGTTCTGACCGAAAATCAAAAACCGTTTAGACTCCCCTAATTTTATTATCTACTATGAAAACAAAAGTGAAATCAAACTGGAGAATTGCGTATGTTGTATCTAATTTGCCGACATATAATTACTCTCGAAATTTAAACATGTATTCAATACTGGAGAATATAAGTGAAAAATATTAATTTGAAAAATACTACTTCCTCCATCCGAACCATCTTGAAACGAAACTTACTGGATATAGGATTTAAAGAGCTTTAGATTAGTGTTTTAAGGGTGTTAATAATTATATTGAGTTGGTGATATATTTATAATTAGCGTTTTTAAAAAAAATTATATTCAAATTTTTTTATAGAATAATTTATTTATTTTTTGATTTTTTGTAGGAAAAACCAATTAAATAAATAATGACATAAATTGAAACACAACACAAACAATTTAAAGAGAACCGGAAATTTATAGAAATTTTTGGGGCCAAAAATTTCGGCGCCAACAATACATATTGAGAAGACAATTTTGCCTTCTTAAATTTCATAATTAAAAATTCAAGTTTGTCACCTAAAATTCAAATCAAATGTGATCCAACTATCTATAAATATGAGGAATTACTTCAGTCAATACGCTACTTCAAAAACATAAAATAGCCAACAAAAACATGACGAACAAGGATCTTTAACAGAAAAAAAAACTAAGTAGTCCATTCATTTTTATTTTTATTTTTGATATCATGGGGAACCAGCAGCCGTTACCTTGAGTCATGCATTGGTGGCAAACTAAGTAGTCCATTCATTCTTGAGTCATGCTTTGGTGGCAAACCACCATGAGGCAAGCTTTTGGAAGCTTAATAGAAGTTCTCCATCTCGAGACAGGCGACATCCAGGATGTGGGGAGCTGCAAAGATTTAACAACAAAAAGGAAAAGTGATTCATCTTGGTAGTGGGAAATTTTTTAAAAAGAGCATAAGATAGTGCACCTTAACCTCATATTACTCTCAAATCCGGAATATAGCAAAAGAGGCTCCATAAAGAAAATGGTAGTGGGTTTAGGCATAAGTACGAGCACAATATTGAGATGGGTACAATTAGCGATGATTAGGACTCATACATCAACCATAAACCTGATTTAACAGCTCCAAACAAGTAATTGCGTATGAGATTCTCACTCGAAGCACTAGAATTAGATATAATACTCAACATGATCATGTTCAAAAATATGCACAACACGATGCATATTGATGAGAAATGGTTATATATTACCAAGGGATCCAACAGATTTTACTTAGCACTTGGAGAAAGCAGTCTCATAGGACATGTAAACGCAAGAAGTTCATATCCAAAATTATGTTTATGTGTGTTGTGTGCATACCCTTATTTGCCCCTAATGGAGATGTGTTATTTGATCGAAAAATATGCGTTTTTTCATTCACAACTCAAGTTCTGACAAGAAAAACAGTAAAAACAGAATTGCAGGTATACTAGAGACAAAGTCAATTGATTCAATTACCAAAATGATGATTAAAGAGTGTTTAATCAACAATTTATGGAATACATAAATGTTATATCTGCAATGTAAGTAGAGCTGGCAAAAGGGACGGGTCGGCCCGGCCCATCGGGCTTGTTGTTTTTACTGGGTCGGGCTGGCCCAACCCGAAATGCTATCGGGCTAAAAATATGATAGCCCAGCCCAGCTCCATCTGGGCCATCGGGCCAAACCCGCCCAATATTTAATTTAATAAAATATTATTTTTAATTTCAAAAAATATGATAACAATAAATAAATTAAGTCTACTAACATCAATTTCAAAATAAATAAGATAAATTACGTCTACTAACATCAATTTTATTTTCTATATTTACTATTTCATATTTACTACTAATATAAAATATAAAAAATTTAAATGTGTGGGCGGGCTTTTAGGCTGTTAACCCTGGCTTTTAGCCCCAAAGCCGGTCCACCCGATGGGCTATGTGGACGGCTTTTAGACCGAATTTTTCGGCCACTATTTTCACGAGCCCAACCCGACCCCAATTCCGGGTACCTCAGGCCAGCCCATCGGGTCGGACCAATTTTGTCGGCTCTAAGTGTAAGTGACAAATTGTTTGATATTGAATGTGAGGTTGTCATATAATAGATTCCTTACATATATTGTTGTTTACCTATTGTATTTATTTTTTTATTGATGAAATTATGAATGATCATCAGACTTTTTCCCCAAATCAGCACTGATTAGTTTCCCTTGTTTACCCTTTTCATTTAATGCTACCAACAATAATGGCCAAGTGGTCAGAGGGTGTAAGCAAGGATATATACATACAACAAGATAATACAAGCCCTCATATTCAAGATAATGATTCAAAATTTAGGGCTCTTGCAAGTCAAAATGGATTCAACATAAAATTAGTAAAACAACCCCCAAATTCCTCAGACTGCAACGTCAATTACTTGGGATGGTTTAGAGTAATAAAATCTCTACTAATAGAAATGACATGCAAAACAGTGAATGAACTTCTAGATGTAGTGGTGAGCTCATTTAATAAGTTATCTCCCATTACACTTAACAATGTATTCATTAGTTTACTGGGTTGCTTGATTGAGATTTTGAAAGTCAAAGGGCAGAATTGCTACAAAATTTCACACATGGGAAAATGAGCATTTAGAAGATCCAGACCAACTTCCATACAATTTAGAAGTACCAGTAGAACTAGCAATTCAATGCATCATTTTTCTCAAGAAAATGGGAAACATTGAGGGAATTAGGGAGATACGGCAGACATTACAAATTGAAGGGTATTAAAATGAACATGTGTTGAAGCAAGCTTTTGGTCATCGGTTTTTGTAAAGTGAAACATTTTGTATGAACTTTGCAAATCAAAAGTGCAAGTGGTTTGATGCACTTTTGAATGTAAAGTGTATTTCTTTGTATGTGTCAGTCACACCCTTTTCAATATAAATGAATTTCAACACATAAAGTACCAACACATAACATCGATCCAATCCCAACACAGAACCCAACAACACAGAATAATCAACACATATCATCGATCCAATCCCAACACGTAATCCAAAAACACAGAATCAACAACACAAAATCAATAACATAGATATACAAATACAAATCACTACTACAACCATTATCATCACCAAAATTAGAGAAGGGGGCGTTCGATCTCAGATTTTTTGGTCCAAATCATCGTCGATCATTCATCCAGCCTTCAACATTCAATTTTCTCATTTCCTCCTCGACATCATCCTCAGCTTCTGCAACGGTCTCCGCCCACAACACTTCGTCAGAGATGGAGGGAATAAATAAGGCTCAAGTCAGAGATTGACCAATCACATCCCTCGAACTACTCTGTCTTTCCTTCATCCACGCTACCGGCGAGCCCGTCTCCAAGGTACGAAAGATCAACCTCATCGTCAGAGATGTCATTGACCGTGAAAGGTTAAAGTTCGCCCTGGATAAAATATGGATATGTGCTTGTAGTGGCGACCTAGGAATGAGGAGGAGGTGACCGTGGAGAAATCTTCGATAAGAAGGGCAAGAGAGACATAGGGGTTTAGAAGGGTGGGAAAAACAGAGGGGTAAACCCACACCGTCAGTGAGCCCAGCGCTCGGAAGCATCATCGCTGTGAGAGGACGATGTGGATTTACCCAGCGAGACGAAGAGGCGAGAGCATCGTTCGAAGAAAGGGACGGTGAAGAAGTAGGGTTTCCACCCATCGAGAGAGACAGAGAAGTGAGATAGCCATTCGAATAAGGAGACGATGAAGAAGTAGGGTTTTCACCCATTGAGAGAGAGGGAATGGAGAGGTGGCGGGCTAGGATTTGAGAAAAATCGAAAGAGACGAGAGCACCATACGAATCCAAGATCTAAGGTTTCAGAAGGTTCGAGAGAGATGAGCAATAGATCGAGAGATGTAAGAGATTGGGGGAGGGGAATGGGTTGATGAGTGAGTGCTTTTAGTTTGGATTAGCCAAAATAAAATAAATTAAAAATCAAGACCCAATTAATTACCCCTAATTAACTTTTAATTTTGAGTTGATTTTTCTTATTATTTCTATATAAAGAAATGACCCAACTATCTTAGGACGGTTCGAAAAGAAATACGCTCCAAGATTGTTATCTTGTTGGGACCCAAAGAGTACTAAATAGTGTCTAGTTAAATCAATCCTCACTACAATTCAAAGAAAAAATTACAAATCCCCAATAGACATGCGTACTCATCTCCCTCGCTAGGGTCTAATATAAGTCCGTCCCTATACATGTATGATGGGATATGGCCCAACCGATTGGGCCCTAACTTGAGCCCAAACGATTTGGGCCTAACGTTGTGTGAGCCCACGCGGCCGAGCCCAAGGCGAGACCTAATCATTGCCCAAAACCCAGCCCCCCGAACCGCTACCCCCTACCGATGGAGGGCGCCCGGAACCAAGGTCGACGCCACCTCCACGTGGGCGCACGAAGGCGAAGGTCCGGCTCCGGCCAATGGAAGGCATGCGGAGGAAGAGTCACACCACGACCCGGTGGAGAGGTCGGGCGCGCCTACGAGTGGCGATTCGGTTGTATAAATAGAAGGAAAACCGATGTTAGAGGGTTAGCAATTTCTTGAATCAAAAGCATCAGAATACAATACTGCACGAAAAACTCTAGTAAAAGTATTGAGAATCATTCCTCCGTGGGCGTAGATCTTATTAACGATCGAACCACGTGAAAAGCTAGGTGTTCTTCATTGCTTTACATAAATCTCGCACACTCACGTAGCTAGATTCATCATTGGCGCCGTCATGTGGGAACCCCGAACAAGAAAGCTTCGTTTCCTCTACAACTTAATGGCGAGAACACACAACTGCCGCCCATGCCGGCAACAACCGTCTTGAGGGCGACCGGTGGTCACTCGGCGTCGCGGAAAGGAGATCGCGGACGTCACGGCGCCCACACTCTCGAGGCAACATGGAAAATGTTTCCATACACCTCGGGACCGCGCCTCAGCGTGGGGAAGATGTCGACCTCAGCGAGACGAGCAAGCAACTTATTCGTCCACGAGGTCCTCGGCGAGCTGTGGACCGAGTTCCTCCACGCCAATCTTGGCAATTCAAAGCTTCTCAACGGAGGACCAGCGAGGCGAGCCGCCGAGGGCCCCTGATCAACACCACGGCCGCCCGCCGGCTCCCCATCCGAAACGGCCGGTCTCGCCTCGGCGTGATAGCCGAGAACGCGATCGTGCCTCGACGCGCGGAGCCGCTCACCGCGCCGAGCCGCCGCCTCGTTCGCGGAGCCGCCACCGCGGGCGAGCCGCCATCATCGATCGCCCCTCGCCGTTCGCGGGCCGCTTCTCCGCCTCGTCATGCCGACGGAGGTGGAGCAAAGCAGGGAGGAAGAAAGGCGGTCGAACCCCCGGAGGGGCGATGGGCGTCGCTATCGATCCCCACCCTCCGGAAAGAGATGGCAGCGATCTCCGGGGTTCGGCCGTGCGGAGGATCATCTCCTTTTCCGTGGAGATTCTAGACACGCCCGCCCCGTGCAGACGGGCACCCAATATAGCGACTCACGATGGCCTCGGAGACCCTCAGACTTCCTTTTCGCCACACCACCAACATGGCGAATCGAGGAATGGAAGATTTTCACATGTGCAAAATCTTCCCGAGGTCTTGGTCTCCAACGCACGGCGTTGGTTCACCTCGCTCCGTCAGAATAGCATACACTGCTTCCAGGACCTCATGGATCGTTCAAATGGCGCTTCTATCGGAAGATGCCGCCCAGACCTTCCTCCGACCGCTCACAATCCGCGAGGTGGGGCGAGGCGATGTCAAACCGTCTCGAGGTTAAATCAAAGAGTCGCTCAAAATTGACGACAAAGCAGCGACCTCTACATCATCAAGCGTTCAAAATGGGATCCGACCGGGCGTGTTGAACAAAGAAATCACAGGGAGAAACCAAAGGCGGCAAGTAAGCTACGGAACTGGTGGACAACCGTCGAGGGAGCGAGTCGGATCGGAAGAAGCGGGAAATGCAGGACGGCAAGTCCGGAGAAAAAGCGGGATGGCCAAAGTCGGCGCCGATCGCGAGGCGCCCGACGAGAATCGAGAGGGCCCACTGGAGTCAGGGCTCGGACCTCGGCCCGACCACAGCGGCGCGCCCTGCTCAAATCGAGGCGGAAATATTCGAGCTCCGCGAGCTCTTCCGAAACCCGCCACATGAAGGGGATCGAAGAGGTCCTGAGGCAGTATTGTGACTATCACCAAGGGTATGGTCACGATACCGAGGATTGCGAAACACGGGCTCACGGATCGGCGAGCTCGTTAAGGAGGGCCCTCGAAATACCTCGGACGGTGGTCAGGAAGAGCGAGCGAAGGAATGGGCGGCAACAAGCTGCGGGCCGACCCAGCGACCCAACACGAAGGCAGCGGGGCGAAGGTCCCAGCGCTATGGAGCAGTCATGTTGTTGCGGACTGCGCCGGGACGACAAGGTCGTCACAAGAACAACGCCGAGAGGCGGCCCTCAAGAGCCGAAGAACAAGCGACTCGGGATGGTGAGAACATAACGTTCTCGAGGAGGACCCGTGCCCAAAATCATGCCGCACGGGGCGCCATCACGATACAGTGCGGTGGGCGACAAAACGTCCACGGGTCTATATCGACGCCAGACCTCCGTCGGCATCATTTTCTAGAGTCATCTGGATAAGCGAGGTCGGAGGCATTCGGTACTCCGCGCCTCGATTCGGAGCTTCACTCAAGAGGCGATCCGGCCAGGGGTCATTACCCTTCCGGTCGCGGTAGGCGGGCTCCAGTCGGTCACCAAGGCCATCCGATTCTTCTGGTCCGAGCTCCTCTCGTCTGACAACATCATCCCGGGAGAGATTGGTTATACGCCACCAGGCCGTCTGTTCGGTCTACCACCACCGTCGAATTCCGCCCCGGTGGGAGTGCTCGGATCGGGGAGACCAAGCGGCGGCAAAAGAATGCTACGACTCTCAACTCAAGATGCGGCCTCGCCCGTGCATAGCAATTACCGAGCCCTGAGGCCGACACCCGGGATGACCGACCGAGGGCTCCAACTATCGACGATGATCCTCGAAGGTCGTCCGGTCGGCACCTAGGGCCCAGCGGACGTCCGGCGACGTCATCGACCACGAGAGAATACGAGGGGCGTGTTTGCTTGGTCCCTTCGATATGACGGAGTATCACCGAGCTCATAACTCGCGCCTCGACATCGACTCGGCTACCAAGCGGTCCGCGAAGAAAAGGATATTCGGCGGGAGCGGCCGGTCGTAAGGGACGGTGACTCGACCGAAGGCGAGATCTTGTTGAAGTCAAGTACCAGGCACGGATGGCTAATCGATCGTGGTCCGAAAGCCGAGGAGGAGGTGGCGCGTGTGCGTCGATTATACCGACCTCAACAAGACCGCCCAAAGATTGCTACCCGCCACGATATCGACAAAAGGTGGAGGCATTGGTGGGCCACGAGATGTTCGAACTACGGATCTATACAAAGGATACCACCAAATCGATGAACGTGGACGCACTAAAGACCGCATTCATCACCGACGGCGTCTTTGCGTGCGAAAGATGCCGCCGGCCTCAAGAATCTTGGGGCTACTTACTGAGGATGGTGGATGCAACATTCGAAGACCACGTCGGGAGATCGTCGAGGTCTCGTCGGCGACATAGTAGTCAAAGTCGAAAGCGGAGCTGCGCCGGCGACCTCGGCACCATCCTCCAACTCCTCGGGTCGTGACCTCAAACTCAACCCCGTAAATGTACATTTATGGTGAAGACCGGCAAGTTCTTGGGATCTTGGGTTTTCGGGAGGGCTGAAGGCCAATCCCATGAGGTGAAGGCGAAGTGCTCGACATGCGGTGCAAGGACCATCCGTGAGATCCACAAACTCACGGGTGCCTAGCCGCCTCGGTGATTCTCTCGAGCCGCAGAAGCAGCTCCCGTTCTTGAGATCTGAGGAGAGCTCGGGACTTAGCTGGTAGGAAGAACACCGGCAGCCAGCCGGTGAAGAGTACCTTGCCGACTGCCGACCTGTCGCGCCCAAAGCAAGGCGAATCTCTCTCCTATATTTGGCCGCCTCGGACGAGGCCATCATCAGTGATCTTGATGCGAGATGAGGAGGGAGGCAGCTCCCATCTATTTTATCACCGAGCTCTCGAAGGACCCGAGACAAGGTACTCGGCCTCGAAAAAGTGGCGGCCACGGTGAGCGCAAGCGACGCCTCGACCCTACTTGAGCTCACTCCAGGTCGGTGCTAAGCGACTTACCCTTGAGACAAGTCTTGTTGAAACACGAGTCGTCCGGACGTATAGCTAAGTGGGCCTGGAGCTCGGCGAGCACGACATTCGTACTCACCAAGGCCGGCCATAAAATGGCAAGCTGCCGACTTCTGGTTGAGGCCAAATTCGAGGTAGGCTCGCCCGGCGAGGTAACTCAGCTCCCGCCCCACGCGGCGGAGGCCGTCGACACCACCGGATGGTTCTTGGCGGATGTCGTGGGCGGAGCATCGTGCGAAGGCAGCGGGCGGGCATCCTCCCTCGGCCCGAGATAAGCGAAGTCACCTCGCCTCCGGTTTACCTTCCCAACCACCAACAACGAGGTGGAGTATGAGTCCTAATCTCGGGACTCCGCCACGCCACGGAGCGGTGGATAAGATCGAATCTTGGCGATTCCGGTCGTCGTGAACCGGTGTTAAGCGAATCGAGGCGAGGAGGCAGATGAAACAATACCTCGAGAAAGCGAAGGAGATGTTGACCTCGTTCGGTGCTTGACATCCACCGAATCCCAGGGAAAGCAGCGAGTGGCGTCCTCGACAAGTTAGTGCGTCGACAACAAGTCCACCGGTGGAGGAGGTCCGTTCGGAAGCATAGCGAGTCCCGTCGGCATCATCACCGAGATAGAGCGGTGGATGTCTCCACGAAGGCCTACACGGAACACGGCGCCTACCTCAAGATCGTCTCGAAGCGAAAAGATGATGGCGAAATCGAGTATCTCGTGCGTGAGGGCTCTCTAGGAAGTCTTACCTTGACCCTGCGAGATGCCTCGGGCGGAAGAAGCCGATACGTGCTCAGCGAAATTCACCAAGGGTCTTGTGGAAGCCACATCGGTCGCGAGCCCTTTCAAAGAAGGCGAGGTCGGGATATTCTTGGCCCCCACCGTACAAGATTCGGCCGAGCTCGTCGAGAAGTGCCCAAAGTGCGGATTCACTCCACGGTCAGCGCCTCGGTGATTTGAGCGGCTGCGAGTCCGTGGCCTTTCATGCGATGGGGATCGACATCGTTGGCCCGTTCGGCCGAGCACCGGTCGCCGATGCTTAGTCGTAGCCATGACTACTTCACAAAATGGGTGAAAGCAGAGCACTTTCGAGCCTCACGGCGGAAGGATTCGAGACGCCGTGTGGAAAATATAGTCCGCCGCCGGCATACCGCACATCTGGTCTCGGACAGCGGCGCCCAATTTGTCGACAAAACTTGAGGTGGTGCGAAGAGCTTGGATCGATCAACGCTTCACCTCGATCGCACACCGCGGTGAATGGTCGGGCAGGGTGACGAACCGCTGCGATCGTACAAGGATTGAAGAAAAGGTGGACCGAGCTAAAGGCGGTGGGCTGAAAATCTCCCCAAGTCCTCTCGGTCTACGGACCACACCTCGAACGGCGCGGGGAGACCCTTTTGCTGGTCTACGGCACCGAGGCCGTCATACCGGGCCGAGATCGGCGCATGACCCTCGCGCTCTTCCGCCCCGACCGGTAGGGAGCGAGGAAGACTGCGGAGCCAACCTTGGCCCTCGAGGAGGAAGCGAGCTCTTCATAAATGAAGCCAAGTCTGAGGCCGGTGCGCGGTACCACAACAAGCGAATCAAAGCTTCGTGGCTTCATGTGGGCGACCTCGTCTGAAATAATAACCCGATGGGTGGCGTCTTAACAAGCTGGATCCGACATGGGAAGGCCGTGCAGCGTTCACGAGGACCTCGGCAAAGGGGCTTGCAGTGGCTCACTTGTCGGGCGCTTATCCCGAACTTGGCACATTATGCATTTAAGGAGGTATTTTACATAGCTTGATTTAAAGTCGGCATCATGTTAGTTCCTTAATTGTTTTGCCAAACACGATGTTGATTACATGTTGATAAAGCGCTTTGCTTTTATAATGAATATTTCACTACGTTTCATACATATGTGAACATCTGTTTGGATACACCACATTTAAACCTTCGAGGGGCGCCTTACGAAGATGAAAATCCACCATGTAGTGCACGCATCTGATTACCCATTAAGTTGGGCGTCTACATGCAAGCGTCTGATTACCCATTAAGTTGGGCGCCCACACGCAAAGCATCTGATTACCCATTAAGTTGGGCGTCTACATGCACGCGACATCGAGACCGATCTCGCCATCTCACACCCTTTATTTGGGAAGATATGCACTCCGGTACAAAGTCTAAATGCATTAACGACTATCGACCAAGTACCAAGCTATATCACGAATCAACCAGGGCTTGAGCTCGTTTATATCCCTTTATTTGGGAAAATACACACTTACGTATCTGGTGTAAATCGTTCTGACCAAAGCGAAGTCCTAAGCTATGTTTATACCTCTCAAGGAGGAAATATACACTTGAAGCGAGTCTAAATACATTTATATCTACATACAAAGTTCTACACTATACATGGCCTCATTCAGGTCTCGGGACTCCGCCTTGCCGGGACTTCTGAAGCTACACCAATTCTCTACAAAATCTCCGGGCCGGCGGTGTATGCAGGAGCGAACTCAGTGCCTTCAACCCGGTCGATGGGCGGAATCACCACGGCCTGCTCCCGGCGCTCGGCGTGGGCTGGAGGTAGCCGAGCGAGCGGCGACTCGGTCATCTTCGCTGCTCTGGGACACGAGTGGCGGGCGCCGATCTGGCATTCCGGGAGTGGGGGCGTGCAGGAGTCACACCCCGACCCCGGACCGGACACGGACCGAGTGCGACCTCGCCCTACCGCCGCCTCCCCGCCGACTGAGGTCCTCGGTGTCGCCGACCGCTCGGAGGATCGCCCCGGATGATCCACCCGCCGGACCCATCAACACGAGCACGCCGGCATGATCGGATGCCGCCCTCTCTCACGGGTTCTTCTATGATCGGGTCGGCGGAGCCAGCTGGCAGCCTCGCCGCGCGCAGGCGGCATGCGACGTTTGCGGACGATATCATACATCTCTATAAACTTCACCACGGAGTTGACGCGAGCTTTGAACTTCTTCTTGTTGGGCCTCCTCATCCCTCGGCACCATGCCCTCCGCCAGCAAGCTCGGACTCGGTCGTCGACCGGATATGGTAGTCCCACCAGCTCGGCGGACCGCCTGTCGTACTCTGCATGCTCCTCCGACAACCGAGGCGAGCCTCTCATGATCGATTCAAGTTGTTCCTGCTTTGCATCAAGCGTCCTTGGATAGCGTCGGCAGATATGTCCGCCTCGGACTCCGCCTGCGCGACCTCCAACCGGCGCCTCGTTCTCGGCCGGGAGGCGGGCCCTTCCCGATCAGCCTCGTCCGACTTCCTCTTCGGATCGTGAGACGAAGCGGTGACTTCCATAGTGGCCAAAACTTGGGTCATTTCGGCACGCGCTCCTCCAAGAAAGTACCTCTTCGTCCTTCTCGGCGAGGCACCTCGGACCTCTTTTAACTTTGTCGACAATTCATGGTCAAGTCCGATCCATTCGGTGTGGAATCGAAAATAAACAAACAACCACAAATCTTCAAAATATTGCGTTTATTACTCAAAAAGGGAAAATTATTACAAAGACCGGTCCTATCGACCTCGGCGATCACGCTATTACATCGGGTCCGCGACCTCGGGCTATGGCGGTCTCGGCGACCTCCCGATGCTCCTGCGGTGCCCGCCTCCGGCAGGGAGCTCCAGCCCGCCTCCTCCTCTGCTCCGCCTCCGCCGCCTCCTCGCCGGCTTGGCCGGGACCTCGGCAAGGAGCTCCTGGCTCGCGATCCTCGTCCTCCTTACACCGGGCGGCGACCTCGGTGATCGGGAGGTAGAGGCTGGATGCGAGCATCCGGCCTTTGGGAAGAGTCGGCCAAGTAGATCACCGGGCGTAAGCTTTGTCCACCTCATGGGTCGACCTCGGTCCACCCATGCTTGACCTTATCAAAATCGGGCATGGCGGCCGCCGACTCCCCAGTGATCGACACCGTCTTGACCCGGCGGCGGCGAGATCGGCAATAAAAGCGAAGCTCTCCGACTCGATGGCGGTGGCAAAGCCCTCAACAAGGGTCCTGGTCGGCCGACCACCTTTCTCTCGTCTGCGGTCCTGCCCGCCCGGCCAGCTCCTCTTTCGGCTCCTCGACCTCACAGGCGGCCTCCGGTGCCAGTGTCTCTTCTTGGCGGCCTCGGCCACCCTCCGGCCTCGGCAGCCTGGCGGCCTCGGCTTCCGCCCAGCGGCCCGCGTGATCTCACTTCCGCCCTCACGGCGGCAAGATCCGTTCAGGTAGCGCCTCTTGCGGGGTGAGCTCTCGGCAAGCAAGACCGGCGGCGACTGCGGTGTGAAGGGCCCCGTCATCGAGCTCCCACCACGAAAAGGGAGGCGAAGTCGATAACGGATCATGACAAACACGTCTAATAGGAAGAAACCTCGTTACCTCGGGAGGATGCGGCCAAACTTGGGGTGGCGCCCGTACTCAAGGCGACCACAGGCGAGACTCGATCTTGGGTGGACCCTTTGAGGCCCGCTCGTGGTGGCCCATCTTGTCCACCTTCTTGGGCCCTACTAGGTCGGCCCAACCTGCTTCTTTTCGCGGCTCGCCCGATCGGCGATGGTGAGCCGCCTCGTCCTCGGCTTCTTGCATCACAAGAGAAAGACACATTAGCACAGTAATCGAGCGAATAAGGACTAAGAAAAGGGATGCCTCACCCGTCCGGACCCGGTCCGACGCTTGGGCCGAAAACACTCGGCCGGCCTCTCGGTGCGTCCTCGGTGTAACTTCTCGACAAGATCTCACCAGGCTGCCCAACACCTCCTCCATATGGCCCGAGGGCTTGATTTTCGGGTCCGCCATCGTGCGATACCCGCTCATACCTCGGCTGCCCTCGGCCCATGAGAAAAAATACCTATTACTTGATGGGACACCTTGGAGGGACGGCCACCTTAAATTTCAGCGGGGTGACGGATAGTACACCGTCCTATGGTCTTCACGCTAAAAAGCGCATCAACACCTCGAGGACAACTCGCCGGCAATGCCATAACAAAGAGCCCCAGCCCGCTAGCGACCTAGCAGATTGGGGTCGATTGACAAATGGGGATCGGAAATACTCTTGAAGGCTAAGATAAATGGGGACGGAGGGTACCTAAGACTGCCTCAAGCTGTCTACATAGGCGGTAACAAACCCTCGGAGGGCCATCGCCCTATCGTCCGGATGCGGCGAGACACCACCGCCTCACGGAATCCGTCTCCCTCACAACTTCAAAAAGTTCACTGCAGCGTCAAACCCGACCTCATGCGCCACCTTCATACCATCCCATACGGAGGATACGGCGGAATACTAGAGCTCGACCTACGGACCTACCCAAACCATTGTAGCACATATAATCTCTTGCACAGGCAACTCACGCCCCGAACCCGAGGCGGAAGGGAACTTTCGGGCGAGAAGATGAAGAAAACATACTTACTTTGCACCGGTAGTATACGGCTACTTGGTGAAGATCGGGATCAACTCGGAGAATCTCTCGAAATTCTCTCATAATTTTTAACGTCGAAGAAGAAAGTGAGCATTGCCTCTTTTGCGCCTATTTATAAGACTAGGCGCGCGCAATTGCCGTTTCAAATTGACACTGCATGACACGTGATTGAATATGCGTTACTGCAGCACGCAGATTCGAATAACCAACTACCGCTGGCGCGTATGGCGTCGCCGAGGATAAGATGGACCTTGATCGACCTAGCAATCATCATACGGACCACGGCATCCTCCGGATGGTGCGCCTCGAACCGCGCCCGCTTACCACAAATAACAAGAAATCCACGTCGGACGCGGCGTCTCATCATCGAGCCGCCGCTACGGGAAAGCTTACATCAGATCCGACCTCGTATAACCGGGCGCGGATTGGTGCGGCCCGGCATCGAATCGGACCTCGTATAACCGGCCGCGGTTGGTGCGGCGGGCGCCTACTACGTCCCGAAAAGAGCGGTCTCGGGTCGGACACGGCGGCCACCACGAATAACGCCGCGGGCCGAACCTCGGTATAACCAGCGCGAGCGCGTTATCGGTCGGACTTCGACTTCTTCGGTGCCACATCTTTTCAGCGGCGAACAATAAACAACCCGACTCGGATCGGCGCGAAGACCACCGCATCCAAGAAACTTGACCAAGCCACGCTCGCTTTCGGCGGCACTTGCCTTCACTCGGCCTCGGCGTCCCCCGGCTATTCGGGGGCTATGATGGGATATGGCCCAACCGTGGGCCCCTGCGAGCCCAAGCGAGATGGGCCTAACGTTGATAGCGACGCCAGCGGCCGAGCCAAGCGAGACCTAATCATTGCCCAAAACCTAGCCCCCGAACCGCTACCCTCGGCCGATGGAGGGCGCGCCGAGAACCAGGTCGGGCGCCACCCTCCACGTGGCGCACGTAAAGCGAAAGGTCCGGCTCCGGCGATGGAAGGCATGCGGAGGAAGAGTCACACCACGACCCGGTGGAGGGTGAGGCGCGCTACGATGGCGGATTCGGGCTGTATAAATAGAAGGAAAAGCGATGTTAGAGGGTTAGCAATTCTTGAATACAAAAGGCATGAACCAATACTCTGCATACGAAAACTCTAGTAAAAGTATTGAGGAATCATTCCTCCGTGGGCGTAGATCTTATTAACGATCGAACCACGTGAAAAGCACAGGTGTTCTTCGTTCTTTACATAAATCTCACACACTCAGCGTAGCTAGATTCATCAATGTACTATATGAATAATGAATATATGTCTTGTCTTTTTCCGAGACATCCAAACATTGAAACTCCTATTGTGAAAAAGTAAGATTGAGGGTTAAATCTCCACCGTCCTCCTTCTCTCTACTAAAAAGAAAAAAGAAAAAGAAAAATAATTTATGTCTTAAATTTTGTGTGTGTTATATAAGTATATATGTTAATTATAAGTACATATATATTCCATCTGTATGTATCTGATTCAATCTGATGAACTGGGCCCGAAAGTTACGCATATAACTTATTCCAAATCAGAGCAATATATGTGGATGAGTTGATATATGTATATAGATAGTAATGAAGAAAAGTGGTGGGGGCAGCAACCAGTTAAAAAGGTTCAACTTAGTGTTTGATCCAGATGGGTTTGAGTATGAGAACAGTGTGGTGGTGAGCATGATAAAAGGAGCAGAGATAGTTGGTGGAAATGAGGCATCATCATCATCCCCTCTTTAAGTCTTTAGATACCAGAGGGGTATTTATTTATTTATATATTCTTGGTCCTCATAATTTTGTATTTAATTATACCTTTTTTTTCTTTTCTTTTCATGGGATTTACCACTGTAACTAACATCAAATTAACCACTATTACCAATGATATACATTCATACAGACTCCAGTGGTCGGGGTTAGGAGTGAGCAAAAATCGAACCGGACCGAAAAATCGAACCGGATCGAACCGAAATGGGCGGTTTGGTTCGATTTTAAACAGTAATTCGGTTCGGTTCGATTTCAAATTTTCAAAACCGAAATTAATTCGGTTCGGGTTCGGTTTGGTTAAAAAAATTCGGTTTTTAAACCGAACCGCCCGAATTAATTATTATTATATTTTATTTTATTTTTATATATATATTATATATATGTGTTATTTATATTATTAATATTTAAATTGGTTAATATTATATATATTTATATATATATAATTATATTTATATATTATATTATATATATTATAATATTTATATTAATTTTAATTGGTTAAACCGAACCAAACCGAATATTTGGTTCGGTTTGATTCGGTTTTATCTGATAATCGGTTCGGTTCGGTTTGGGTTTTTAAAAATTGATTTTTCGGTTGTTGGGTTCGGTTCGATTTTGAACCGAACAGCAATCTCATCCTAGTCGGGTAAGGTTTTCTTGGTATCAAGTGAACCTTTTTTTCTTTGGAAAAACTAAATAGAATAAAATCTTGAATGAAAGAGAAATTGATCATGTTGTGATGAGTTATTGGACTTTATTGCAAGATATCATTTGTGAAAGCATTTTCATGAGTAGTTTACTTCTTCCATGTGATTTTGCACTCTTTTATCTAGCTGCAAAAAATACGTTTGTGGATTGATTATACGTTCGTGTGTGTGTGTACATATATATATATATATATATATATATATAGGAGTAACAAGTCAAAGTTCATGAAAACAAAACTGATTTTTTTTAATGGAAAAAAAGTAATACTAATGTTTTCTGCGATTTAACGAGGCCATATTATAGAATTAGGCGAAACTAATTAGTATCACATATTGAATTGAGTCAAACTTTTATTTTTAGGAGTGAAACTTAAGTAGTACTCAATCCGTCCCAATATAAATGACACGTTTTCCTTTTTGGGCTGTCCCATTTAGTTGACCAATTTCCAAACAGGAAACACTTTTTACACTAAAAAATGCATCGAATTTCATGACATCCACTAATTTACACACACAACTCTCCTTAATCTATGTGGAAAAAAAAAAGTATCATGAATATTGGGACGGAGTGAGTATAAGATAAATCAGGCAAAATTAGTAGAACATAGCCAAACATATAAAAGCATGTGATGGTATGTTTGTTGTTATTTATAATGGGATATGTTAATTTATATGTTATTGAATTAATGTTCTATATAATTATTCATACTAATTATTCCAATAATTCAATAAGTGAGATAAAATGGAATTTTCAAACACTCCCGAAGCGAATTATAAGATTTTTATTTACTTTTATTGATTTTATATGATGAAGTTAGATTTCAAACCCTTCCCAAGTAACTCAAAAAAAAGAGAAAAAGAGTAAGTTATAATTTTATAAAGAAAAGACATTGGTCCACAAGCATGTGCAAATAGGATAAGTAATTATTAGAATTCTTATTCAGCTTGATGCTCAGATAATCATTAGAATGAGTGAGATTTCGAAAGTTAACATAAATTAAAAAAACCAAAGCTTTCTCAACTTCAAAACACATCTTTTTAAATTTTTAACTTGGTTCTTTGCTTTATATAACACAATCATTTTGAGAATAATTAAAAATCATTTAAACTAAAGTTTAAATCATCCAAATTTTCATGATATATATATTCAACCTCAAGTAAAATTGAAAAACTAAAGTGCAATATTTCATATTAATTGTGATAAAGAAGCATATTACTTATAAATAATCAGCGTATTAAATTCAAAATAAAACACACACAGTGTAAAGATCTACACGAATACTGAAAGTGTTGCTTCGCCTAAGCACATAACTATTATGTAAACTGTTATCCACACACATAGTAAAACATAGGAATTAAAAACTTAAAGAACACTGAAGTAACTTTTCTACAGATTAAAATTATAATCTGTAGATATCAATCTATGGAGAAATTATTCACTATAAATGTACAATGAACATTACAAACTCAGTATTGTATCATAAGATAAAGGCGGACACTTTGAGTCGAAATCTAACTATGAAAATGTATGAAAATACTAAAGATCTTCTCATACCACTCGTGTACTAAAAACAGACACACTTCTAAAACAATTAGAAATTAAACAACTCGTGTGATATCGAAAATATCATGAAAACAGAATCAAAGCGAAAGCAGATCTCGGTGAAATCTTTAATGATTGCGTATCTTCTGATGTCGATCTACCTCTCCTTATATAGGAGTTGAGAGGCCTTCGACTAGACGTCTTGGATCACGTTAAGTTAATCGTGGCAGTTAGTCGCTCCAACTAGCTCCTGAAAAATAGAAACCGAACAGTGACTCATTTCATCCTTATCTCTTTAGATTTGATTCTCATGTTCTCCGGTGTCTTACCATCGCATCCAGCGTAACATCAGTAACCTGCACACACCAAAGTGAAGAAAAAGTAAAACCTAAAATAACTAACTCCATATAATGAGAAAAAAAATTCGATCATAGTTAAACAAACTCTAAAAAATACAGCAAACCTTTTGTTTAATAAAAATTAGATTTTTTTATATGTTAATGTTGCCCATGCATGTTTGCTAATTAATTGCGAGCAATTTTAAATATGTAACTTACTGAGTTAAAGTTTTAACAAAGCTTAAGTATTTAAAACCTTTTTAAACAAGAATAATGAATGAAAATAAGTAATATCACAAAAGTTTGAATTTAAATGAATTGTTACTATTAAATCCAATGCACAGTGTGTAAAAGTTATGATCAATCCAATCCAATAGCAATAGGGAAAGTCGCATTTGTGGTTTCCCCAGTTGTTTATAGACAAGTCACTGACATCAACTATCATTTTTGCTCTCTCCTTTCCTGCCATTGGAGGGAACATTCTCACGCTTCTTGACAGCAACTCATTCTTGGATCAAACACAAATATTATTTCATCATAATATATATATATATATTCCCCCTCTCAAATTGATGTGTTAGATAAACCTCTGTCTGTGGGCCTTATTTTCTTTGACCAATTTTCACGTTTATCTCTTTTGGTCCTCTGAATTTGCTTTAAACATCATTATTATCTTTAATAAGATATTCTTGTCCATTGTTTTCTTCTTTAGCTATAACTAAATAAAACCAATCTCTACTAGCTGTCGGATTTACCCCCTTTAATTAATTTCATATATCTGATTTTTTTTCCTAATATTGTTGAACTAAAACTTATGATGAATTAGCGGTCCGGGTCCAGTCAAGATGGGACATTGAAGGAATAGGTTTTAAATATAAATTTTGAAGACATAGGTTTTAAATATAAATAAACTCTCACGATCTCATCAAATCGACCTCTTAAATCTTAATGTGCCGTCGTTAGAACATGATATACGTCCACATATAAATACTCGATCGATTTGATTGATTTAACCGTGAATCGATCAGGTCAATGGTCCGATTTATAATTATTTCTAAAATTTAAAGAATCAGAGTAAATCGGTGAAAATCGATCAAATCGGGGTAAAATAGGTGATCCAATTAACCGAACCGGTTCAATAATTTAAATAATTCTGAATATAAAATAAGCAAAATATTGCTAATGGGATTAAACCTATGACCATTAGGTTAATAGACTAACACAACAACCAATTCCATCAATTTGAAACTTTTGATTGTAATTTTTTGATTAATTAATTTACTTACAATAACAATATTGATATAAATATTAAATAACTATTATTATTTCATCTATGTTAATATTGTAAATTTATTATTCTTAAATTAATATTATTATAGAATTGACATTCATATAAATTGTGACTATGATGTAAAAGAACATGATTGTAGGAATTAATTGAGTGTAATTCTTTGTTATATGATTTTTTCTTGTAATATATACTAATGAATAAATATAATGAATAATACTATTTAATTTTGATTGATATAATGTATAGAAAATTTTAAAATTGATATAAATTGTTACGAATATTTATATATTTTTATGTAAATGTAAACAAATCATATATATAAAAATCAAATATTTAGTGGTCATTTAGTTTTTCAAAAACGATTCGACCAATCGATCCAGTGACCCAATCAAATGATATGTTCGATTTTGAAAACATTATTCGCTCGTTAATTTTTCTAGAAAAATACTAGTACTGTGTATTGAAGTTAGTGTCATGTATTTATTATTATGAGCAAAAGCCAATTTATAGTTATTAGATGTCAAAACACAATATTGATATAAAATTACATCAAGAAACAGAACTATATATTTATAATACATTTTGTATTCCCGTAGTTGATTACTCATTCACTCCCACTTTCCCTCCTTTTTTCAATATAAAAACATATGCATGTCTAGAGGAACAAACTTTTTGTAAAAGATCACTCCGACCACCCCTCCTTTGAACAAAGAAACTCTCATCATTCCCATCACCACTCTCTCTCTCTCTCTCTCAGCCAGCCGAGTTTGATGAATGGAGATGAAGACGTTGCTAGCCCACCTCGCTCTCCTCCTACTCTCAACCGCCGCCGCCGTCACTCCATCATCAGCATCGACACCAACATCATCACAGACCGATAAACTGGCCCTCCTTTCCTTCAAGAAGATGATCCAGCAAGACCCCGATGGCGCCCTCTCCGACTGGCAGCGCAACAGAGATCCATGCACATTCCACGGCGTCACCTGCAACGACCAACGCCGCGTCGCCGCCGTCGATCTCGCCCAATCCAACCTCGTCGGTCAAATCTCCTTCTCTCCGTTTTCCTCACTAGACGCGCTCGTCTCCCTCAACCTCTCCGCCAACTCCTTCGTCGTCAACGCCAACTCTTCTCTCCTTCAAATCCCTACGCCGTTAAGGAACTCGAGCTCTCCTTCTCCGGCATCATCGGCCACGTACCGAGAAGATGTTCGCCAACTGCCCCGATCTCGAGTACGTCAATCTAGCCTTCAACAACATCACAGGATTCCTGCCGGAGAATCTCTTCCTCCGCATCGACAAGCTGAAATATCTCGATCTCTCCTACAACAACATCTCCGGCACGATCTCCGGCTTGAAGATCGAGGGGTGCAGCTCCTTAACTCATCTCGATTGGTCGGGAAATCAGATTGCGGGATCATTACCGCCGTCCTTCTCGAACTGCACGAGTCTAGTTGAGCTGATTCTGCCGGAGAATTTCCTCTCCGGCGAAATCCCCTCCGCTTTCGGGGCGCTGAAGAGCCTCCAAACCCTAGATCTCTCCCACAACCACCTCACCGGCTGGATCCCGCCGGAGCTCGGCAACACTTGCGCCTCCCTCGTCGACCTTAAGCTTGCCAAAAACAACATCACCGGGTCGATCCCCACCACCTTCGCCTCGTGCTCGTCTATCCAAACAATTGACCTCTCCAACAACAACCTCACCGGTCCCTTCCGGACTCCATCCTCCAAAAGTTATCGTCTCTGGAGAGCCTCCTGCTCAGCGGCAACTGGATTTCCGGCGAGTTTCCGGCGTCCATTTCGTTCTGCAAAACCTTCGGGTGGCGGATTTCAGCTCCAACAGGCTGTCCGGCATCATCCCGCAGAACATATGCCCCGGCGCCGCCTCGCTTGAGGAGCTCCGGGTGCCGGATAATCTCCTCTACGGCCCGATCCGACTCAACTGTCTCTGTGCTCACAGCTGAAGATAATCGATTTCAGCATCAATTACTTCAACGGATCAATTCCAAATGAATTAGGAAATCTCGAGAATCTCGAGCAGTTGATCGCCTGGTACAACGGCTTGGAAGGAAGCATACCGCCAGAGCTCGGGAAATGCAAGAAGCTGAAGAATCTGATATTAAACAATAATCATTTAAGCGGCAGAATCCCTACCGAACTCTTCAACTGCGCTAACATAGAGTGGATTTCCCTCACCAGCAACGCCCTCACTGGAGAAATCCCAAAGGAGTTCGGATTTCTCACGCGGCTGGCGGTTCTGCAACTAGCCAGCAATAATTTAAGCGGACAGATTCCGAAGGAATTAGCAAATTGCACCAGTTTGGTATGGCTAGACCTCAACAGCAATCAATTAAGCGGGGAGATCCCGCCGCGCCTGGGGAGGCAGCTGGGATCGAAGGCGCTCACCGGAATTTTATCAGGAAACACATTAGTCTTCGTTCGAACGTGGGGAACTCTTGCAAGGGAGTCGGAGGCCTTCTCGAATTCGCCGGCATTCGCCCCGAGCGGCTGCTGCAGGTGCCATCGCTGCGGAGTTGCGATTTCACTAGGCTCTATTCCGGTCCTGTTTTGAGTCTTTTTACGCGGTATCAGACGTTAGAGTATCTCGATTTATCTTATAACCAACTCCGCGGCAAAATTCCGGATGCTTTTGGTGAGATGATAGCTCTGCAGGTTCTGGTTATATCTCATAATCAATTATCCGGCGAGATTCCGGCGACACTAGGGCAGCTGAAGGATCTCGGAGTGTTCGACGCCTCGCACAACAGATTACAGGGGCGTATTCCAGAGTCATTCTCGATGTTGTCTTTCTTGGTGCAGATTGATCTGTCGTATAACGAGCTCACCGGCCAGATTCCGCAGAGGGGGCAGCTGAGCACGCTTCCGGCGAGCCAGTACGCCAATAACCCCGGCCTCTGCGGTGTCCCCCTCCCGGAGTGCCAGTACAGCCAGGCTAATTCCAACCCTGAGGGTGAAGAGAGGGGGAGGAGCGCCACGTGGGCTAACAGCATCGTAATGGGGATACTCATATCAGTTGCCGCCGTCTGTATCCTAATCGTGTGGGCGATTGCCGTCCGCGCGCGGCGGAGGGAGGCCGAGGGGGTGAAGATGCTCAGCAGCCTGCAGGCCTCCCACGCCGCCACCACGTGGAAGATCGACAAGGAGAGGGAGCCGTTGAGCATCAACGTCGCCACGTTCCAGCGCCAGCTCAGGAAGCTGAAATTCTCCCAGCTGATCGAGGCCACCAACGGCTTCTCCGCCGCCAGCATGATCGGCTCCGGCGGATTCGGGGAGGTATTCAAGGCCACGCTCAAGGACGGCTCGAGCGTAGCCATCAAAAAGCTCATCCGCCTGAGCTGCCAGGGAGATAGAGAGTTCATGGCGGAGATGGAAACATTGGGGAAAATAAAGCACAAAAATTTGGTGCCGTTATTAGGGTACTGTAAAATTGGGGAGGAAAGACTTCTAGTGTACGAGTTCATGGAGTACGGCAGCCTGGAGGAGATGCTCCACGGGCGGGGGAAGGGGAAGGGAGGGCGGGTGCTGAGGTGGGAGGAGCGGAAGAAGATCGCAAGGGGGGCGGGGAAGGGTCTCTGCTTCCTCCACCACAACTGCATCCCCACATCATCCACAGGGACATGAAGTCCAGCAACGTGTTGCTGGACAACGAGATGGAGGCGCGGGTGTCGGACTTCGGGATGGCGCGCCTGATCAGCGCTCGACACGCACCTCAGCGTGAGCACGCTGGCGGGGACGCCCGGGTACGTGCCGCCCGAGTACTACCAGAGCTTCCGGTGCACGTCGCGGGGATGTGTACTCTTTCGGGGTGATCCTGCTCGAGCTCCTCACGGGGAAGAGGCCGACGGATAAGGAGGACTTTGGGGACACCAACCTGGTGGGGTGGGTGAAGGGAAGGTGAGGGAGGGGAAGGGGATGGAGGTGATCGATGCGGAGCTGATGGAGGTGACGGATGAGGACGAGCCTGAGCAGGTGAAGGAGATGGTCAGGTATTTGGAGATCTCGCTCCAGTGCGTTGATGACTTCCCCTCCAAGCGACCCAATATGTTGCAGGTCGTCGCCATGCTCAGAGACCTTGGATCTGCTCCCAACACAGCTTGATCAAATATCTTCACCTCTCTCTTTCTATGTTTTTTCCTTTTCTAGTAACTGTAATATCATCTTTTCTATCAATCGAGATATCTTCAATTTGGATCAAATGTATCTGGTAAATTAAGTTCCAAGTTGAGTTCCAACTCAATAAATTCGTGGATAAATTCATAAAACCAACTTGATTAAGTTTCAATTACTTGTTTCTGGCAATGTTGTTCATATTTAAGCCTCTTCTTTTACCTAATGTTACTAGGACTATTTACAGAGGCGTAGCTTTCTTTTACATTAAGCCCCCGACAATCATTTTTTTTTATTCTTCTTATGAAAACTTTCAAAAATATTAAAAAAATCAGTTTCTACCAAGATTTTTTTTGCCTATACTCTAGCCAAACAAATGTATGAGTATATAAGTGCACGTGAGTTATAATTTAAAAAAATAAAAAATTATGGACTGTTAACCAAAAATAAATAAATGATTATCGACTCTTTCTCGGTCCTGTCTAGGAGATTGGAACACACAAAATATGAGCTGCTTCATCACAAAGCCCAAATTATAAATGGACGAACTGCCCTAAAAAGTCAAAAGACTAGATTATACGTAAATGATATTTTACTTATTGTAAGTTTAATCGATTTAAGTAATTTAATAATTGAAAATTTATCTAATAAAGAGTAATAAATTCTTTAAAGAATTTCTGTAACGACCCGTTTCTTCATAGAATATTATTAAAATATTCGTTGAAGAAGTTGGACTTTGTTTGGACCTAGAACGGGATCGGCGTACATATTAAATCCGTTTTCATATGCATTATATTCACATGATTTCCAAAATTTGCAAATGAATAGTCATTGTGAAGGATTTTTAAATGCGAGCACTGTAGGCTCTTAAATTTTAAAGCAGTTTCAAGCGATCAAGTTATGATTTTTAAAGTGTTTTTCGACTAGCAACGTGTCGGCGATTGCGCAAGCACACTCTTAATGCGTCGGCGTTGCGCATGCGCTTGCAAGCAAGCAAAAATCTATAAATAGGGGCCTAGGGCCTTCATTTTCAACGTTCGTTTCAAGCGTCTCTGTATTTACGGAAGCCGGCGAGCTCGAATCTGTGATGGGCGATGGAGGAGTGGGGATCGAGCCGAGAGGGCTCGGACGGCGCCATTCTTATTCTTGCTTGACCTACCACTGACCGATCGACCTCCCGGTGCCTTCGTTTTTAAATTTTGTCATTTCTTGTTTGATTCCGTCTTTTCGTAGATAGCATAGCGTAGAACTTGGGTCTCTAAAGGGACGAGGCGAGGAAGCGGCGGGGCCGGCCAAACCGACGAGGAACCGCCCCGTCATTGGTTGGCCGCCGATTTGGTGGCCGGCAGACCTTTTTGCTATGGGCCCTTTAGGTTTTGAGTTTGGGCTATGTGTTCTACTAGCGTGCGATTTCTTTCTCGTTTTCGTGTTTTACATACAGGGATGTTTTAAATCGTTTGAGTTTCTAAAGGAAGTACATGCCGGATTATCCATTTCAACATGGCTTGTCATTCTATGTTCCCAAAATTGCATATTGCTTATGTTTCCATTTTCATGCATCGGTTTGGATGGTTTATCTAGATCGAGGATAAGCATCAAGTTTTGAAACTTCTTGTTGCTAAGTTTTGTATCAACTTGCGCATGCATGTTTTAAAGGTACCTCTTTATAAATTTCAATGCCACGAACATTTTGCCTTACGCATCAAGTTGATTTGAAAACCGGATGTTGCGAATATGGGTTAGAAAAGTCGAAAACCCCAGTTTTGATTCGATCTCCGTTTTGATCGCATTATTGCCTTGCTTCGTGGAATGTGACCCCAAAAGTTGTTCCGTATTGTTACCAGGTACTTGTCAGCATGATCGGTATAGTTGTTGGATCTGTAGATCTCTCCTAGTAGACGTTTTCGTCGGTATAGGTGGGTTATATTTTGAGTACATATCTTGAGTTATTAAGCTCTGATATTTCAAAAGAAAATGTTGAATGTCCATGAAAATATTTTGGCGCATCTCTATCTGTTTAATGCTCTCTGTAAAGCAATTGTGGCTCTTAGTGGGTCTAACACACTTACTAAGGGTTGTGTACACGAGTCCGTACTGCCGTGGATTGATCCCCTCTGGCGTACCGACATATGATGTGGCACGGGTTACGCCGTTGCCGGCCGTTGATTGATCTCGAAGTGTGGTTAGTCCCGAGTCTCACGAGTTATGTTAATGTGATCTCGAAGTGTGGTCCGTCCGGAGATCTTAGCTTAGAGTAACAATGGAATCGCTAGTGGGCCCAAGCAAAAGGTTTTGGTTTCATGGAAGTGGTTTATGTTTTAAAACCTTCTATGTTTACCTTATGACATGGACTTTCTTCGTTTTGTTTATATGAACATTTGAAAATCATGACCCATGAGTGCACTAGTACTCGGCCAAAAATCTTTTCAAATGATTTCGGGTTAATAAGCAGGCGGACGTGATGAGCGGTGAGGCGGGTTGGCTGTTCTCTATTTTGTTTTAAGTATGTTACGTTCCATGCGCTCTTAAATGTGTATGTTTTGTTGCTATCGTCTAGAAACTCGGTTGAGTTCTATGACTATTATATTTAAGTATTTTAAGTTCGATTAGTTCTGTTGTGATTTCTCTACCGTTTTCTTTATTGCTTTTGATGGAAGTGCGAGTAGTCGGCCCTCTTGGGCGCTTGGCAAAGCCCTCATGTAGTAGTCGAGATAATGCTGACCACATGAGCGGGCTGGTCGACCAACTCCTTTTGGCGAGCTAGGCTCTCGATACCCATCATTTACTTGACTTGAGGTGTAGTAGGATGCTCTACCCCAATAATTGTTATTGGTTGTCCATTGTTCAGCCCGTGATTGTAGTCGGTTGTATCGACCAACGTGGCGTCTGAAAGCTTTCCGACACCAATGTTGCGAATATGTGTTTGTTTGCTTATTTTGATGTGTCATTTCTTTTTGGATTTATCCTTTTATAGAGGAGATCTTGATTTTGGCATGTAAGTGAACCTCATATATGTATATATGGTTTTCCCTTTCTTCTCAAACTTCTTATTTCAACCCTAGTCATACCCGACATCCGTGCCTTCCTCGGGAATTGGGGCGTGACAATTTCAAATATATATTGATAAGAAATATAAACTTTTAATTTTAGGGTGGAATCCGTAACGCGCCTAATCTGTTGGTAAGCAATGTACAAATAATTTCTTTAGACATATGATCGATCTTAATTTCCTAAGGGAATTAAATGCGCAATGAACACAGAGAATTAACGTGGTTCGATCTTTAAAATAGATCTCGTCCAGAGCAGAGAGAGTATATGTGTATTGAGGTGTGAAAGATTACAAAGGGAGTAGTTGATCCTTTTAGTCTAATCTAGCCTCTATTTATATACAATGATATTGAGTTCGACTCTAATACAAAGTCTTCTCTTATAAGGATTCTTTTAGATATGCATTGAATTCCTTTAGATATCCAGATCTTCTACGTCTCCACTTGCGAGATTTGAGTTGTAGTTGGTTTAGGAGTCTTCTTGGGCCGAACTTACATAGGTCGAGCTTAATGTGGGGCCCATTTATATTGGGCACGATGCTTGGGCCTAGTAGTTGGGCGTATCTATCATATCCCCAAAAAGGCGTGGAAGTGAGGTCGTGTTGGAGGGGAGGACATCATCGCCTAAATTAGGTGGTCAGGCGAGTTGTATGTCTCTTGGCTTCGCTTTGCCGGGGCATTACGCAGTCGTATATCTCTTGGCTTCACCGCCACTGGCGGTTGCAGTCGCATGTAAACAGCCTCGCCTTACCGAGGCGTTATGCCAAGTCGCATGTCATTGTTTTGCCTGCCGAGGCGTTCTCAGAAGTCGTATGTCGCTTGGCCCGTCTCGCCGAGGCGTTTTCCCAGTCGCATATCGGCAGCCTCGCCTTACCGGGGCGTTATGCGAAGTCGCGTGTCGCTTGGCTTCACCTTGGGGCGTTATGCGAAGTTGCTTCTGTTCGGACTAATTGGCGAAGTTGAATGCTCTTCATCTTGCCGAGGTCGATTATGGCATTATGGCGAGGTCGGATATCTGACGTTGTGGTTGAATGCGTGGCGTCGGGCGAGATCGAACACGGGATGTCTGCCGATGTCGAATACGGGATCGTCATACGCATTTAATGCGTCTAATGGTTGGATTCAGATAAAGTGCATACGGAATAACTTCCATGATCGCCTTTTCTCATATCACTCTTCTGCTTTCTACTTTTCAAATTTCTCAAATTCTCGACTTTCAAAAAAGAGTTCAACTGTCGCCATGGTCGTTCTCCACGTCTGTGCCGTCTTCATCGATTTCATATACAAAACCGATAAGTTATTCATGGCTTCTTCATTTTTCTTCGAGGAGTCTCGTGGTCATGAGGGCCGTATTATTATCGTGTCACCCCGGATTCGCGGCGGTTTTGAAGATTTTACACTTGATTCCCCTTCCTTACTTGCGTAGAATAGGATTCCGCCTTTGAGGGATCTTGGTAAGTTTCTTCCATTCCATCAATTTTGGAGGCCCTGCTATAGTAGAGCTTGCTTCTAAATATTTTATTCGAAATCTTTCGAATTTGTTGCTCCCCGTCCGGAGGATAGGGCTAGTGCCCCTCCGGATGGCTTTGTGATGGTTTACGAGGACAGCCTTAAGGGCGGTCTTCGTATTCCTTTTCCCTATGTGTATGCCGAACTCCAACAAATGTTTGGCATACCTCTTGCCCAAATAACGCCAAATTCTTTTCGGCATTTAACGGGTCTTGGTGTCTATTGCCATCGGCATAACTTTCCTTTTACCCTGGGACTCGTTCTTAGATTTTTCCAATTTAAGGCTAGCTCTGGGTGGTATTATTTATCACCTCGTCGTCACTTCAAAGTAAAGACGAAGTTGAAAATTCAGGCCCGGCGGAAGAAGTTCTTCTTCATCGGTTCGATGAATCCTGAGTTCGCACGGAATCCGGAGAATAGGCGGATGCGACCACCGATGATAACCCGGTGGCTAGAAGCGGCGTTGGACAAGATTGGTCTCGTGGACGAAGTGTTTACCGAGGCCGAGCTCGCCTTGCTTGGTGAGCCCTTATGATCCTATTTGCCGCGTTGGGCGGTGAAGGTCTTCTTTTGTCGGTTCGATGAATCCTTTGAGTTCGCCTGGAATCCGGAGAAGTTGGCAGATGCGGCCACCGATGATAGCTCCGGTGGCCTAGAGGCGGCGTTGGACAAGATTGGTCTCGTGGGCGAAGTGTTTACCGAGGCCGAGCTCATGCTTGGTGAGCCCTTATGATCCTATTTGCCGCGTTGGAGCCGGTGAAGGGTGAGGCCCTCTTTTTCGATTCATCTCTTGATTGATTTTTTTTAATAACTTGGAATTTATTGTTCTGCGGTGGACTTCCTTAAAGGGAAGAAAAGGAAGAGGTCGAGCTCAGTCACGAGCCCCACTGCCTTGGCGGGCGTATCGAGGCCTCTTGGAGGCGAAGTCCCAGCTCCGTCGCTTTCGGAGAGCCGAACACATAATGAGCTCACCCGCCTCGGCTAAACCACGCCTCGTCGAGGAAAAGCGCATGGTATCTCCTCCTGCCGGCGATGATGACTGCGAGATCGTCGGTGCTCAGGCCACACGTCGATCCTTCCCTGAGGTAATGCATTGTTATATGCCACCTAGTTGTCTTGATGTAGTTTGTTGACACGGGTGACATCTGTACAGGGGGCCGAGGTAGTGAAGACCGAGCTTTTAAGGGCGGCGGAATATCTGGGTGACGCCGTCGCCCGGTTTGACCAGGTGACCCGGTATTCCCAAGAGTTGGAGGAGGAGAAGACCCTCCTTGTACAAGAAATATCCGAGGCTGAAGCGAAGGCTCGGCACACGGCCAAGAAGGAGGCCGCGGCAGTGGCGGCTGCTGAGGTAGCAAAGGTGGAGAAAGCGGCCGAGGCGGCAATGGCCGAGGTTGCGGTGGCGAGGGGCGGCGGTGCGGAGGCTGAAGTCGGCCTGTTGAAGGTCGAGGTTGAGGCCGCCAGCGTCGGGAGGCCGGTGGCGGCACCGCAGGAGAGCTTCTCCGCGCTGCGGAGAGGTTATTCTTGTCGAGGAGTTTCTCCGGGCTGGCTGGCGACTTTGCTGAGGTCCTGAACACTCGTGTGGTAGCGGCCACTCTCTATGAAGTTGCCGAGGACTACCCGAATTTGGATAAATCCAAGTATGGGTACGAGGTGATGGAGAATGAGGCCCTTCTGCGAGCTTATGCCGAGGTCCTCGTTGGCGGCCTGAAGAGCTTGCCGTCTTGGCGAACACGGTGTCCTCTCGACCTTGCCGATCGCGAGTCGGTTCGTTCGTGCTTTCGTGAGCCGGGACCCTCGATCGAGACCATAATGGCCGATCTGGCCAAGGGACCGAGGGCGGCAGTGGTTACTGAGGTCGCGGAAGAGGCGGGGTGGCCTTGTTGGGTGGCGAGGTGGTCGAGGCTTCTGGAGCTCGGGAGGAGGCCGAGGCTGCCGAGCTGGCGAGCGGAGGCTGGAGGAGGGTGCATTGATCCTCCTTCTTTTTTTTTGTAAATGTAAATGTACTTCGACAAAGTCCTGCCTTAAAATGCTTTAATAAAATTCCCCAATTTTTATGGAAGAAATCTTGTCTTTTGTTTTGTCTCCAGTCTTCTCTTGAATTTTTTGATATATCGCCTTGGTTGGATCAAATCAAAATGTTGACTCGGGCTCTCGAATCTAAAGAGGTCGAAGTCCTTCATTTAGAGGGTAGACTTGGCCATGTGCGAGGAGGCCGGCGTCGACTCGAGGCTTCTCAAGAGAAGTTTGTGAGCTTGATTTTTAGAGTTGGAGGAGAAGTTCGAGATCGCGAGAGGATAAGGCCAAATCGGTCGCCGAGGAGCATCTTTGAATCTGAGCGGTTATCCGCCGAGGTGGTGGAATAACTATCTCGGAGGCGAGCTAAAGTTTGAGCTCGCAGCCATTGTTGGAGGTATAGGGAAAGTGCGGTCGAGACTCACAGCAATTTCGGGAGCGGTATGCCGACTGAAGAAGCTAGGTGGCCTCTACAAGATCGTCGTGGATCGTCGTCCTTTCCTCGAGCTGGTGCTTGATCGACGGCGAAGGCTTCTTCGTGCGCGAGCTCCTTCTCTGTCGAGACTTCTTCTTCTCTTCCGACGGCGTGGAATGTCGGCGACACTTCTCTCGAGTTTTTATGCAAGATAGACGTCGCCCATCGAGAAGCCGGGTCGTATCTCATTGGTGGCCGAGGTGGTTCGGCGAGCAAAGAGGCGGTGGCGAACTCCGGCGTCGATCGGGACGGGCGGAGGTAGGGATAGGGTTAGCATAGATGAGTTGTTGAACCACGACTTCGCTAGGGATTGGCTTAGCTTTTCCGACCTCTGGACCTTATCGTCCTCGTAATGTATGTGTTGTATACTTTGGAAATAAAAATGAATTTTTCTTTGCCTTGTGTTGAAAACGTTGTATACATTTCGTACTCGTAATCAAACGAAGGTAGGCCATCCTCGTAATAAACGAAGGTAGTTCGTCCTCGTATTAAACGAAGGTAGTTCGTCCTCGTATTAAACGAAGGTAATTCATCCTCGAAATATACGAAGGTAATTCATCCTCGAAATAAACGAAGGTAGTTCGTCCTCGTATTAAACGAAGGTAATTCATCCTCGAAATAAATGAAGGTATTCATCCTCGATATAAACGAAGGTATGGGTTCCTTATTTGGCAAGAAGTATCGCTAGGGGTGGTCCCCTCACGCGCGTTTAGATCTCCTCCTTAGAGGGTATAGTTCGTCCTCCGAAAATGGTAGTTGTATTATGGAGAAGAGATAGTATGCATAAGTGACAAATGAAATATGCAAGAAAAAGATCGATCTTAATTTCGTTAGGGAATTGAATGCGCAATGAACACAGAGAATTAACGTGGTTCGATCTTTAAAATAGATCTACGTTCACGGAGCAAGAGAGAGTATATGTGTATTGAGAGTGTGAAAGCGATTACAAAGAGAGTACCTGATCATTTTTCGTCTAATCTAGCATCTATTTATACACAATGATATTGAGTTCGACTCTAATACAAAGTCTTCTCTTATAAGGATTCTTTTAGATATGCATCCAGGATTCCTTTAGATATCCGAATCTTCTACGTCTCCACTTGCGAGATTTGAGTTGTAGTTGGTTTAGGAGTCTTCTTGGGCCGAACTTACATAGGCCGAGCTTAATGTCGGGGCCCATTTATATTGGGCCTAATGCTTGGGCCTAGTAGTTGGGCCGTATCCTATCAGCATCCGTACCACAAAAAAGTAAAGAATTTCAAATATATATTAGGTAAGAAATATAAATTTTTAATTTTAGTAAAGTGTTAATGGGGAGAATTGCCTCAAATCTTAACATTGTTATCTAATTTAACTCATATATTAACATGCTACTTTTTTTTATCCATTTTTAATTAAAATTACAAAAATATCCTCCCTAACCCACGGCCAACCTATTTTCCGACGGCCAACCAACCTCCCTCCCCTCTGCCGGCGGCCAACCCCCTCACTCTCCCTTTTCGTGTGACCCTCCTCCTCTCGCGGCCACCCCTCCTCTCCCTTTTCCGTGGCCAACCCTCCCTCCCCATTCCATCTGCTTTCTGCGACCAACCCATTTTTCCGTGCCAACCTCCTCCTTCCTATCTGTTTTTTGACCAACCATCCTCCTCCCTTTCTGCGGCCAACCCTCCTCTCCCTTTCCGGGGCCCAACCTCCTTCCCCTTCCCATCATTTTACGGGGCCAACCCGCGACCAACCAATTTTCCAGCGGCCAACCCATTTTCTTTGCAATTTTCGGCGACCAACCATTTTGTTTTAATTTTCCGACGAGGGAGGGGGTTGGCCGCCGGCAGAGGGGAGGGAGGGATGGTTGACCGTCGGGATGGTTGGCCGCTGTGCATTTGAATCCGTGTGAATTTTTATGTTTAAGGATAAAATTGTACAAATGGTTAAAAATGATAGCAACTTAACATGTGAGATAAAATGATAGCAAACTTAACATAAAGGCTATATAAGATTTTCGCCCTTTAGTAAATGCAAAGGCTAGAAACCGTAACGCGTCTAATTTGTTAATAAGGGATATGCAAATAATTTCTTAACTTTAGGCATCCGTACCCCATGAAAAGAAAAAAATATACTCCCTCCATTCACAAAATATATTAATGAGAATCTTCATTGCAAATTTTAATAAAAATTATTGAATATTTTATAAGTAGAGTAAGGATCTCACATTAATATAATGTTAAATTAATTAGTGTTGATCATTGTGGTAAAATATATAATTAAGTGATGTTGTTAAGAGTTATAAGTATGGATAATGGTGGATCATGTATGGTAAAACATGTAATAAATAGTGTTGTTGAGAATAATAATAATGAGTATTTTGTTGAATAACAAATTTAAGAAACATATAAAAAAACTTTAAATAAATTTTGGAGAGAGAGAGTACTTTTTTCTCCAAAATAAATTAGGCAATCCACTCCTTAATCTATACGTAATACGTTGGGCATTTTTACACCTTTTCTTAATAAAAAAAAGGAATTAATTTTTGAAGAGTTGGTATTTTTACACTTTTATTTCAATAAAAATGTAGTGGGCTAACAGTTGGAGCGGGGATTAGTCCCATGGTATTTGACTGTGAGTTATCTTACGTGAAAAAAAAACCTAGTGGCCTAATACATAGTTTCCAAACGTTCCGGGACTAATTTGATAAACGGGCGAAATGGGTTATCAGTTATCTTTAGAGCCGACAAAATGAGCCGGCCGAAAAGCCCTTGGGGTATCAGGGTTTAATTTGAAAAATTAAAGGCGAAAAAACCGGGCCTAAAAAGCCCATAGAAAAAATCCCGACCTCACTGGACTTTAAAAAAGCCTAGTATTTTGGGCTAAAAAGTCCCACCGATTTTATTAAATATATATATTTATAATATTATTTAATATACATATCTATATTTTTAATAATATTAATTATATTTTATATAATTATTTATTTTTATAGTAACAATTTTCTTACTAATTCACATCTTGGTCGGAAAATAAATTACGGAAAAAATAATAACCACATAAATCATTCAAAAATAATTTCTAAGAGAAATGATCTCCAAAATATATATATTGATGATTAATGATCTTATAGTATGTAAAATCTATTTTGAATCATTGATCTTAAATATATCTGATATAATTAATTTATTTTATCCTATTATTTTATGAGTATAAGTCGGATTGACGTTTAATAATATCATTTATCTTTGATTTGTAATTCGATTTTTCTCCTTAAATTAAAGAATTATAATCATCTTGCATTACAACATCATCGCATGAATACATAAATAGGTCAAGATATACAAGAAGCATTATCATAAGAATAAGTAAGCTCAAAATATTCTCCTCACTCATTCTTTATTTAAGTTAAAGAGTTATGAGATCTTAATTAAATAATTATTTTTTATAATTTAAAATATTAATTTTATATATTAAAAAAATTATAAAATTATCTAAAAAAAGCCTGCCCGCCCGAAAGCCTGCCGGGATTGGTTTGGGCTTCATATTTTTAGGCCCGAAAAATTTCGGGCCCGACCCGATCCGGTCCGAAAAATTTAAAAGTCCGACGAGCCCGGGGTGAGCCGCCCCGGCCCGCTACTTTGCCACCTCTAGTTATCTTACATGAGAAAAAAAATGTAGTGTCCTAATACGTAGTTTCTAGAGATTCGGGGGACTAATGTGATAAACGGGGGAAAACGAGCTTTGCATTAGATGTGAGCATTCAGATTTCGGTTCAGACTTTTGCTAATCCGAATCGATCCGAAAATCTGAATTTTGTAAGAGAAAAAATTCGATCCGAACCGAATATCCGAAAATTCGAAATCCATAAATCCGAATTTTTTATACAAAAATCCGAATCGAACCGAAAAATCCGAAATTATGAAAAAATCAAAAATCCGAAACTAATTTTTGTTAATTCTTATATAATTAAATAAAATATTATTTATATATATAAATTATATATAATTCGAATTTTCGGATTTAAAAAATCCAATCCGATTCGAAAATCCGAAATTTTGAAAAATTTCAATCCGATCCGATCTGAAAATCCAAAAAATCCGATCATAATTTTCAATTTCGTTTTGGTTCAGATCGTATATTCGATTTTCGGATTTTTTTGCTCACCTTTACTTTGCATATTTAAACATTTCCACCAAAAAAAACAAACAAAAAAAGAAAAAGAAAAGAAAAGAAAAGGAAAAGAAAGTTAAAACATGAAAAAAAGAATAGAAATATAGGAAAGTTGAAGATTTGCAGTAAAGTAAAACTCGACCATGGCGATGCAGACGGGCGTAGCTGCTTCTAAGGTCCTCATCCTCGTCGGCGCAGGTTCTCTCTGCTCTCTCTCTCTCTCTCTCTCTCAATCATTTCTTAGCGTGCGCGAGTTTATTATATTTGTGCGGCCGGAGTTACGTTCGTTCTAATTTTTTATTGGATCATCAGATTAAATTGGTAATGTCTGCTAAAGTTCAAAATTGATAATTGAATCCTATTTTGGTGGTTCTGATTGACTTTTAACTTCAAGTTTATTTCATGATCAATATCTTGTTGCTAGTAAATAAATAAAAAATTCTGATTTGACTTTTTATCCCCTTTATGCAATTTAGTGGAGCTCGGAGATCAGCAGGAGTGAAGTTTGAGAATAAATGATAGGGAACCCTAGAATATTAGTGATTAGAGGAAAAAGATAGCTCCTTTCATTGTAATTCGTAAATGCATCTCCATTTGGTTTTTCCTCGTCACGCGCCGTGTTCCTTTATTTTGTTCTAATTTATTTTGGTTTCATTTATCTTATTTGGAAATGGAAGTAGTAGAATTATCATTAATAACATCAGTGGAGACTCTCAAGTTCAGCTTAGAAGTCTATCGAACACATTATTGGCCATATGGTGTTCAACTTTATTGTCAAATTGTTACTTTGTCTTGAGCGATTATGCGTTTTGAGAGCATCACTGCAGCAATGGTCATTAGTTCTGAATTTAAGCTTAGAAGATTATCATCAGCTTAACGTGGGTTTGACCAGCCAACAATGAAATTTTTAATCTGGTGTATGGTTGTTTAGACGTATTTAGACTGTCGTAGGATTACTGAACATATCAAAAAATGAAGCATCGAATCTTATACTTTTTTGGATATGAACAGGTGTCACTGGATCTGTCATCTTGAGGAGTGGACATTTGTCAGATTTGATTTCCCATCTTCAGGAGTTGATAACAAAAATAAACGAAGCTGAAACATCACCTGGGAAATATGATGCTGCTCTACTCGCTGCTCAGGTAAGATAGTATCCATTATGTGCTTCACCAATTCAAATCATTTTTGATCATCATAGATTTTATGAGTATGAAAAAGAATCATATTTGCTGATTCTGCACATCTCAGTTCAGCCTTGGGTGCATAGTTTTGTAAAGAATACTAAAGCATCATAGTTACTAATCTTGACATTTTGCATTTAAACTGATGGATTGCTTTATATGCCAAAGGCTTAGCCATGAACTAAGGAACAGTTAAAAGAATATCTGCATGAGGTTTATAGTTGTGTAGTTCTATATGGTTAAACATTTGAGCTGTGGGTAGGCAGGATTGGGGAAACTTCTTAAAGCTCCAACTTTGCCACATGGAAGTTTAAAAAATTTGTCAAGGGTTATAGGTACAAAAGATAATTAACATACCTATTAATGATCAATTGGTAAAACTCTACAACCTCCTCTTACTTAAATTGGTATATAATGGTAGGTATTGGTACCTCAGTCTATTGCTACTTGTTAGGAGAAAAATGTCAATTAGGAGCTTGTATCAAAGTTCAATTAGATTCCAGATTTTCTTTATTGAGATTTGGTTCTGCTTGACCGTATAATGCCTGGATGATGGTGTCATTCTTCAAATTTTGGCCGTTTTGGGTTAATTGGAAATAATGACTTCTAATACACTTGCAATCATTTGGCTGGACAGATAAATGCAGTTTTGGCCACTGTAAAGTACAAACAAGGTTTAAATATGTGTTTTAACCCTCAAAGCATCCCCCCCCCCAACGAGGCGTAAGCCTCAAGGTGGTCCAGGGTGTAAGACCGAGGAGTAAATCATAAAAACACATAAAAATTATAACTAATATGATACAAACATGACAATATATGAAAACACACAAAAAAACATAAGTTCATAATTAAGTACTTTTGAGTCCTTAAAATCTTAAATCCAAGTCAATAAAAAGAACAAATAAAGGCAAATCATGAAGGAAGTAGATAGCAAAGGCCTATTTATGGAAACAACACATGATTGTAATCGACTGCTCAAAGCCTCGAATAAAATAAAAGTAAAAAGTAAAAATTATAGGATGGTGAATATAATAATGCCTACGAGAATCAACAAGCTCCAACAAGAGCAATCAACTGATGACGCATAAGGAAGACCTAAAAAAGGTCGAAATTAAAAAGCAATAAAAGATCAAAATTAAGCATTAAAAAATTAAACACACCTTGCTGCCGGACTGCTGCCGCGGAGAGAGAGAGAGAGAGAGAGAGAGAGAGAGAGAGAGAGAGAGCAAGGGAGAGTGGCAGAAGAATTAGGTCTGGTTTCACTCAATTAGGGCTGTTTCTTTAACAGCCCATTAGAAATTAAAGCAAAAATAATGAACCCCCAAAAAGAAAAAAAGGAAATTTAGGTCAAAACGCGGCGTATTCCTCGGGGCGCCTCAGAGGCGTGACAAATGCATTTTTAAACCTCGAGTACAAATATTAAGTCTAAAAGTATCTCATACTTTATTTTTCTTTATGATATTAGAAAGCATCATTTGTTGCTTTACCTTGGAAAATTTGAAACACAGAAAAGATGAGAAACAATGTTATTTAAGCTTAAGTGTTGTAGCGGAAGCTATCAAATCAAAATGAAAAATATCATATTCGTTGAGTCGCGCACGATCGCAGATATGATCTTCCGAAACCTGTTGAATCATACACGATTACGAGATTCTTCTAGGAATCAAAATATGTAAATGCTCGCAAGAAAAACATCCAGCATGAGGAAAATCATATTTATGTGTCCAAAACCCTAAAACATGGAAATAATGGAAAATATTTGAATTGTTCCCTGTGAGTGATAAATAAACTTCTAAACCCCAAATGGGCCTTCAAATGATGTATTTTGGGCTCAAAACTGGGCATCGTTGGCAAGCCCGGATGACCCCACTTAGGTATCTAAGAGAGCTTCATCTGAGCATATATTCAACCCAAATAAAAGTTATGGCTTCCAGAAGACGACCTGACCATGATCCATTCAATCCAGGAACTTTGTGTACAACCCGCATCAGAGTTGTGGCCTCTGCTGCATAGGAGTTAGAATATGTGATGCCATGTTTAGCTTTATTTCTTACTTTTGGGGTAAAATTGTTCTTGGAGAGTTCCCTTGTAGTGGGAGTGTAACAATGTGTAAAGAGTAAATAGTTCAGACATATTGTGGAGACAAATGTACTATATTCTTGGGAGATTTTTTTATTTTTTATTTACTAGAGATGTCTTGCCTTGTATAGTTGTTTATTATGTGGTTAGTGGAGGATGGCTTTGATCCATAGATATCATGTAAACAATGAGATATAGTTAGTGGCATATGATAAAAATCTAGAATATTATATTTTAAAAGATAATATGAAAAATTTGTTTGTTAAAGTTACTATTCTTGCACAGGAAGACTGCCTGTTAGATGAATATTTAGTTTAGCTTTTTTTCTATTAATTCATATGCTTCAAAATATGATACTGTTTAATGTTTATTCAGCTTTGTTTGTTTAATTGTTAATGGTCTGTCTTCAGGTTCGACAATTGGCTAAAGAGATCAAGGAGTTGAGTTTATCCAATCCAGTTACCATCTTTAACGGGAATACATCATCCTCTGGTATGTGTGGTTTCACCTGACTGAGTTCCCAGTCTTTTTTTCTTTCTTTTCCTATCCGGTCTGAAAAATATTTGTGTTTTCTTTGGTTATGTTTTGGGAAATCATTCCCCACCAAACTTTTCTAAGCCTATATAAGAAATAGTTCTCAAGGGCTTAGTGAAATTTCAAAAATTAAAATATCAAGAAGCAAAGAATTGAGTGCATAATTTTTTTTCAAAATCATCCTGTATCAAGTGTGGGCTGCAGGATTTTGCAGCGGCCTGCAGCTTCATGCACTGTGTAAGAAGAAATAGTTACTTGCAAACTGATAAAATCTCAGGGAACTTGAGGACATAATCTATTGAAATCCCGGAATATGTACAGATCCAAATTCAAATTAGAACTTTTCAGTCAAGGGACTCTGTATTTCCTCTCCAATAAAGATAGTGTACTACCGCACGCCTGACGTTTCTCATAGCCATTGGCTACAATAGCCACCTCGAACTGGTCGTACCTTTTCAGCATCATTTATTTTATTTGGTTGATGGCTAAGAATTTTACTTTTTCTTTGGTTCAACAGGAGGTTATGCTTCATATATACTTCCTGCAGCAGCCGTGGGTGCCATGGGATACTGTTACATGTGGTGGAAGGCAAGATTCAATATTGGCACTCGAGCCCATTTAGCATATTGGACTATGAAAACTGACTTACTGCAATAAGAGTTACTTTCCATACGCCAAAATTATTTTTATAATTTTATTGCTTTACTTTTCATCATTCAAATATATGCCCCTGTAAATGAATATTTGTGTGAAAGATAGAAAAGAATCATTTTGAAAATTTCTTCACAATTTCAAGCAAAGATATAAGGAAGCATTTAAAGACCATCTAAAAAGCTGCCATGACAAATAAAAACCAGATCATCAGCTTCTGTAGGCTGATTAAGATTTTAATGTTGTTTATATTTCTCCCTTCTTTCTTGATGCAGGGATGGTCGTTCTCTGATATGATGTTTGTTACCAAGCATAATATGGCAAATGCTGTTGCATCTGTGTCAAAGCAGTTAGATAATGTTACTGAAGCATTGACTGTAAGTAATTCACAAAGAGATACAAAGAAAGTCCTACAAACCCCTCCAAATGCTTAACAACCCTTTTGTTTCTACTTTTGCAGTCAACAAAGAGGCATTTAACAAAGAGACTGGAAAACCTAGATTGGAAAATAGATGAGCAGAGGGAAATTTCCAAACTTATCGTCAATGATGTATGCATCGTTATTTTTTCTCTTGATAACATGTATACTCGGATCAAAGATGCTATGGTTTCTTTAGATCACACTTAGTGTGCATCAATATTTTCATGAATTTCTATATAATGAATTAAGGATGCTAGTGCCGAAGTGCAGAGAAGCTTTTTAATTTATTCTTTCATCTTAGCTTCAAGAATCATACTATTGTGTGTGGTATGAACATAATGTTATGGATTTTTTCTTCTTTTGTTTCTTATTGATTTTCTCATGTCGTAAGTATTAAATTCGGGGAAGGAATGTCCTGAGAGGCAAGGGCATCTAATGAAATATGAGACTTGTGTATAGCTTTGTGATTGATTTTTTACTAGCCTTACTGCCATTGTTAATCACTCATTACTAATTATTTTGTTGATACTGTAGGTTACTGATGTGAGATCCAATCTTAACCAGATAGGGTGTGACATTGGCTTGATCCATGAGATGGTATCTGGCTTGGTAAGCTATTATAGTTTCTTGAATACTTCATGTTAACATTTAAGATTAGATGATCTGACGAATTATGTGTTGAACTCCTCCTCGGTCAACTTGAAGGAAGGAAAACTTGATCTACTTGAAAGCAAGCAGGTAACTTCTTAACTTTTGACAATCTCATTTTATAAAAAAGAGTTTCCAGCTTGGATGGCCTGTTGATACGCCTGGTGGGCAGGATATGACGAATGAGGGTTTGTGGTATCTATGCCAAGTGGCTGATAATATTAAAGATGGCCAGAGTTCTAAAGTCTTCCAGGTTAGCAGTCTTTACCTTTTTCTTTGTTTGTTTGTCATCCGACTGGAAGACAGTCTTTACCTTTTTCTTTGTTTGTTTGTCATCCGAATTTTATTCTCTATAGACAAATTTTATTATGGTTTGGACCTCTTAAAGACAGTCCAGATGTTGTCTAAATTCTGTAATATTTGAAGTACTTCTGCTGGAAATGAATCAATTGACTTGGTTGTCAGCTTGGTCTTTAAAGCATTACTTGACTTTAAAAAGTTTATGTTAGATGCATGAGCTATACAATTTTGAGAGGGCGTTGAGGAAAATTTAGATCACAAAAATTGCTGCAAAATTTCACATCCCAAAAGCAATTCGTTGGTTCTACAAATCTCTTAAAGCATGCCAATTGAGAATTATTGTAGGCTTTATGGCTTGTGGCTTGTGTGGTGGACTATTAGTAGCTATGGTCATAATGTTGCTTTGCTAGTAGTTTTATAACAAAATCAATGCTTTTTTGCATTTTTTATACATTCTACACCTTATGTTTGCAAGGTGAGTGCTTTTGCCTTGCGACTAGCACCTAGATGCCAGGAGTCCTTTGCGCCTTTGGTAACTATGCTAAGATGGTACTTTATGCAGTTTGACACTATTATGTTATTATTTATTGCCCTGATCATGTTTTCACTGGGCTGTTAGGGCTTTTAATCTTTGGGATACGGTGTCACTCTAGGATCATATCACATAAGGCATATATTTTATACTCAATTCAACACTGAGGGGTCCATATCAGCTCTGGCTCATTTGTCGTGCTTCTATTGTAAAATTTTGGCTTCAATAACTGGTAGTGAACCAGTTTCTGTCCAAAATTTTAATTGTTCTAGATATGTGCATTCTTTGAGCACTAATGTGGATCAGATGCTTCGAACTAAGGTCATTAAATCTTTACTAGCAGAGTTCTAGCAATCCTTTTACAGATTATAATGGATGCAAGAGGTTTAGTCTGGTTTATAAGACTCATATATCAAGGAGATAGAACTCATTTTTACATCCCATCCACCAATGGCACGAACACTTCCATTTGCCCTTGCCTGAAATAATGTCTACATCTATGTAATTCTGCTGATGAAGAATCTACAATAATGTGACAGGATGTTGGAGCAAAGCTAATTGAAAATAAAACTATAATTCCAGAGAGCGAGCGCACAAAAGTGAGTGTGACAAATATTTCTCTAGTGCAGGTTGTATAGTTTATGTGGCTGACAAATGTGCATGTGTACCCTATGCAGGGGCTTCAGTTCATCGTAGGAACTGACGAATCAAGTGTGCTACAGAAAACAACTTCTTCAGTAGTTGATGGAAAAGTTGTTGCAGATATTGCTGCCGGGAAGGTGGTCCATTCTACAAAGATGAGAATCCACCGCTCTTATCCTGTTGGTCTATCGTTTGCTCGAGATTTTGTGAGCTAATGTTCATGATTCACATCTCTTCTCTGGTTCGATTTTCTGATGAAATCCCTTGTGCTAGCTGCCATTCACTTTGTTACCTAGAATAAAACTAGGTGGTGTATTTTTTGGCTAATGCTTCAGCTGGCATAACGTCACTTGTTTGTGCGTTTCATTCCTTACAATTTGCTTGTGAATATATACGGATTGTGGTTTATGTACCAAGACAATTAATTAATAAATAAAAGATTTTATGCTGTCGTTGCCCCAAAACCCTAGCGTTGAGTGATGAATCATCAGAGTTAAATATGATAACATAAGCAGAAGGCGTAACGTTGCTGGATGATGCAACTGCGATATTTGTAATGCTGCATTTGATTTGAAATTCTTGATTAACAAATTTATCTTGGTTGACTAATTAAGGTCTTATAACCAATGTCAAAAATTGATCAACTACTTTCGTGTACGTTATCTTATGTTGATAATATTAAAAAATAAGTTTAAACACCCATAGTTACATCAAAGCCCAGCTTAATTTGACTAGCTTGGAAAAGGGGAAAATCAGATATATATATATATGAAGGTTTGATCTATCATTTATATTGTCCTGAGCAACGTCCACGACACCGGATTATTTGATCAACAGCTAAGACAGCTCAAAAGCTATCGGTCGAGTAATCTACCTCAAGTCAACTATTTAATTTGTTGCACAATACAGTAGCAATTAAATTTGACATAATTATATTATAAAATTTGCTGCTGTAGTAAATTTAAATTCACAAAAGATAGGAATGTTATTGTACCCGGATCTCTTTTCTTCACAGAAAGATGGGAGTAATACTAAACTACAAAACTATGTGGTAATTAAATAAGGATTTACTGTTTGCCTCTTTGGCTACATATTTTCGACGGGATTTTGACGATTGAATTGAGACGAAAAAAACGTGCATTCCCTATATATATTGTAGTTGCAAGGCCAATGATTGTGCGCTAATATATACGGAATATTGGCGGTCTATTGATGGGACGTGGCCCAACCGCTTTCGAGGCCAATGGTGGGCCCAGTGAGCTGAGTGCGACCTAATGGGCAATTTCTACGCGGTTAAGCGAAGCCCAACATCTAAATCCTATTCAAGACCAAATCAAAGAAGAGATATTGAAGGAGATATTCGAGGATCGAGATATGGAAGGAGATCGGATCCCACAGGAAGGATCGGTACAATCTTTAGAGATCCACAAACATGTATAAATAGAGGTTAGGTCGACGGTAGAAGGGTTAACAACTATTTGAATACTAGAGCTTTTCAATACATTCATTGTAATCCGACATAGTGAAAGTATTGAGGAATCACTCCTCCGTGGACGTAGATCTTATTCTTGATCGAACCACGTAAAAGTCTCTCGTTCTTATTGCTTTCATAAATCTCACACACACAAGATTTATCATTGGCGCCGTCTGTGGGAACATTTGAACAAAAAGCTTCGTTTTCCTACACAAATCAATGGCAAGAACTCGTGCAAATGCTAGCACCGCCGGTGGTGGTTGGCAACAACATGTTGAGGGCGATCAAGTGGTCACGCGGCAGGGGAAGGGATTGCGAGGCCGACAACAACAATACACACGAGGGTTACATAGAAAACCTTCCTATACACCCTCAGGATCGTCGCCCTATCGAAGAGGAAGATGCCGATCTCAACGATGGTGAACAGATAATTCACCCATCTCACGAGGTCCTCGGCCGAGCCGTGTCCGAATTCCTCAACGCCAACATCGGCCAGTTCCAGAATTTCCTCAACCAGAGGGCAAACGGAGTGAGCACCTCAAGACCGCCCGGACTGGTAGTCACGGGCGCCCGAGGTCGTTCGCCCCTCCAAAATAATCAACGCTCACCTCGGTGCGATAGCCGAGAACGCGCACATCGGCACGTCGTCCGAAGTCAATCACCTCGACGGGACAACCGCAACCATTCGCCCCCGCGTCACCCACGGAGTCGGTCACCTCTGTACAACTACCGAAGTCGCTCACCTCGGCACACCGTCCATGGAGCCGAAAGAGACAGACGAGAAGAGAGGCGGAGTAGATCTCCTCACCAAAGAGACGACAGCGCCGCCACCGATCTCCCACCCTCCGAAAGAGATGGCAGCGAGCTACGGTTCGGCCGACATGCAGACGGATTATCTCCTTTCTCGGGAAATCACGGATCGCCTTTGCCCCAACGATATCGGGCACCCAACATCGCCGCTTATGATGGCCTCGGGATCCTCCGACTTCCTTTTGCCTACACCACCAACATGGCGAATCGAGGAATGAAAGATTTTCACATGTGCAAAATCTTCCCAGAGGCTTGGTCTCCAACGCCCGGCGTTGGTTTACCTCACTCCGCCGTGAGCAGATACACCGCTTGAGGATCTCATGGATCGGTTTAAATGGCGCTTCTACCGAAGATGCCACCTCAAGAACCATCGTCGACACGCTCACCATCCGCCAAGGCGGGGACGAGGCGATGTCAATTTCGATCGCGGTTTATTAAGGAGTCCTCAAAATTGATGAAAGTAATGATCTCTACATCATCAATGCGTTCAAAATGGGATCGACCGGTGCCTTTGAACAAAGAGATCACTGGGAAAAGCCAAGACGGCGAGTCACCTCTGGACCACGGTCGACAACTACGTCGAAGGGACGAGTCGGACCGAAGAGAGAGACACAGGACGAGGAAGGTCGAGAGGAAGAAGCCGGATGATCGGGAAGAGGCGCGATCGCGAAGTGCCTTGATGGGATCGAAAGGCCCGATCGAATCGAGGTTGGGACCTCGGCCAAACCACGGCGGCAACGCTCCTCATCTGCTCAAATCGAGGGCGAAATATTTGAGCTCCATCTTGAGCTCTTCCGAAACCCTCCCATAAAGGAGGATCAAGAAGAGGTCGATGACAAGTATTGTGATTACCACCAGGGTATGGTCACAATACCGAGGATTCTGAAACACGAGCTCGCGGATCGACGAGCTCGTTAAAGGGGCGCTTAAGAAGTACATCGGCCGACTGGTAGGGAATAAGCGCGAGAGGAAAGAATGGAGGTGGCAACAAGCGTGGGCCGACCTCGGCGATGACACAACTTGAAGATGGCGAGGGCGATGGTCCCAGCCTTGATAGAGCAAGTCTACGCCATCACGGGATCGCCCATAGGTACAGCGAGGTCGTCGTTGGCGAGGCTGGAGACCGATCCCGAGAGCCAAAACAAACGACTCGAGATAGTGAGAGCATCGTGTTCTCAATGACGACCCAGTGCTCAAGATCATTCCCCACCAAGACGCTATTACTATACGTGCCGTGGTGGGCAACAAGAACGTCCACGGGGTCTACATCGACATTGATGCCTCTGTCGGCATCATTTTCCAAAGCCGCTAGACAAACTCGAGGTTGGAGGATCCAAATACATCCCGCCGTCAAACTACGAGCTTCACTCGGGAGGCGGTCAGCCGGAAGGCGTTATCACTATTTCGATCACCGTGGACGTCTCCCAAGTCGGTCACCAAGGCCATTCAGTTCTTCCTAGTCCGAGCTCCTCTCCATACAACATCATCCTTGGGAGGCGGCCCTACGCCACCAGGCCGTCTGCTCGGTCTACCACCACCATCAAAATACCCACCCCGATGGGGTGCTAAGCATCGGGGTGACCAAGCGGCGGCTAAAGAATGCCTACGAGTCTCAACCCAAGATGTGGCCTTACCTCAGGCCTAGCAATTACAGAACCCTGAGAAGCTGCCGCCCCAGGACGATATGACTGACGACCTCCAATTATATGACGATGACCCCTCCAAAATCGTCAAGGTCGGCACTCGGGTCCTAGTAATATTGAAAGACGTCATACACACCGAGGAATACAGGGACGTGTTCGCATGGTCCCCACTCGACATGACCGGAGTGTCACCCGAGCTCATCACTCACCGACTCAACATCAACCCGGCTACCAAACCAGTTCGGCAGAAGAAAAGAGGGTTTGCGGTAGAGCGCAGCCATGTCATAAGAGACGAGGTGACCCAACTCCAGGAGGCCAAAATCCTGTTCGAGGTCAAGTACCCGACCTGGATGGCTAATCCAGTCGTGGTCCGAAAGTCGGGAGGGGGTGGCGCATGTGTGTCGACTATACCGACCTCAACAAATACCGCCCAAAGGATTGTTACCCTCCGCGATATTGACAAAAGTTGGAGCCGGTGGGCCATGAAATCTTCGGTTTCACGGATGCATGCAAGGGTACCACCAAGTTTTGATGAGTAAGGAGGATGCTCCAAAACGGCGTTCATCATCGACGTTGTCTTCGCCTCGAAAAATGCCTTTCGGCCTGAAAACGCGTCGGAGCTACCTACCAAAGGATGGTGGACGCAATATTCAAAGATCATATAGGGAAGATCGTCGAGGTCTACATCGACGACATCATGGTCAAAAGCCAAAAAACCGAAAGTTACGCCGACGACCTTAAAACTATCCTCCAACTCCTCAGGTCGGTCAACCTCAAGCTCAACCCCCAAAAGTGCACGTTCATGGTGAAAGCGGGAAATTCACGGGGTCTGGGTTTCTCGAAGGCTTGAAGGCCAATCCCACCAAGGTGAAGGCGATACTTGACATGCAGTACTAAAACAATTAGTGAGATCCACAAACTCACCGGATGCTTGGCCGCCTCGTGATTCCTATCTCGGGCCGAGAAACAACTTCCTTTCTTCAAGATCTTGAGAAGAGCCCGAACCGCTGGGAGAAAGAACACCGTGTCGCCTTCACCTAGCTGAAAGAGTACCTCGCCGACCTGCCCACACTATCCGCCCTGAAAGAAGGCGAGCTCCTTTCTTTATATCCGCCGCCTCGGACGAGGGCGATGATCTTGATCTTGGTGCGAGATGAAATCGGACGACAACTCCCTATCTACTTAATGCTCTCAAAGGATCGGAGATTAGGTACACCAGCTTTGAAAAAATAGCGTTGGCGGTGAGCAAGCGACGTCTCCGACCTTATTTTCAAGCCCATTCCATCCAGTGTATCGACCGACCCACGAGATAAGTCTTGTCAAACCGAATCATCGGGCGTATAGCTAAGTGGGCACTGGAGCTCGTGAGCATGACATCTTATACTCCCGGCACCGGCCATAAAGGGCAAGCTCTAGCTGATTTCCTGGTAGAGGCCAAATTTACCGAGGTCAGCCCCACCGAGAGGTCACTCCGACCTCCGCTCTCACAACGGAGGAACCTACCCTCGACCTACCTGATGGCTGTTGACAGATGTATGTGGATGGGGCTTCATGCAAAACAGGTAGCGGAGCGGGCATCTTGCTCCCCGGCCCGGAAAAACAAGAAGTGACCTATGCACTTCGGTTTTCCTTCCCGACCACAAATAACGAGGTGGAGTATGAAGCACTGATCTCAGGACTCCGTCTCGCAAAGGAATTGAAAGTGGAGAAGATCCAAATCTTTGGAGATTCCCAGGTCGTGGTAAACCAGGTCTTAGGAAAATACGAGGCCAAAGATGATCGAATGAAGCAATACCTTGAGAAGGCTAAAGAGATGCTGACCTCATTCAGGTATTCCACAATTCATCGTATCCCACGAGGGGAGAACAGCCGAGCTGACATCCTCAGTAAATTAGCTTCGTCATCAACAAACCCACCAGTGGAGGAAGTTCATTCCAGAAGCATTGCGGAGCCCCACATCGGCATCATCACTGAGATAGAACCGAACTGGATGTCTCCTATAAAGGCATATCTGGAAGAAGGTGTATTACCCCAGGATCGGCTCAAAGCCAAAAAGATGATGGTCAAGTCCCAAAAGTACCTCACGCATGAAGGCACTCTCTACAGGAAATCCTACCTTCAACCACTCCTGAGATGCCTTGGGCCAGAAGAGGCGGACTACGTACTCAATGAGATTCACATGGGATCTTGTGGAAGCCACATCAGATCACGAGCTCTCTCAAAGAAGACGCTGAGGCGGGGTATTATTGGCCCATCCTCATCCAAGATTCGGCCGAGCTCGTCAAAAAGTGCCCGAAATGCCAGCTTCACGCCACAGTCAAGAAGCTACCACAGACCGACCTCAGTAGTCTTCAGAGTCCTTGGCCTTTTATGCAGTGGGGAATCGACATCGTTGGTCCCTTCGACCGAGCACCAGGCCAGCTTCGATATTTGGTCGTAGCCATAGACTACTTCACAAAATAGGTCGAGGCGGAGCCTCTTTCAAACCTCACAAGCAGAAGGATTCAGACATTCGTTTGGAAAACATAGTTTGCCGCTCGGCATACCACATGTCTTGATCTCGGACAACGGCACCGGTTCGTCGGCGGACACTTCAAAGAGGTGTGAAGAGCTCCGGATCAAACAACAGTTCACCTCGGTTGCACACCCACAGGCGAATGGTCAGACCGAAGTGATAAACCGCACGATCATTCAAGGATTGAAAAAGAGGTTAGATCGAGCTAAAGGGGATTGGGTTGAAAATCTCCCTCAAGTCCTCTGGTCGTACAGAACGACACCTCGGACTTCGCACGGAGAAACACCCTTCAGCTTAGTCTACGGCACCGAGGCTGTCATACCAGCTGAGATCGGCGCACCGAGCCCACGTACTCTTCACTTCAACCAGCACGACAACGAGAAGAACCTACGGGTCAACCTTGATGCTCTAGAAGAAAAACGTGAGCTCGCCTTCATCAATGAAGCCAAGTACAAATGCCAGGTCGCAAGGTACTACAACAAGAGGGTGAAAGCCTCCACACTCCAAGTAGGCGACCTCGTCCTACGAAACAATAAGGCCAGTAAAGCCGAGCGCCTTAATAAATTAGAACCGACATGGGAAGGCCCATACCGCGTCCACGAGGACCTCGACAAAGGGGCCTATAAGCTTGCTCACCTATCCGGTGCACTTATTCCCTAACACGGCATATCACTCATCCGGGGAGGTATTTTACATAGCTTTGATTTCAGATCGGCATCATGTTAGCCCTCTTTTTGCTTTTCCGAAGTGCGATGTCATTTACTTATCAATAAAACATCTGTTTTTTTTAATGAGTGGATTACTTCGTCTCATCTTATATTTATGTGAACATCCATTCGGATAAAACATAATTAACCTTCAAAAGGGGACGCCCTTGCGAAGATGACAACTAAGCGCGCGTCAGGGGATCACCCCAGCACATACAGATTACTCATTAATTTGAAACATCTCCGTGCAAGCACACAAATAACTCATTGATTTGAACATCTACGTGCGAGGCATACAGATTACTCATTAATTTGAACATCTACATGCAAACGACGTCCAGATCGGATCTCGTATAATTTATACCCCTTTATTGGGAAGATATACACTTGATGTAAATCTAAATACATTTACGACTAAAACCAAGTCCTAAGCTATATTTGTACCTCTTTAGGGGGAAAATATACACTTCGGTACAAAGTCTAAATACATTTATGACTATAAACCAAGTCCTAAGCTATATACAGATCACTCGGGCTTCCGAGCTCCACTTCGCCAAGACTCGCTGAAGCTACACCAGTTCGAAACAAAGTCCCCGGGTCGGCGATGAACACCCGGGATGAACTCGGTGCCTTCCACCCAGTCGACGAGGTCAGCGCCACCACGACCCACTCCAGGCGCTCTTTGATCAGGCGCAGAAGCGCCTCGACCTGAAGTGGACGCTCCTGGGGCCGAGGTCGAACTCCTGCCTCTTGATCTCGAGACCCCACCAGGGGTACGACCTCGACCCCGACCTGACATCCTTCCTCGCCGACCTGAGGCCCTCGCCCGTCCAGCTCCTGATGATGGGGCCCGACCACGAGACGGCGTCTCGGCATATCTGCTCCCATCACCAAGCACACCTCGGCGTGGTCCATATAACCGCCACCCGCCCCGACTTCTTCAATTCTCACGTCGGCGGTCGGTGGAAGTCCGAGGCTGGGGCTCGGGCATCGCCGTTCGCGGACGAGCTCGTAAAGTCGAAGGCATTTGACGAGCATCGAGGCGATCTTTAAAATTCTTCTTTGTTAGGCCCTCCTCGTCCTCAAAGACCATGCCCCGGCAAGCGTAGTCGAGCTCGGTCATCGGCCTCGGATATAGTAATACCACCGGATCGGTGGATCACCACTTCATATTCGGCATGCTCTCCGAGATCCGCATCAACTTCTCTTGTGCTACCAAATGTTCTTCACACAAACATCGGGCGACCTTGAATGAGCGTCGGTGAGACATCCCTTCTTGGACTTCGGATGAATGATTCTTAGCTTCAAAACGTTCTCGCGGAAGACGGGCCACCTCGCGTTTAGCCCCTTGCAGCTGCTTTTTCAGCCCGGCCGACGATACCGTGCTACCGATCCCAGCAACTTGGCTATCCATGCTACACAAGATCTAGGTCAGCCCGACAGATCGGCTCCTCCGAACACCACCTCCTCATCCTTCTCGGCTAATGCACCCGGACATCTTTCAACTTGGTCAAAAGATCGTGATCTAGCCCGATGTATTGAGAAGATGAGTGCTAAAACAAGAGAAACACATTCGTATCAAAAGGTGTATTTATTATTCACAAAGTGGAAATTTACAAAGCTCGGGATCTAATGACCCGCACTTGAACCTATTACAATGGCTCACCGACCGAGCCTCTTTGAGGGCTCACTGTTTCCTCTGCGCCGCTTTGCTCCTCCCGCTGCGGGCCCCTTCAAAAGGAGACTCGAGCTCGGCCCCCCTCCCCGCCCGTACCTCGGCGAGGAGTTCACAAGCTCGGATCTTCATCCTCCTCAGACCGGGTAATGGCCTCACCGTCGGGAGAAGTGGAGGCCGCCAAAGTCTCCAAGCAGGGAAGGAACTCGCCTCGGCAATCACACGAGCGTAGTCCTTCTGCATCGTCCGGGGCGACCTCGACCCGGCCATGCACGACCTTGTCAAGTCGGGCATCTCCGCCAACTTTCGGATGGTCGACACCACTGCGGCCCGAGAGCGATGGCGGTCGGAAATGAAGGCGGAAGGTCTCGATTGATGAGCTGTTGGCGAAGGCCCTCAAGCATCGGCCCCGCCCGCTTGAAAGAAGCGCACTCTTCACTTCGACGAGCTTCTCCGCCTTGGCCGCCTCCTCTCGAGCACCCTCCACTTCGCACGAGCCACCGCAGGCCCGAGTCTTCTTCTTGGCAGCCTCGGCGGCCGCTGCGGCCTCGGCATCCGCCCTCGCGGCCTCGGCCGCCCGCTTTTCTCCACCGTCTCATCAGAGACGCCTCGGTAATGAGACCGCAATCCGTGCAGTCCCCATCGCCGTGGTTGCATCACGAAAATCGCACAATAAGAAACGCATAGCGGAAGGAAATAAAGACAGGCCGTATAAACCCATACCTTCGGGAAGGATATAGGGGAGCTTGGAACTGGCACCTCGTACATAATCCTAGCACGAGTATCATTGTCGAGGTCGGACGACCTCGGTGAGGTGCCATCATCAATTACCGAGGTCGGCCACCACCACGGGTGCCTTGCGGCTCGATCCCCTCGCCTTCTTGGGTGGCTCACGGCTCGGCGATCGTGTTGTAGGTGGCGAGCCGCACATTTGCCTTCTTACGTGGATCGAGCTTCACTGCACAACAAAGAAAGAAGTACATTAGTACAATGACATTAGACATATGAGAAAAAGGAAAAAAAAGGTGCCTCACCCGTCCGACCCGATCACAAGCCTTCGATCTATATATGCTCATTTCCAAGATCATTCAGATCGCCCTCGGTGAAATCACAAGATATTTCACCGAATGCATTCAGCTCGTCCTCTATGGCACCCAAGGGCTTCACCTTCACATCCCTCATATTGCCCATACCCCACTTATAACAGGGGTGCCCGTCAACCCGCAAAAAGAAAAACTTTCTTTGCCGGCTGGGGCACTTAGAGGCGGTCACCCCGACGATCGCTGGGGTGACAAATAATATACACCTCCCGAACTCGACGCTAAAAACGTATCAGACCTCGAAGGAGAGCTTCCGCTAAAGTCAGAACAGTAAAACCTAGCCGACCACCGACCTAATGGAGTTCGGGGTCAATCGGCATATAGGAATTTGAAAATATTCCGAATACTCAAAAGATGGGGGCGAGGAACTAAGCCCAGCCTTCGTGGCATCTACATACATCGTAGTAAATCCTCCGGAGGCCATGGCTCTATCACCTTTTTGCAGCGAGCACCACAGGGCCTCCGCGAAATATGGCATTCCTTCACTATCCTACATAAATCAGAAACGGTCAGAGACGAGCTAGCGTCCCTGACCTTCCACTCATCCCAGACAGATGGTATCGACGGAACCTTAGCGCTAATCCCCCTAGACCTACCCATCAAGGTATGGCACATATAATTAGGGCTGTAAATGAACCAAACTATTCGTGAGTTATTCGGAGCTCGGCTCGATAAAAGTTCGTTCGAGTTTGTTTAGTGAAGCTCGTTAGCTAAACAAATCAAGCTTGAGCATGGTAGTATTCGCTCGTTAGCTCGTGAACAAGTTCGTTAAGCGATTTAGCTTTAAAATATAAAATTATTAACTAGATATAATTATTTTCTTTCTATAATTAGTAATTATTGTGTTAAATCTCTTAACTACTTTTATTTGTTATAAGAAAATCAATAAATATATTGTGTTATTTTGGATAAAATAATTTACTTTAAGATAAAATAATTAATATTCTAAACATATATCTAAATTTGGAAAGTTTATTGGATTCGATTAAAGCTCGAATAAGCTCGTGAGCTCGAAATATTCGATAAATATAATTCGAGACTCGGCTCGATATTAAACAAACCAAGCTTGAGCACGATGGTGTTCGGCTCGGCTCGGTTCGATTACACCCCTACATATAATCCTTGATTTCGACCTCACTATCGGGGGAAGAAGATGATCGGGCAGACCCAGACATAGACGAAGAAGAAGATGAAGAAGACATACTTACTTTTTCAGTGAGGGATTTTGCTTCTCCGATGAAGTTCGAAGAATTTTTGGAAAAAGCTCAAATTTCTCTCGGAGAAAATGAGGAAGAAGAAATGAACAGTCTATCTCTATCAACTATTTAAAGTACAAAAGGCACCCAAAACCGCTTTTCAACTTCCCACGTGGCTAACCACGATTTGACGTGAAGTAGACGCGTGCACGAGTTTCGAACGCCCACCAACCTCCTGGCGCATATGACGTATTCTAGGACGAGTAGACTGCCAGTCTAATCGTGCACTCATCACACTGACATCGCCATTCAACAAGGACGATTCAGTTAGGATGATTCAGATCGGACCTCGGCGCCTTCTAGACGGACATCGCCATCCAACAGGGGCGATTCAGTTCGGATGATTCAGATCGGACCTCGGCGCCCTCCAAACGGACGTCGCTTTCCAACAGGGACGATTCAGTTCGAACCTCGGTGCCCTCCAGACGGACATCACAGTCCAACTGGTACGACTCAGTTCGAACCTCGGCATACCCCTAACGGACGTCGCCATCCAACAGGGATGATTCAGTTCGAATCTCGGCATCCTCCAAACATATATTATCATCCAACTTCGATCGATTCAGTCCAGAACGGCAAACCGTCCAGCTCAGTTTAGATCCAGGAAAATCAATCCAACCATGACATCAAAAAGATTGAGAACCTTCGACAACAACCTCAGCCGAACAACAACAAGCCTCGGCAAAATACGCTCTTCACCCCACCTCGTCATAGTTGTTACTCGACTAATTGGGGGGAGCTATGATGGGATATGGCCCAACCGCTCAGGCCCAATGGTGGGCCCAAGTGAACTGGGCTCGACTTCTGGACGACTCTCACGCAGCTGATTAAGTTGTAGGAAAACTATATTTAGCCCTCTCCCGAGGATCTATCTTGGATGTTTAATTCACCATACATTGATTATATTCCTAGCATGCGTCTATATAATTAATTGCAACACGAATGGGTTTTCTCGTGTTTACCTTTGAATCATCGGGGATGAGCAGGATGAGCGGATCGAGACTCGTGCTTTGATCTTCGGATCGTATCCGGTTGCCCAATCTCCAACGTCGAGTGAGGACGATCTATGGAGAATACTACAAAAATCACCCTAACCCTCTTGGCATAATTTTCGAGAATCACTCTCCAAAACCCTATGGAGACTCACGAAAATAATGAGGATGTTAATTGATGATTAACCTAGACTTTATCTCTTACCTTATATTTATAATGCATTACCATAATCCCATAAGGAAAGGATCCATGCATATCCCATAAATATAATTATATCCTTGTAGGATAAAGAGAACAAAATCCTTGCCATATGAGGGTTGTAGGCGCCGATTTTCCAGTAGCTACGGGCCTGGATGGGCCAGCCCAGGGATCAAATGCAAGGAATAAATATGGGCCTCAAATAAATTAATTATCTTATGTTCAGCCCAGAACATAAATTAATTTATAAACATTTATTCATGCTACTAGAGAATAGATGCTAACTTACCCCTTTATTACCGAAGGTGAGTCGGGCTTGCACTTAGACATTACGAATCCCCGTATTTAAGATATCGCACGTCCATTAATTATTTAGAGCATTCTGACTGCTTAAAATAATTAATATCTTTAATTCCTTAAGTAGTACCACTCAACCTTATTATTGTACTTGAGCTAACTCAACCTGTAGGGTTTAGTACAATAAACCTTTGAGCTCCTTAAGGGACGCCATCATCCTAAACGGATACGGTGACTGTCTGAGATAACTAGCATGACATCAACACCGCCACTACCCAAGATCACGGAGAATATTGGGTTAGAACATATAACCCCACCCATAACAAGTCAAAGTGATGGTCGAGAACTCATACTCACCTACTACCTTATCGAGGTTTAGATCATTGTAAGTCACCGAGATCTTGGTTCTTCACGACGGTCAGACGTAAGAACTCATCTCACCGTGATCCTTCAATGCGTCGAGACGCATCAAAGCATAGACAAGCAACCAAGTCAAGTCACTTCTTATCTATACGCAGACTATATACCGACAACTCGTCCTCAAGTTGTCTCGGTGTGATTCTTTTTATATCTCATTAAGCTCGACCAATCATACGCACTTACGTGATCTTCTACACACTGTATGATCTAACTTATATATGAGATAAGGGGACACAGATATATGCAATCAAGTATTCAATTTAGATAGGAGATTGTAATAGTGGTAACAGGAAACATTGTATACAAGCTCAACCAAACTACTTTCAGTATACAAATCCAACAATCTCCCACTTATACTAAAGCAAACTTTTAGTATACAATGTGTCTCTACTAGCTATTACAAACAAAACCATCACTTTGCTTCTCCCACTTATACAAAAGTTTCCTTTCTAATTGGGTGCCATCAAGCGCAATCCAAGTCCCCTAACGTGTCCGTCGTAGACTTTTGCGGCAGCTCTTCATGAATGGATCCGCTAGGTTATCCGTCAGATCAATCTTCTCAATCAAGACGCCCCTCGCCTAACGATTTCTCGTATGACATGGTACTTTCTCTATGTGTTTGGTCGCTTGTGGGTCCGTGGTTCCTTCGAGTTTGCCATCGCACGAGTTATCACGATAAACTATGATACTCTTGGGCAAACCGGTACCACACCTAGATCCATGAGGTAGTTCTTGAACCATCTGACCTACTTAGAAGCCTCAAGCCGCTACATATTCGGCTTCCATGGTAGAGTCCGCAATGCATCATTGCTTTGCACTCCGCCAGATACGGCTCCACCTCCCAAGGTAAATACATAGCCGAGGTAGACTTTTTCTCATCACGGTCACTTGGAAATCCGAGTCGGTATAACCCAAAGGCATTAGGTATGCGCACGGTAAACTAGCCTATAATCTCGAGTCCTTTTCGGTGCTGAGTATATGCTTACCGATCAATGAGCTTGTCCGAGGTTAGGCGATATCTAGCTACTATGCCTACCGTGATAGCGATATCGTGCCTCATGCATAGCATTGCGTACATGAGACTTCCTACGGCGAAACGTAAGGAACTTGTCTCATTTCCTCTATCTCTTTGCGGTCATGGGTGATCATTGTCTCAGATAAAGGAACGCCATATGCGAAAGGTAGCAATCCTTTCTTGGCGGTGCGCATACTAAAACGAGTAATCACGGTATCAATGTAAGGCGCCCGAGATAAGCTCGACATTTTCTTCTTGCGATCTCGGTAAACCTCGATCCCAAGAATGTTGCATCTCCTAAGTCTTTCATTTGAAACCGATCGGATAACCAACTCTTTATGTCTCGATAACAACTTCACGTTGTTGCCAACTAGAAGAATGTCATCTACATAAAGTGCAAGAAATACCACATGACCGTTGACATCTAAACGATACACACAACTTTTTCTAGGCAACTGGGTAAATCCGTAGGACTTTACCACTTCGTCAAAATGTAAGTTCCATGATCGAGAGGCCTGCTTAAGTCCATAAATGGACTTCTTAAGCTTCCATACTAGATGCTCTTCACCCTTCACCACATAACCTTGGGTTCTTTGCATATAGATGTCTCTACCTTCCTCAAGGTAACCGCTTAGAAAAGCGGTTTTAACATCCATTTGCCAAACCTCAAGGTTGAGTGGGATGCTATGGCCGTAAGAATTTCGATGGACTTGAGCATTGCTACGGTGAAAAGGTCTCATCGAAATCGATGCCCTCAACCCGAGTGTACCCTTTCGCCACAAGCCCGGCTTTAAAAGCGAAACCTCTCCATCGGAATCTCTTCCTCTTCTATATCCACTTACTACCTATGGCTTCCTCGCCATCCGGTAGATGTGTCTTTCATATACATCCATAGCCGTTATGGACTCTATTTCTAAGTCCATGGCGGTGTGCCATGATCTTGCATCAATGTCTTGTATCGCCTCCTTGTATGTTCATGGGTCGATTATTGCTCGCTCGTTTCACGGGACTAAATCAAGATTCTCCCATGAACATAAATCGTTCGGGTTGACGAACAACCCTCCCACTACGACGAGGTCTCTACAGCACAATAGCAACGGTGGGTGCGATAACTTGTGGTTCTCTATCTTGCACAACTTCTTCGTGTAGGTACCACTTATACGGTCGGTATCTCCGGTGGAACTCGACCCACTTCAATTTCTTGAAGTATCCGGTGTCGATCCTCCCACTGAACACGACATCTCGCACCTTTGGTCTAATCGGTGGTGGAATACGATCATCTTCTAATTCTTGAAGAATGATTTCAACTTTGGATTTATGATTTTTAATATAATCCTCTTCTAAGAATCGGGCATTAGTGCTAATAATGACCTTCTGATCCTTAGGACTATAGAATAAACCACATTTCGTTCCTCTAGGATAGCCAATAAACAGCCTTGCGTCGGATCTAGCCTCCAACTTGTCACCTTCTTGTTCAAAGACATGTACGAATCGCCCATATCCTTATGTGGCTTAAACTAGCTTGCGCCCAAACCACAACTCGAAGGGTCTTTTCGATCGACTTGGATGGTACTAGATTTAGCAAGTATGTCACCGCGTTTCTAAGGCATACCCCGTAACAAAATAGGCAATGTTGCATAACTCATCATTGATCTAACCATTTCCAAAAGAGTCCTATTTCTTCGCTCGACACACCATTTTTTGTGGTGTGCCGGTGTAATCTTGTTGGGAGGTAATCCCACACTTCACTAGATAGTCCATAAACTCGTGATCGATGTATTCGCCACCGCTGATCGGACCGCAATGACTTGATACTCTTACCAAGCTTCGCTCCACTTCCGCCTTAAACTCTTTGAATTTCTCAAAGCATTCGGACTTGCGGGGAAGCAGGTATACGTATCCGTACATTGAGTAATCGTCAATGAAAGTGACAAAATACTCGTACCCTCCACGAGCTTGTGTGGACATCGGTCCACACAGGTCAGAATGGACTAACTCTAACATTTCTTTGGCTCTATAGCCCTTCGCCTTAAAGGGTCTGGTCGACATCTTGCCTTCTATACGAGGATTCGCAGATCGAAGCGAGTATGGCGTGAGATTACCCAACGCTCCATTCTTAGCTAGTCTTTGGATCCTATTTAGATTGATGTGACCCAATCTAAGATGCCATAGAAAAGTGGTGTCATCTCGCGAAGAAAACTTTCTCTTTTTAAGGTTTGATGTAGATGCAACATAGTTATAGGTATTATGTTTGGCAGAAATAGTATAAAGCGAATTATATAATGTGCCAACACAGATAACTTCGTCATTTCTTATGACAGAAACACCACTATCAAAAACAACTGAATATCCATGAATATACAATTTTGAAACAGAAACAAGGTTCCGCCGAAAATCCGGCACATATAAAACGTCTTTTAAAACTAAAACTGTTGAATCAAAACATAAAGTAACATCTTCGATCGCAATGGCCTCGACTTTCGCGCGTTGCCCATGGAGATCGTTATCTCGCCATCACTCACTCCCTTGTCGCGGGAACCCACGCAGGTGTAACAAACATGATCGACAGACTGCGTGTCTACTACCCAAGAATGGGTAGAACAAGTCGCTAAACATGTTTCGTTACTAAAGCAAATGGCGTACTTGAGCCATGAGCATAGGGCACTTGGCCTCCAATGCCCGTCTTGCAAGACTTAAAGTACTTGCCCTTCTCCTTTCGCTTCTTCAAGCCTCCGTTGGTGCATATGTTCTTATTCCCATTACTCCCACTATTTCCTCGCCTCTACCACCTTTGGTGCCCTTTTCTTTTCCATTTTGCAACGAAAATTTGGGCCCTTAAATGTGCTAGCAAGAGCATGTGCTCCTTTTCCCATAACTCCTTCCGCGCCACGAGATCATTAAGCAACCGACTAAGTGTAAACTCGGTCTTGCTCATGATCGCATTCACGAAAGTTCTCAAAAGACTTGGGCGGTGTGTTGAGGATGATATCAACCTTGGCCGCAGTCAATACCTCCCCCAACCGATCAAGACTATCCATGAGATGAGTCATGGGAGACATGTTCATGGACGAACTTCCTTCTTCCATCTTACACGCCAAGATTTCTCTCATTGTGTGGAAGCGATCGTTCGATCCGATTGCCCAAACTTACTCTCGAGACTTGACCATTTATCGGTCGCGTCTACCATCGATCGATGTTTGCGTTGCAAGCCTTTGGACATAGTAGTCATCATATAGCATTTTGCCATATTGTTTGACTTATTCCAAAGTCCTTGACTCTCCGCTCATTAGTCGATCGTCGAGAAGGCATCGGGTTTAGGAGTAGTGAGAACAAACATGTGTTCTTCAATGATAAGAACATATTCCATGTTTCGCTTCCACTCGATAAAATTCGGACCGGATAAGGATTTTGTGCGAGCATATTGATAATCGGTGTAAGAGACATATCTCGAAGCGATAATGTAAACACATAAGCATACGATCGCACATAATTCGTAACAATAATATTGTAACCTTTTGATAAAACAATATTAATTGAAACCTCCAATCGCCCAAGGAATCTCACATGCAAGCCACGCGTGTGGGCGTTTACATGAACCCCTCGACTGGACTAAAATATATCTTTTAGTCGTTTAATTTCAATCCATGTCAACTTATCCTTACGACAAATGAAATTAACGATTGGACCTTACTAGACCACATCACTATCGCGAAGGGACTTACGTGGGAAGTTGTACTTGAGGTGATGTCTAAGCAATGACCACATTTTTAAAGAAAATGAATTCTTAGAATTGGCATACTCACTCGGACCATACCGCTCCGATTCAAATTCTTTTGTTATCTCATTTTAAAACTATCTCTAGAGAACTTATGAAAATCGCACATGCAAGCCACGCGTGTGGGCGTTTACACATGAAACTCCCACTTCTCAATAGATTTAAAATGTTTTATTTAGAAATCTCATCTAACAAACTTATGATAAGCAAGGCAAGCAAGCTTGGCGCGTGTGGGCGTTTACTCACAATCGTCTCACTTTGTTTAGAGATCAAAAGTGGAGGTCTTGACACTTTAATTTTAAAATTAATTTGTCGGGTTGCTTGCTTAGTCTTTTTGTTCAAAAGGTTTGTCCATGCGAGATCACGTAATCTAGCATGCTTGTCATAACACTCAACATGTAAAATATGTTGGCGTAATTCTAAAATATGCTTGAAAACGCGATAAACCTAGCATGCTTACTATGCGCATCCAATCACGAAACATATAATATGTTTGTCTCACGTAATTTAAACATACATAGCATGCTTCGCATAATTTAAACATCCACGACATGCAATGAGCGATTAAAATAAAATAAAGCGTTCATCGTGGCCCACTCATGGAACTGCACTTTCCGCCTAATCTATTACATAGAATTGCAAAGTCATGATCTTCATTAACCCGAAAAACGGGCCTCGCGTGCACGGGCACGGACCGGATTCGGGCGGCGGTGCAGGCCGAAAACGGGTGCGGGCCGGGTGCGGCCCATAATGGGGCGGGCAGCGCTAGGGCACGACCCGTGCGCGCGCCGCCTTGCGCGCCGCCACCTCGCGTGCTCCTCGCGGGCGCCTCGCGATCGCGGGGCGACCGTGACCCCACGAGCACGCGGCGCGCGGCCACGCTTCGCGCAAGGCGAGAACGCTGCTAGCGCTTGCGCGCCGCGCCGCTGATCGACCTCGCGATCGCGAGCCCGCCGCAGCGCAGGGATCTCGCGACAATCGCGCCCGTCGCCCGCGTGCTGCATAAGCGCGGGGATCTCGCGAAAAATCGCGCCCGTCGCCCGCCGAAGCGTTGAGGTTTCCGCCAGCGCGAGGGCGAGCCGCGGCTGCCGCCCGACCACGCGATGGCTGGCTCGCGCGCTCGGCGTCGGGCGTGCCGAGGCATCTGCGCAAGAATCGCACGCCCGACGCCCAGTGCACCCGATCGCCGAGCTCGCCCGCCACCCGGAAGCCATCGATGCCGCCGAGAACGCGCGCATGGCGCCGAGGTCGTGTCTTTCGCGCCGTGCGTCCGGTTTCTCCCAGCGAGTCTTCATCGTCTCGTTCTTCGTGCTTTCTTCTTCGTTCTTCTTTACGGATAAGATTTACAGAGAAAAATCTAATCTAACCATGGATTTTCGTGGTGAAAAACAAAATCCGACAAAAAATAAACGAGCCACGATGAGCGAGCGGATCCAATAATTAATTAATTGCGCGTAATAATCAAACGTGAATTAATCCAGCAGAGCCAAGAATCGATCCCGTGCTCGATACCAATCGTAGGAAAACTATATTTAGCCCTCTCCCAGGATCTATCTTGGATGTTTAATTCACCATACATTGATTATATTTCTAGCATGCGTCTATATAATTAATTGCAACACGTAGGGTTTTCTCGTGTTTACCTTTGAATCATCGGGGATGAGCGAGATGAGCGGATCGAGACTCGCTTTGATCTTACGATCGTATCCGGTTGCCCAATCTCAACGTCGGTGAGGGCGATCTATGGAGAATACTACAAAATCACCCTAACCCTCTTGGCACAATTTTGAGAATCACTCCAAAACCCTATGGAGACTCACGAAAATAATGAGGATGTTAATTGATGATTAACCTAGACTTTATCTCTTACCTTATATTTATAATGCATTTCCATAATCCCATAAGGAAAGGATCCATGCATATCCCATAAATATAATTATATCCTTGTAGGATAAAGAGAATAAAATCCTTGCCATATGAGGGTTGTGGCGCCGATTTTTCAGTAGCTACGGGCCTGGATGGGCCACCTAGGGATCAAATGCAAGGAATAAAGATGGGCCTCAAATAAATTAATTATCTTATGTTAGGTCCGAACATAAATTAATTTATAAACATTTATTCATGCCACTAGATAATAAATCTTGACTTACCCTTTATTAGAAGGTGAGTCGGCTTGCACTTAGACATTCTGAATCCCGTATTTAAGATATCGCGACGTCCATTAATTATTTAGAGCATTCTGATTGCTTAAATAATTAATATCTTTAATTCCTTAAGTAGTACCACTCAACCTTATTATTGTACTTGAGCTAACTCGACTGCGGGGTTTAGTACAATAAACCTTTTGAGCTCCTTAAGGGCGTCATCATCCTAAGCGGATACGGTGACTCGTCTGAGATAACTAACATGACATACAAGCACGCCACTACCCAAGATGCGGAGAATATTGGGTTAGAACATATAACCCTCACCCATAACAAGTCAAAGTGATGGTCAAGAACTCATACTCACCTAATACCTTATCGAGGTTTAGATCATCGTAAGTCACCGAGATCTTGGTTCTTCACGACGGTCGACGTAAGAACTCATCTCACTGTGATCCTTCAATATGTCGAGACGCGTGCCAACATAGACAAGCAACCAAGTCAAGTCACTTATCTATACCATGCCTATACCGACAACTCGTCCTCAAGTTGTCTCGGTGTGATTCTTTTATATCTCATTAAGCGACCAATCATACGGACTTCGTGATCTTCTACACAATCGTATGATCTAACTTATATATGAGATAAGGGGACACGAGATATATGCAATCAAGTATTCAATTCGGATAGGAGATTGTAATAGTGGTAACAGAAACATTGTATACAAGCTCAACCAAACCGCTTCAAGATACAAATCTAACATAAGCACGAAGCCCAACATCTAAACCCTATTCAAGACCAAATCAAAGAAGAGATATTGAAGGAGATATTCGAGGATCAAGATATGGAAGGAGATCGGATCCCTGAGGGAAGGATCCAAGACAATCTTTAGATATCCACAAACATGTATAAATAGAGGTTAGGTCGACGGTAGAAGGGTTAGCAACTATTTGAATACTAGAGCTTTTCAATACATTCATTGTAATCCGACATAGTGAAAGTATTGAGGAATCACTCCTCCGTGAACGTAGATCTTATTCTTTATCGAACCACGTAAAAGTCTCTCGTGTTCTTTACTGCTTTCATAAATCTCGCACACACAAGATTTATCAGCTATGTTACGGCACAACTCATAACTCCCAAGTTTACCTCTGCATCCATCCCCGATTCTTGCTTTGACGTCGATCACCGTGGACCTGCAGAAGAGAATAACCTCCGTGCAGTGCTCGTGTGAGAGTGTAGCTGTCAGGACTTGATGAAGGAAGAATTGTGTATATTGATCTTTCAAAAATGTGTTATACAAATCTACCGATTACATGCCTCTCTTCTCTTATTTATATGTAGCGTATCTTTAGCTCTGCTCTTATTCTAATCCAGAATTCCTTTCTAACTAACAATCAGTTGGATTCCTAACAAACTAACCAATTCTCAACAATTCTCAACTAACTTGCATGCATGGCAATAAATGCATGCCACGTCATTAATGCTGTTTCACGTTCATAACATGCTACCAGCGAAATTTGTACTCTTTATTCCTAATCCAGTTGGCAGATGACTCTTTATCTTCAGTTGCACAGCAAATTCGACAGTTAGAGCTCACAAATAGGCGGTCGGGCCGGCCTAGCCTGAGCCCACTGGGATTTCTGAAAAATTCAAACCGGCCTTAACATGTATCGGGCCGTAAAAATCATGGCCAACCAAACATGAAACACAACTTTTAGTATAAATTTCTCTGGGTCCGACATTGGCCTGACGCGCTTTTGATAATTACGTGCAGGTCTAATCCGTCTCGAAATTCCATCGAATCTATATTTTTTAAACTCAGCCCAAGCCCGTTAGGGCCTATTTTACTGCCTCTATCGACAATTGTTGTTCTCTCCAATCCGAAAGATGAGCATGAATGCTAAGATGTAGTACTGAATTATGAGGAATTATTCTTTCTTTCCATTTAATTTTCGGCAAAAATTACTGGGGTTGACATTGAAAAAAAAATTGAAGGCTAAAGATCGCGTTTATACTAACCTATGCATTTGAATGTTTTTGTGAAAAACTAGTCCAAATATGAAATTAAAAAAAATGGTAGAAGATCAAGGAATTCTGAGGTTTACTAGGTGTAATTATGTGTAATAAATCTCTATAAAATAGTAAAATAATAATGGGACACCAAAAAATGTGTACAGAGGATCCTACCGAACTCAACACACACAGACATTTCTTTTTTATTTGGTATTTTACGTATGTGACATCCCATAAGTATTACAGCTTGTAATATTTTATACGTGCTTCATAAATTAACTAGGCTGGATTTCCATCTCTTATCTAAATTAACTTAGTCATAAAATCAGTTGTTGAATCAATCATAATGAAGATCATTACTCTCTTGTCCTAACGAAATTTAATAAAACAAATTATTGTTATTATGTTTTCCACTACCATAAAACTGAGTTTTTCTGCTTGTTTGATACAATAGTTTTACTTGTTACCAATATTTACAAAAGGAAAACGACATTAGATATGTTTCAAGAACTAGGCTAGGGCCGGTTCCACAATCTGCCGACAAAATCTATATATCTATGCATGCGCTCGAGTGTATCCGTAAATATTTAATTATGTATGTGTAGGCACGCAAATCTTGAAAACAAAGCAAAGATATTTATTGATTTTATAATTCTTTTAGTTTTAGAATCTCATAAAATCTAAGAACAAGTAAGATATATAATAAAGATATCCCCATATCTCAAAGATCTAGATTAATTGTTTTGGTAAGTCAAATGTTGATATTGATAGACATCAATAATCAAGAATTGATGAAATCGAGTCATGTTAGCTCTTAGGCCTAAAGCTCATCCCTTCATACAACTATAAATTGGGGTCTCGAATTCAGTTCAAAGACACCAAATCATAATTGAGGAGAATTTCTCTACTATGAAATTATCTTCAGTATTCAAAGTGCTCAAACGAAGTTCAAGGCATTCTTAATTAGTGACGTTATAAAGCCCAAAGTTCTAGTTAAGTCCAACATATGATCCGAAAACAATAATAAAGTCCTCCACATAGACATTATAAAACTCAAAGATCAATTCCAAGAAGATCGGAGATGCATATTTCTATCTCAAAGGCTGCTCAAAAATTGTTCAAGGATCAAACTGAAGAGAAAAATCAGAGGAGCAAATGGAGATCGCAGCCCACTCAAGCACTTCTTAATCCATTTTTGGAGTTTTAATCCACAATTTTGGATTTATGTGCAGTTTTGTATTCATCGAATTAAATACATATATTTGTGTTTACAATATGCTATCAGTTTAACGAGTATTTCATGTTTACTAGCTAGTCTCAAAATGAACCTAAATATATCAAAGTAGTATATATGTTAATCTATTATTTACTAATTAATTAAGATAGATTGAAAATTTGGAATATTTTAAAGTGCAGAAATCTTTATAATAAAAATAAAAATATTCAATTATATATACTATCAATGGAGAATAGTACGTCGCCTTATGAGACAGTCTCCACCCTAGAGAGTAGCAAGTATTTCCGGATATTTAATTAAGAAGAAGCCAATTAAAATGAAAATTAGGAAAAAGAACAAAATGAAAATTTGGTTACCCTACATTAAACATTAATAATTACATAAAGGCTGATAATTGTAGCTAGAAAGCAAAGAAGCAAGCTTCGAGATATATAGATCATCATCATATATATATAGATAGAGGTCAAATTATTACAGAAAATAAAATGTCGAAAACTCCAGACATTGAGGGCGCCGATAATGGTGGCAAGTTTTCAGCAGCAGCTTTGACAGCAAGAGTCGTGACGATGGCTCCTCTCATCGCGTCTGTCGCAGTTCTTCAGACCAACGACGCCACCTTCGACAACACCTCTGTTTATACTTACAAACGTGTTTTCTCTTACAAGTAACTCCAACACACATATATAAATCCCAATTTCATCTTAAAACACATGGATTTTCATTAATTTTCAATACAGACAAGGAATTAATCATCGATCAACGTTTCTGCAGGTACATGTTTTCTGTAGCGTTGTTTGGGATCGCTGCAAGTTTCTTCTGCGCAATACACTACATGCTGTGGAAGAAACGTCTGATCAGGGTTTAGTGTGAGACAGATGGAGTAATTTAAAATTATAATTTCTTAATTTATAATTATGGTCTATTAATTAATAATTAAGGTTTATTAATTCATAATTAAGGTTTATTAATTTATGGTTTATTAATTCAAAATTAAGATTTATTTTTCAAAATTAGGGTTCATTAATTCATAATTAGTGTTTATTAATTCAGAATAATTTACAAATAAGGTTTATTGAATTTAATTAATTTAATAATAATTAGTAAACTAAATAATTAATTAATTAATTAAAAATCAATTAGGAGGTGTCGCACGGAATACCACCCCTACCATCCCTATCTTAAAAGGCCATTATGCATTTACATTAATCTCAAATTCATATAAAAAATTACATTGAAACGACTCTCACAGTCTCATGCTTTGTTCCCTTTCTCTCTGTCCCCTCTCTTCCATCTGAAAATAATTTTTTTCTATTTTATTTCATCATGTGATATTTAAAGTTGAAAACATAATTCTCTAAAGAGTTAATTTTTTGCTTTTTGCTTAAATATATTATCAGATGGCGGCGGAGCTGGTGGCAAGAGGAAGTGGAGCAGCATTCTGTGCGACAGTGGATTTAAAGAGAGTAAATTGGACTCAAAATAATTCCAAGAAGCAAGATTTTCTGAGCGTAGGTTATGTAGGCGCAGCATTTGTAGTTGTTGGGTCAGGGTGCATCGCCAGCGTGGCCTCTTCCATTCATTCTTCACTGGCCCTCACTAAGACTACCTGACTATCTTTTTATTTATTATGTAACTCTGTGTGGTAATAATTAAATTTTCTGTACCAACTTCATCCTGGCTTTACTTGTCTTCAGCGGTGGAGCTACAATGAGGTCCGTGGCCTCCAACTTTTTTAGAAAACTACTATTATTATATATCCGTTTATAGTTTCAAAATGTGTTGTAGTATAACTGGTTAAGAATCTTGTCTCTCTCTCTAAGGTCGTGGGTTCGAAATCTTTCCAGGCGTTCCTTTTTCTTTCTTTTCTTTTTTCTTCGTTTTCCTTTTCCTTTCTTTTCGTTCCTCTGTTTTGTGTCCTTCATTTCGTTTTTCTTTTATTTCTCTATTTTGTACTCTTTATTTTCTTTTCTTTTTTATTTCTCTACTTTGTAGTCTTTTTTTTTCTTTTTTCTATAATTTGTTTTATCTTGATAAGCTAAAAGATATATACAAATAATAAAGTTTTATATGTAAATTAATGATCAATCAATTTTTTAAAAAAGATTATGATAAACTTATTATAGTGTTAATGGGGAGAAATACCCCAAATATTAACTTCAATACTCTTTTTAACCCATATGTTAAGTTGCTACTCTTTTTATCCAATTTAAAATAAAATTACGAAAATATCCTTAATCATTTTCGAAAAATAACAGACGCTGCAAAAGTTTTGCCAACAGACTGTGAAATCAGTCTGATTTACTTAAATTTTTACAGATAAGTAGTTGGCAATTGAATGTGTTGGCCGCCGGATAATCAAAACACATGGTTGGCCGCCAGGAATGGGTTAGCCGCCAGAAATTAAGGCTAAAAAGGTTGTTGGCCGCCGGGTTAGGGCGTTGGTCGCCGGAAATTGGCGTGTATTTGAGGTTGACCGTCGGAAATTGCATTCAATGCGTGTAGTTGTGCGTGTAGTTGAGGTTGGTCGCGTGTAATAAATATCTTTTTATTTATTTATATATTTTGAATTTAAATCTAGGCGTGACACAAATATAAACACAATACAAACACACACGCAGACACAAACTCAACATAAAATAGAGAGAATCGTTTTGAGAAAGGTGGGGGAGAAAATTTTTCGATTATTTGAGGAGCAACTTAAGCAATTTTTTCTCAAAAACCAGAAAAAGGTAAATAAATTATTGATTTAATATATTTATTATTAGATTTTGTCATTATGTTTTAATTATTGAATTATCATCATGTTTTATCGTATGATTTATTATTAGCTTTTCTCAAAGCAACTTAAGCATTTTTTTCTCAAAGAACCGTATGATTTATCATTAGGTTTTAATTATTGAATTATGTTTTAATTATTGAATTTGTGATTGAATTATGTAAATAATATTAATAATTTATTTTAACATGTTTAAAAAAACAAAAAAACTACAAACACGCATAAAATGACGGAGGCTTTCACAAAAATGGGTTGGCCGTCGACGAAGTGCCGCCGAGGTTAGCCGCCGTTGAGCACACATCGGCGGCTAACCCCTCCGACGTTATTTCGGCCATGGCTAACCCATTTTTATGAAAGCCGTCATTTTATGCTTGATTATGGTTTTGCTCTTACATTTTGTGAATATCGATTTATTATTAATTAATTATGATTTTATAAAATATTATTTATTGAGTATGTTTAAGAATATGTTTAAAAATAAAACCATAATCAAGCATAAAATGACGAGTTTCAGAAAAATGGGTTAGCCGTCGTCGAAATGCCGCCGAAGGGGTTAGCCGCCGATGTGTGCTCAACGGCGGCTAACCTCTCCGGCGGCACTTCGACGGCGGCTAACCTATTTTTCTGAAAGCCGCCGTCATTTTATGCCTGATTATGATTTTTACTCTTCTGTTTTATGAATACACGATTTAATTATGATTTTGTTAAATATTATTCATTGATTATGCTTAAGAATATGAATTTTTTGTGTAGATGGAAAACCTTGAGACATCACTTTGAGATATAATGGTAATTTTGAGGATGTGACTACATTGGAGGGACTTCACGGGTTTTGCCCGTTCACGATGAGTCCATTTTTAGCTTGATCTACAAAATTAACCATATCATGTTGGCTGATTCATTGACCTTAAGTTATCGATTATGGTATTTATCAAAAACTGCACGTGGTAGGATATTAAAGTATCCATTGACGTGTCGAGAAGAACTTGGGCGCTTGTTCGTGGTGGAATCATGTCCTATCCTATACGTTGTTCACGCCAATACTACAAACGTTCAACAATCTCCAGAATTTTATGTCCCAACGTTAGATCCTCCTCGGAGTGAAGGGCACAGATATAATGCACAATCTTGTGAATTCGAATATTCCGTGGAAGGTATTGAAAGATATGATGGATTAGATTGGTTTGGTGACGTTGGGCAACAGCATGAAGAAGTCTATGCCAGTTCTTCAAACGCGCCCTATCATGGTAGTGAGTCATATGATGCATGGAGCGATGCCCCTGGATGGGACGAGGAACCAATAAATCATCTTGGATTAAACAATTATGATCCAGAACGAATTCATGAAGTTTATTCAAGATTGAATATCGATTCATCGCCCGCTGCGCACGAGGAACAAACAACATCACCCTCACATGATATTCCAGAAGATCGACCTGAGGAAGATGGAAATGAAGACCAATCTATCCCCTCGTCTGAGGCTGAAACTGATTCGGACGTTCCTGAAGATATGCCCGAGAATGAGATGATAAATTTTTCACTCACTGAATTTGCAGGTTGGGTCCGTCGAGAAGGCGGGTTGAGCACACTTTTTGCTGCAATTAACTCAAGCAGCCACTCGGAATTGAGCATGATGCCGAGCGTTGCAGAACTTTCTAATTGGTTAGTTACAGTTATTTCGTTGGACGCGACAGCGTCAATTGAGGCTCGTGAACATGACCTATCGAGACTGGATGAGCGAGTTGTGCGAGAAGTCTTTTACGACAAGAAGATGAACTTTATTGTCGTTGGGTTATGAAATATGAAGCGAGGTGCGGAGGCGTTGTCTGCGTTCGGATGCAAGACGTTCAACATTTAAGTGCAAGCACTCCGAACAGTGCAACTTTGATTTGCGGGCTACTGTTGCTCATGGGATATGGGGAATTCATAAGTTTACTGTTGAACATACATGTGACCGCGAGTTGGGACGAGTTGCACGGATAAAGGCACATTCGAAGGTGGTTACATCGTATGTAGCACAAAAAATACGAGATGATGGTGAGATCCCTAGGCCGAGGTCCATTACGACGGAGCTGCAGCGTGAATTTTGTATTAGTATCAAATACAATGTCGCTTTGCGAGCATGGAATATTGGGATTGAGATGATATACGGCCGACATGAGGAGTCGTTTCGTCTATTACCTCAATACCTCTATATGTTGAAACAAGCGAATCCGAGCACTGTCTATGATTTTGAAGTAGGGGCTGATGGTAGATTCGTACAGTGTTTTGTTGCTCTCGGAACTTCTATTGGGCCATTCTATTTTTCTCTTAGACCTGTGATCGTAGTCGACGACACTCATCTCAAGGGCAAGAATAGGGGTATTTTATTCGTTGCAGTGACGAAAGATGCCAACGAGCAAGTTTTTCCATTGGCATATGGTGTTGGACCGATCGAAAATGATTTAGCGTGGAAGTGGTTCATCTCGAAGGTTCGATTTGTGTATGGTAATATTGATCATCTCTTGATTGTTTCTGACCAGCATGTCTCCATTGCTAATGCTGTTAGGAGTGAGTTTCCTAATGCCACTCACGCTATATGCTTTTACCATTTGCTCGGACATATTAAGAGTTTTGGAAAAAAAAATTCGAAGTTGTTAGAGATGTACAAAATAGCTGCATATACGTACGATGAAGCTGAGTATAATCGTTCTATGAACATCATCAATAGATTATGTCCTAATGCATATAATAAGTTGATTAGTATTGGACCAGAGAAGTGGGCTCGATCGATGTGTCCTGTGCGGCGTTAATAGTTTTCTCACATCAAATGCGGCAGAGACTTTGAATGGACGATTGTTGTGGGCGAGACGACTTCCCATTTGCTCGATGCTGGAGGAAATTCGACTTATTACAGAGAAATGGTTTAGCGAGAGAATGGTTGCTGCACAAAATAGCGATGGCCATCTGAGTGAGGTGGCAGTTACAAAGCTTAGCGCAGAAGTTACAAAAAGCCGACGTTATAGTGCGGGGAATACAGGTGATAAGAAGTACAAGGTTCGAGCTGGCGAACAAAGCTTCATGGTCAATCTATATGATAAAAGATGTGAATGCCGCGAATTTGACCTAGACACCATGTCGTGTTCTCATGCGATCGCAGCAATTAGGTATGTTATAATTTAATTTGTGTATGTTAAATTAACGACTTTCTCACTAATAAAATATTTGTTCTAGGGAGGCCGGTGAATCGATCGAGTCATACGTGGATGATTACTACACATGGATTATTTAGTCGATACATATGTTGGTTCAGTAAATGATCTTCATCCGCGAGAACATTGGGATGTACAGGAAGAGGTGGTTCAGATCATGGTATTGCCTCCTATTGTACGTCGACAGGCTGGGCGCCCAAGACAGAGTCAATTTCGAGGTGGTGGCAAGCGACCTGCACATAGACCCAGTACTAATGAGTCATCTGGTAGCAGACGTCGAGCGCCAAAGAAATGCAGTAAGTGCGGTGAGCCTGGACATATGCGTACAACGTGTGCTGGGAGATGGGATAATTGGAATTTTTAGGCTCCATTGTTTCTCTTATTTTGTTGTTAGAAATAAAATTAAAATGGTTATTCTATCAATTTTGTTAAGTATATATATATATATATATATATATATATATATATATATATATATATATATATATTAGCTATCAATTTTTTTAAGAATTTATAGAAGAAAGTAATAATTATGAAAATAAATAATCATACACCTAGGTAATATGAAGATTTCTCTATGCCAAAATTAGTATTTAAATAAAAAAACACCAATCTTTTAATTTAAATGAAAATTAGATAACAACTTAGTTTTGGTTCAAAATTCAAATTATATCACTATTTCACATTTTTAGAAACACGGATTATTGTGGAAATAATGATTCATAACTAAAATATTTCAATCATAATGAGGGACATGTATTACTTTACATTCCATTTTATTTTTCTTTTCTTGATATATGGCTAATATAGTTATGTAGAATATAACATACGCAATTTTTAAGATATATTCAATATATATGTATTAGATATATCTATTGAATATATATACAAGTTGAATATATATATTCAATATATATTGAATATATATATATATATATATATATATGTTGAATCATTAATTCAAATATTGCAATATTCAAGTAAATACACTCAAATATAAATAAGGTTATTACATAATAATTAGTAACATGTTTCGACCACTTTCTACGACTGTCGTTCACATAATTCAAAGATAGAATCAGTTATATTCTTTCGGTAGCCATATACATTCTCATTACCCCACTCAATGCTCGGGGAACCTGAAATATGTGTTCGACGTACATGCACGTAAACGTTTTCATCATTGGTTACATCTTGTCGATCGAACCGGTCATCGAGCAGCCACTCTAAACGTCACCTCATGCGGAAAGGCACAAACACCGAGTGAGTTATTTTCAAACCAATGAGATTTGATTAAGAAATGTGGCCATAACATCTTCAAGCCATACCAATTCATCATTCGCTGCTCTTGGTCCCGGGGGTCTAATACATAATATATCGAATTGAAAATTTCACACACCCCGCTCCCTATGTGCATTCGACACAAAATGATGCGACCTCTACTAAAACAAGGGATGGTGATCTGTAAAAAGAGATTCAATTTTGTAAAGGCACAAACAAAAATCTATTTTATAATTAGTCACTGTATAAATAAGTTACCTGTTCAGCATGAAGCCATTGTCTATGACTTTGGCCCACCCTTCTACCACGGGTTGTCCGATACCAATTATTATTTGGAGCCCACATAGCTATAACATTCTCTAGTGATTGTTGTGATTGATTATTCTCAAAAATATGCAGCCATGATCGACTGAGATACAACTGTTCAGCAAGAAATATTTATTCAATATATATATTATATACACATATATATTCACATCTATAAGAAATACGAAATATATACTTACAAAAATCGGTGTCCAAAATAATCCTGTTTCACTATTGACCTCATCCAACAAGTCCCGCCGTTTATTAATCTCGCCTCGGATGCATCATGTACAAATCAAGATCCTGCAATAAATAATTTATTTTTTAAATAACGATTTCATATATGAAAATACAAATAGAAGTGATACTTACCCCCATGTCAAGATCGGCAGAAGGATCTTCGATGCGAACAAAATCCATGTAGGTTAGCGTGCATCCACTGTCTCTAATAATCACGGAACCCGTCCTTGCCTCAATAAAATTTTCATAAGAAGCGAATACACTATCGGGGATAGGACGAGGCATAGGACTATTCATGTACGGTGACCTCAATGCAGCTGCAATGAACCTTACTCGTTTGCTTCTACGAGTTAGCTAATTTTTGGTTTAAGCAACAGAGTTAGAAAAAGTAAACATATCAAATATGATGCAATAATATAAAATAAGATAATTTACCAATTGTCTCGGCTGTTCCATATGCATCTCTGGCATGGAATGACGAGCTGGATCCTCACTGTGTGATGGGCTGATGCCTCCAGAGCTAGATCCATGGACCTGTAGAGACTGACGATGAGGTGTATAATCTGTCTGTGGTACAAGAGACGTCGGATCTGCTAGATTAGTCTGCTGGGGTACATCTGAACCCGACGTAGGAGTACGAGTAAAAAGTTGCCGCCCCTGATCGTCACTCCGCATCGACGGTGGGGTAGTTCCACGACGGGATGACGTATATGCCTCTGTACTATGTGAACATCTACATCGAGTCTTCTCTAGCATAGACTCAAACCACGTCTTCAGTCCTTGAATATTCTCTCTAACCACATCATGGATCGTGTCTGTGATCCAACGACGATCATGTTGACTCAGACGTCTGTGGTGCTCACCGTCACTGCTCGATGAAGAGGAACGTGGCTGTCTCGTACGCTTCCTTGTATCCTGTCTGCATCCCCCTATATCATGTCGTCGTCCATCGTCCGACGCATGCTCTCTCTCCACAGACTGACGTCGTGGCTCCTCAGGCTCTGCATCAATCTCTTCAACAACAGAAGTGTGTGCCCTCGTACTCGTACTGGTCGCCGACTAACCCCCACGTCATGATCAGTAGAAGGCCCTGCTCTAGAACGACGGTGGGGCTGTGCTCTAGTGCGGGACAAGGGTTGTTCCCCGGGCGTACAAATGAGAACGAGTCTCCTGTAGTTCACGTCTAGTGCACCCAGATATAGAGATGACGTATAGTACGGCATGCTCCTCTCATAGTCGTCCGGACTAATCAGAAAAGCAGTTGCCCTACAATAAAACAAAACGTATTACTATATATTTGAATAGAAAACATATAATATAATGAATAAATAAAATTATTGAACAATAATAATACCTCACGATCGAGCAGTGTGTATCCTCGTCAATCATCTTCGTGAACTTCCACCTCATACATCTAGGATACGCATCCCCCCGGACATATTTCGCAACCATCGCGCCAAGATCCGGAATGATCTCTAGTGACCAAATATATAATACCCACGACGGTCCGTATAAGTGGCATTGGTCTTCATATTCCACATGTAGTATTGAAGAATTTTATATGCATAGGCAGCCCATGGAAATCTGGCAAATACGTCCAGATCGTCAACTAAGACCCAAATCCACGGATCCACAGGTCGTGGTAAGTCGATTCCAAGAACGAATGCGTAAAGAACTAAGACGTGGGCCACACGAAGATATAGATGACCGTCATCATCATCAATCGGACGGTCCATATCAAAGAATCTCACACCTAGATTCTCTATACTAGTCCCTCCGCCACCAACAAACCTTCGATAAATCTCAACAGATCGCGGATCGTACTCGGTTGTAGGATCGAAAGATGACGCCCAAAAACTCAAACCGTCACGGCGCAAAATCCGAAAAGGAAAACTAATTCTTCTTCCATTGATAAAAAACCAAATCTCCTGATCTTCAGCACTGGGGGGCTTAATCTGTCGGGATACCATATGGTGCAAACTCATGTTTGACTTGGATCCAGGTTCCCAACCAACTAAGTGACCAAACACCCTTGCTTAAACCTATCCACCATTGTTCACCGCCTATATCTCTCAATCTCATAATGACCCTTCTGAAATAATTGGGCTTGAAGTACGTGCTGATTGTGGACGGACGATTGATGGTCTCGGGCCTTAAGAACTCGATGAAATAATTCGAAACAACATAATGAACAATAATTCGAACCATAATGAACAATTCGAACCATACATCAATTCGAAACATAATGAACAATTCGAACAATAATTCGAAACATAATGAACAATTCGAACATACATCAACATAATTCACAAAAATATACAAACAAAAATATAACCAAACAAAAAACCCAAAAAATGTACTCATTGTTGTGAAGAAGAAGCCATAGCCATGGGGGGAGAGGGTTACGGGAAGAGAGGCGTCGGCCACCGGGTTCACGTGTGAGGAGGGTTGGCACGGGAAAAGGGAGGGAGGGGGTTGGCCGTTGAGTTCACGTGTGGGGAGAGGGTTGGCCACCGGAAAAGGGAGGGAAGGGTTGGCCGTCGGAAAAGAGAGAGAGAGGGTTGGCCGCGGCGAGGAAGGAGGATGGTTGGCGCGGTGAAGCAGATGGGAGGAAGGTTGGCTGGGTTCACGGTTGGCGTGAGAGAGAGAGAGCTCGGAGAGGGTTGGCGTGAGAGAGAGATGGAGCAAGGTTGGGCGTGAGAGAGAGAGAGAGAGAGAGCAAGGTTGGCCGGTGAGAGAGAGAGAGAGAGAGAGAGAGAGAGAGAGAGAGAGAGAGAGAGAGATAGAGATAGAGTAAAATTTGAATTAAAGTAGTACCGTGTGAATCCGCGTGCTTGTCTTATTATATTGGGAAGGTTAAAATTATACACTTGGTTAGAAAGAGTAGCAAACTTAATAAATGGGACAATATGAGTATCAAACTTAGTATATAGGGTATATAAAATTTTCTCCCCTTATTATAATAGTCACTAGTAATATTTATTTAAATTTATTCTAATAAGTTTTATATGTGAATTTATTTTAGATTCAATTGTTGATTTGTGATGGGTACAAGAAAATCAAGATTTGAGTTTTGTAAGATAATACCATTTACAATATTAACACTTATAATTTTCTTATTATTTTATTTTTTATAGCTATTATTGATTGATTGTTTAGTTATTTGTAAGTAAATCTTATTATTTTATTTTTGTAAGATATTAAAATATAATGAAGAAGAAATATATTTAGTATAAACAATTACCTCCATTCAAATAATATTACACTATGATTTAAATTATTACCATGTCTCATTTAAAATATCCCACTTTCCTTTTGTGGGTTGTCCCATTACAAATGTCTCATTCCATTTTAGAAAGTAATTATTTATTCAAAAAGTATGGGCCATACTCAATTTTTTTATCAATTTAACTACTTTATACCTATCTCCTAAATACTCGTGCCCAAAAGAAAGGGGACACTTTAAATGGGATGGAGAGAGTATTATTTTTAAATTTTGATTTTAAAATTATAATTAATTAGTTCCCCCAAGAAAAATTTCGGCTTCGTCACTGCTTGTCTTCTCTTCTCAACTGTCATTTGGCCTTCACCCAGATAGATACCTCTAAAAACTTGAGGTTTTTTAGTGTTTTTTTTAATAAAAAAATTTGGATCAAAATGACGTCATTTCGAATGTTCGGGTTGAAAAAAAAGATGTCACCTCAAATAAGATATCATCCTAATTGACAAACATGGATTTTTAATGATTTATGATGAATATCGTGGCTTATTTTTTGGTGGAAATCATGTTTGGAATGAGTATTTGATTAGTTATGTTTATATTTGAAGATATGATACTCGTTGACATCTTTTGCCATTTTTTAGAAAAATCGAAGAACAAATTGAAGAGTTTGAAGTAATTAGGATTAAAGTACAGTTCGATAGAAATTTGTAAGCAAAAATGGTACCGGATTAGAGTTCAAACGAGTGATAACGAGACAAAACAAGAAAGTCGCACAGTCTACCGCAAATTGTGGAGAGAATTTTGAATTTTCACCTATTTTCGGGATATTTCCTATTTTGTATATTTTGATTCCTACTTAGACCCAATTACCTTCTCCCACTATAATTGATCCTATTTGGATTCAATTACTTTCTCCAATAATAATTGATCTCTACTATGATTACTATGCATATTTCAATCCTTTTATGATTCAATAGGGTTTCTCCACCTATAAACACATCTCTCATATACTTGAATTTTCACCATTCCATCATTCAACTATTCAATCTTATCCCCATTGATCATTTTTTTTCATATTTATTAGAGTTTTATTTTATTTTAGAGCTTTTTGTAAGAGTAGGGTTTTATTTATTCAAGATTCAACTTGAAGTTCTTCATTGTGGAATTCCTACACATATTTTTATTATCTATTTCAATTATGCTTTTCTTTATTTCTTCTTATTTAGTTATCGTCATGAGTAGCTAAATTTACATTGATTTCAGGGTTGACATGATTTAATAGAATTTTATGTGAATGATCTATTGAGCCTATTTATCTATCAATTTATGATTTATGAATTTTGGGCTATTTTAAGCGTAGATAACTGACCATTATTGATGCATTCTAGTTGCATGATTAAATACTTAGCGGTTTTAATTGAGTCATCATACTCAGGAATTCATAATACGTCTAAATACTTTGTGGTTCTACAATTAATTGTAGGAGAATAAATATTGTTCAACTATTTGGAGTTTATATATGTTCTTGAGACCTAGCGAAGATAGGACGTATATTAATCTACTATCACAAGCCTCCCGAGAGGGAGACTGTGGTTATTTGTAAGGCTGGTAATTTTCGATACGATACGAAAATACGACACGAACATGAATGAAATTAACGAGTTAGTGTTCAGCCTTATCGTGTTCGTGTCCTTATCGTGTCGACACGATAATTTCGTGTCGGATCCATGTTGTGTTCGCGTAACACGATAATTTTCGTGTTGCATTCGTATTCGTATCGGATAATGTCGTTTTCGTATAATTTGATAATATTTATATATATTTAATAATAATTTAATTATTATTTTATATATTTTTATTTCTTTTATTATTTTATTTTCTAATTTTGATTTGAATTTGTTGTTTCGTTTCATGTCTTGTCGTTATCGCTTCGTGTGAACACGAAAAAAATCGTATCATATTCGTGTTCGTGTCGTGCTCGTGTCGTGTCTGTGTCAGTATATTTTGTATTGTGTCGTGTCGTTATTGTGTCGATACGATAACGACCCGACACGCACGAATTGACAACCCTAGTTATTTGCATGATTCTTCATCTGAATTGATTTAATTAATGTTTTTCCTAGGATCAGTCTTTTACTTTGATATTTTTCTATATCTGTTTTACTTTGCTCTTGTTATTTATTTTCTCAAATTTTTCAAATCTCTCTACATCTTTATTTTTGCTTGGATAATTGTGACACGTTTGTGTTTATTACTTATTGTATATTTTTATATTTTTTTGTCCTTGTGGATACAATACTCTGTTTGCTAACTAACTACATTGACATCATTTAATTAGTTACGGTTATTTATTGTTATGATTTTAATGATCACTAATCACGATTCTGATACTTAAAAATTGATTCGGACCAAAGTCAAGGTATTATTAAAGTTCATGACATTTATGAAAATTTTAAAAATTGAGGATAAACTAAAAATCGTTCAAAGTTGAGGCAATAAACTATAATTAATCCCATAAAGATTTTCAAGATACAACATATATATTTCCTAACACAAAGGCAAGTGAATAAAATATAATATAAAAACAAATCAAGGATGTATGATATGTTATGTAGATATTTTAGGATTATTTGTTGATTTATGGAGCCTAAATGCACCGTGAATCCGACCATGTGAGCGAAGATCCAAATATTTTGTGTTTGTTTTGTTTATTTGGACCTGTTTGTATTTAGGACTTGATTGGTGCTGACCATTTCATAAATATGTAGGGAAATCTTATTTTAACCCTCTCCCGATGATCTATCTTGGATGTTTAATTCACCATACATTGATTATATGCCTAGCATGCACCTATATAATTAATTGCAAAACGTAGGGGTTTTCTCGTGTTTACCTGCGAATCTGTCGAGGTAGATCAAGACTCGTGCTTTGATCTTCTGGGCTATATCCCGGTTGCCTAAACTCCAATGTCAAGTGAGGACAATCTATGGAGAATGCTATAGAAAAACGTCTATTTCTTCTCACTTAATTTTTGAAAATTCTCACTATGTGTATATAGTAATTCTCGAAAATAATGCTTGAGGATTAACCTTGATTTTCTCTCTCACCTTATATTTATAATGCAACCCTAAACCCTATCAAGATAGGATTTATGCATATCTAATAAATATAATCTTATCACTTAAGATAGAGAGGATCAAGCTGAGTCCCAGTGGGACTCTGAGAGAGGTGGACGATTTTCACAAGCTCCAGGCCTGGATGGGCCAGCCCAGTGATCAAATGCAAGGAATAAAGATGAGCCTCAAATAAATTAATTATCTTATGTTCATTTCGAACATAAATTAATTTATAAACATTCATTCATGCCACTAGAGAATAAATGTTGACTTACCTCTTTATTACCGAAGTTGAGTCGGGCTTGCACTTAGACTTCACGAATCCTCGTATTTAAGATATCGCACGTCCATTAATTATTTACAGCGATTTGACTACTTAAAATAATTAATATCTTTAATTCCTTAGCAAGATCACTCAACCTTATTATTGTACTTGAGATAACTCAACTGCGGGGTTTAGTACAATAAACCTTTGAGCTCCTTAAGGGACGTCATCATCCTAAACGGATATGATGACTCGACATGTAACTAGCATGACATACAAGATCGCCACCACCCAAGATGCAGAGAATCTTGGGTTATCTCATGTAACCTCACCCATAACAAGTCAAAGTGATGGTCAAGAACTCATACTCACCTAATACCTTATCGAGGTTTAGATCATCGTAAGTCACCGAGATCTAGGTTCTTCACAACGGTCGATAGAAGAACTCATCTCATCGTGATCCATCAATACGTCGAGACGTACCAGCATAGACAAACAACCAAGTCAAGTCACTTCTTATCTACACTGCAGCCTATACCGACAACTCATCCTCAAGTTGTCTCAGTTGTAATACTTTTTATATCTCATTAAGCTTGACCAATCATACAGATTTCTGTGATCTACAACACACTGTATGATCTAACTTATATATGAGATAAAGGGACATACATATGCAATCAAGTAAATAATTCAGATAGGAGATTGTAATAGTGGTAACAGGAAACATTGTATACAAGCTCAACCAAAACTGCTTCCAGTATACAAATCCAACAAAATATGCACATAATTTCCTGTATTTTATATCAAAATACAGTGTAAAATGCAGTCTAGTAAAGACAAACTAAATATTCATCAACTTTCACAGGAATTCATCATTATTTTTGTAAAATATTTATGACGTTGTGTATTCGTTTCCAGATGTGTATTCGTTTCCAGATGTGACACAAATTTGGACGACTCGTCTGCTCTGCAATTTTGCTTTTGATGAAGAATTTTGTTACAATTAATATCCCTTTGTAGCAGCGTTCTTTTTTCTTCCTTCAAAATTTTCTCTCAAGGAAAGTTCATTAATTTATCTATTAATCAAGCTTCAAAGTTAACAGAAGGTTCAAACGACAAAATCGAATTCAAAATTCAGTAGCGAAAGCTTGGCAACAATATAAACCTTTTTTGGTTGGTTAGTGGAATTATTTGTCACAATCGAGGTGTTTTGGCAAGTAATTACATTTTCTGTTAAATAAGATTGATTAATTAGAATGATATTCTCAGTAATTTTTTTGTCATTTAATGAGCTGTACAATTAATTGTGTGGCTTCTTGTCCTGACTCATCATAAATTAATTAAAACCATTGGACCAAATTTCATCATGTATGTCTATTTACATTTGTCCATTAATTAATGAGTGATGATATTCGACCATAATGTGACCGGTCATAATTAGATTTATTTAATAAAAATTATTTATTTAATATTTGATCTATTAAAAAATTGATTTTATATTAAAACCATCTTATGGAATTACCCTATCGAATGAAAAATTAAATTTAAAATAAAAATGATAAATTTAATATTTTTCAAAATAGGTGGGAAAATGATATTTATGTAAAACTATTAACGCATTAATTTAATATTATTATTTTGTTAATTAATTATATTGATAATTACTAAAATATCTCCGTGTGGCCAACCATAATGTGGCCGCATAGTTTTATTGTTAATTATATCATAGCTGGCTTCATCTGGAAGAAGTTAAAACTGGTTTTATGCTTTTTTGATAAAAATCGACGTTTATTGGAGCAAGGCCAACTAAAGAAATATTTACAGCATGTTAATTTCAAGAGCTAATATAAGTCAATGATAATTAAGTGTTTACTTTAATAATTTTTTTTTTTTAAAAGTATGTTTAAAGGAAAAAGAAATCCATTATATATCAGAAGTGGGTTCGCAGTCTAATTAAGATAGGTATTTTGATTGATTGTCTCATTTCACATTTTTCCAATTCGGAGATAAAAACTTGTTTGCATCGTCAAATTAAGCACTACAAGAATATGCACGATCAACGATAGAATTGTTCGTCGTTATACCGAATAAGTCCGTCGGTGATCTTAAATCCCGACGGAATAACAACGGAAACAGGCCGTCGGTACAAACATAGTCGCTATTCCGATCAACGACGGACTACGAGTCCGTCGTTGAATCACCGACGGATCAAAGACGGATATAGACGTCGTCGTTGATCGTCGTGAATGTTTTAAAAAATAAACCCATTTTTTCACATTTATCGTACTCAGTTATCGACGATCACCTGTTTTATCCATACCTTAACAAACTCAACAATTCATCATTCAATTCAATAATACCTCAACAAACATGAAATCTCAATTCAACATTCAATTCAAATACATTAAAATAACTAAATTAACTAAATCGTATAATCCATTCAAATACATTCAATCCATAAAGAAAACATATAAATATAATCCATCATCCAGAAGGAAAATAAAAACAAAGTGTGCAAGCCCAGAGTGTGAAATAAATAATACATAACAATGAGTATGATCAATAGGGAGGAGGAGGAGGAGGTGGTGGTGCAAGCCCAGAGTGTGCTAGAAGCTCATCCAGTATGCGCTGCTGAGCTTCTAAGCGTGCCCTCAATGTCTCGTGCTCTTCGTCTTTCTGTTGTTGAAGCTACTCCATCCTTGTTGATGTGAACGATGTTATAAGCATCGTAGAGACAACTGCTTGGATGAACTCATTTCTGTGCAGCCTTTTGCAACCAAACAAAAAATGTAATCATACAATCTATATAACATTAGTAATAAAAGAAAGTCATAACATCTATATAAACATTACCAACTCAGCAGCATACTGAAGAATTGGTTTGGAGCCTCCCTTGTGCTTCACTTGCCCTGTTCCTGGTCCTGCAGGCTCTGACATGCGACACTGCCTCGCAATCTCTGACTTCCCCTTCACTTTTTTAGTGTCCCAATAAGCAAGCCAAGCAGACCATTCATCATCGTGGATGCAAGGAGGTCTCGCCCTACTCTCGTCATACCTTGTGGCCTTGATGCCACAAACAAAGTCTCTGTAGCGCCGTGCGGCACTAGGCATCTGATACGAAGGTCCATCCTTTTGTTTCCTCGTTTTTTCTCTAGGTTCTTGATCACACTCTGTGTCTGAACTCAAAGCTCCTTCGTATTGAATGACAACACTCAAACCATCTTCCTCGTATTCAATTCTGTACGAGTTGCCATGTTCCTTCAATTTTGCTAAGATAAGCATATAATGAGGATCATCATTCTCCTCATCATTATAGAAATTGTAATGATGGTCTTCATTATTGTATCTTAGCTTTTCATTCGACTCCGCCCTCTTCTGCTCATCACATATTCTTAACAGATGGTCCATGTATTCCTTGTCCATGCTGTTTTCAAGCAGCAATTTTTTAATTCTACCTGATTCATCGCAGGATAATGGTTGTGATTATGAGCAGCATCAAGATTCATCGCATGATTATCCTGCGATGATCTTGATGCTGCTCATAAATAATTAGTAATTAAAATAATAATTAAAATTAAAAACGGTTTTCGGTTCCGAACCGTTCGGTTATCGGTTAACCAATAACCGAAATTTTTTCAACTCTGGAACCGAAACCGAACCGATAACCGAATTTATCGGTTTTCGGTTAACCGAATTTGTCGGTTTCGATTCGGTTCCGATTCTAACCGAAAACTAAACACCGTTTAGACACCCCTACTTATCACTCTAAATTTGTCTTTGGTCCTGCTAATAATTACAAATTTGAAAATTTGTAATCGTACTTAATGATGCATACAAAAAGTGTTGTTTTCATCAATCAATTTCTTGTTTTGAACAACTTAGTTTGGACAAACACTTCAACGGCAGATCAAATGAGATGATGATAATATAAAAAATAAAACTTACACCTTAGAAAATTCCAAGTTTAAAACTATGAGTCGAGTCTAGCTAAAACTAATCTGGCGAAAAGTTTATGGTAAAACACCGGGCAGAATATAGCACCTAGCTTCTCCTATATCTCAGAGACCATATTTCAAAACCATATGTTAATAATATTAATATAATAGAGAATTAACTATATATTCTGGAAAGAAATTCTAATATAGATTTATAATGTGCTTCGGAAAGAATAATGGATATATTAAATGAAGGATTATTTCTAGCAGAAATTCTACTATAGATCAATAAAGTGCTTCCGATATAATAATGGATAAAATGAAGGATTATTTCGTGCTAGAAAGTAAGCAACATTAATTGAACATCACAAAATGATATTTGCCCTCATTTTCTGAAGGTCATTTTCATACATAATCACACCATAAAGCAAAAATACACATTAATTGTTTGTAGATTATTCCCCCTCTGTTTTTTTAAATATCCACCGCCATTAAGTTATACATAATTAATCAAGAAAATACAGAAATATACTCTTATAATCTTACTAATTATCATGATAAATGCATACATTTAACCAATTATTAAATTCCAAAGGTAAAAAGATGACACTTACTAATAATATATACATGCGTAACGTACTTACTAATAATTAATATATAGTACCAACTAATCTTGTCCCAAATCTTCATCTATTATTGCTATTCCTTGTAAACAGTTTTTGTTCGCACAGTGGTAATTAATTAAAGAATTATTTACAGAACCGATATTTAGGCAGCCGTTGCTATATAAATTGGAATAGAGTAAATTAAGGGACCACCAATTTATTTAATTATAATTAATGTCAATTCTGAGAAGTTCCATCGTGTGACCTAGAATATTACCCACACATGCAATCATCCCAGTTTTTAGCCACCTTTAATTGCTCATGTAATTGTTACAAGGAAATGAGGATTTTTTAACCCAAATCTGCTAGCTCTTAATCAAATGAGTTCAGTCCATAAAAGTAAAAATATAATTTTTAAACTCTCAAATCCAATTATCTTTAATTCACATATCCAAATCAACTCTCTCTATATATATGTGGTGCGATTGCAAACATATATTAATTAGTGTATTACGATAAAATAATTGGCAAAGTATGGCTCGTACAACTCTCGCAACACAAGCTGATGAGGCCGCTCACACACCACCACCACAGTCTCCTCCTCCTCCTCCTCCGTCGCTGCCGCTGCCGCCACCACCACTGCTGTCGATTGCTCGAATAGGCATGATTGTGAGGATCATCACCTTGGCTTTTCTCATACTGTCAGTGAGCCTCTTAGCTTCCAATTCGACCACCATCATAGTCAACGATTCCGCCACCAATGTTCACTTCAACGATGTTTACGCCTACCGGTCAGTTCTTTATTGTATATCCAATTCGATCATTTCATGTATAACAAATATACATACATCTATCTATCCATGTATCTACATGACCTTCACACACACACACACACACACACAGAGTTACACTTATATATGTGTATATAGGTGAATGATCAAATAAAAGCCATTTTTATTCTGTTAAATAGAAACTAATATAGTTCATGGCTCTTGACTGGTGGATGATCAAGATTGACTTTCAAAAGGGATTAAGTTCTTTTCGAATAAAATAATATTTTCCGTATGATAAACTCTTTTACTTGCACACAGTAAGGGCATGCAGCTGACTTAATCCCCCACCAATCAATGTGTTTTATAAAAATTTATACTTTTAAAGCCGTCAAATATTTTTGAGTATTTGCGATCTTGTAAAGCTCCCACCATCAGATTGAATCGCAGAAAAATTAGTTTATCGAAATCTCGAACTCGAAATTTATAAAATCCAATCACCATCAATATTAGTATAATTTTTTTGGCCCATTTATTCGCTCGAAAATTTTAATTTCGTTTTCGACCCGATCCCAACAAAGGGTATCGAGCCGGGTTCACGTTAACATGATGTTTATCGTTATGTGTTGGCATGGATAAATTGTTAATTATGCTAGAATTTATTTTGTTATTGATAGCATGAACGAAACTGAAAATCGCATGAATGTTTATGAATATTGTCTTGCCGTATTTCATCAAACATTTTGTGAGCGCCAAGTAAATGGACGTGTTGTGGTAGGAGACAGCCATGGTGATCGAGGTATGTGACGCCGAGGCCACCATGGGTGTTTAGGACTGCCTCAATGTGTTCCATTCACTCGAGTCGCCACGTGAGATTGAGATTTATCTCAAGTTTTGTCTAAATGAGTGTTAGGTAAATGTGATATCGCTTTTATGACTAATGTCGTCATATAAATCGATATCTTCGCTTTAAATTTGATTTTGGCATTTTAGAATTAATTGTTAATTCTAAATGTGTGATAAAATTGTTTTATCCAAAATTAAATTTTATGTTTTAATAATGAAATAAATTATTAATTCCACTTGGTAAATTTATTATGTTTTTATTCATGTGATGAATGTTAGCATGATTTATGTAGGGATGATCATGGGCCAATACCGATGTGATGGTTTATTATTTTATATGCTTTGGGTTTTAAAATGGGACTCATGAGCCTCTTATTCCATTCAATGTAATCGTTTTCATTTATGCAATGAGTGTAGAATAGAAAGTGAGGTTTTCTATTTTCATTGTAATTTTTATCGAGGACGTTCGTCGCGAAGAAAATAAGAGGCGCTTAAAGACCCATATATGTATGGGGTTACATATGATGTAATAGATATGTCTTTCATTTTAAAATCCTTAGATTGACCTTGACCCGTTTTTGGCTCAAAACGGGTCGCATAGGAACGGCCATGATCATCCCATCGCTTTATGTATAGGATGCATGTTAGTATTTATTTAATGCTTATTTGCGCAAATCATATGATGATGTTTGCATTAATTAAACTCACCTAGATAATAGTTTTCGATGAGGTCTTGAAAATAAAACCCTAAGTTTTTGAAACTTTTATAAAGAATTTTAAAATTCGATTTCAAGTTAAATTGGACAAGTTGAAAAGTCCATGTATGTATAAAGTTTATATATATTGTGTGCAGGTATGCACTTGCTTGTGGTGTGATAGGATTGTGCTACACTTTCTTGCACCTGCTTTCTTCAATCCAGCAAGTGAGATCAGGAATGCTCCTGGTTAATGATCCCAAAATTCCTCTCTCTCCCGCACTCCTCAACTCAATGGAGTTTCAGAGCGCAGAATCGCACCTTGTTAGACATGGTGCGATCTATGATGGGCTTCACTTCATTACCTCTTTCGTTTTGGGATATGCTTTAGAAACCGCAACACATTTGTTAAATAGAGTGCCATCTAAAGTCGTACCTAAAACACCATATGAATTATGGTTTGGCAAAACACCTTCTTACAAATATCTAAGGATATGGGGTGTACCGCTTATGTGAAGCGATTAATGGGAGATAAGTTGGATATGAGATCCATCTTATGTAATTTTGTGGGATATCCAAAAGAGTCTATCGATATTATTTCTATAATCCCTCGAACAAAAGGTGTTTGTTTCGAGGAATGCTACTTTTCTTGAGGAAGAGTTTCGCTCAATGAGTAACAAGATTGTAGAACTTGACGAAACTCAAGAACCACAAAGTGTCCCATTGTGGTGAAAATACTCAATCAACAAAGGTGAAACTTCTTATGCACAAACCCACAAAAGTCCACCGAGTTTCTAAGTCACCGATAGGTTGAACTTATTGATGGAAAACAATAAGGAAAAACCTCCTATGGATAATGATCCAAGAACTTATTCTGAGGCAATTTATGACATTGACCGAGATAAGTGGCTAGAAGCTATGCAATCCGAAATGGATTCTATGTACTTTAACAAAGTATGGATCTTAGTGGATCTACCAATTGGAATTGTTCCTATTGGATGCAAGTGGATTTTCAAGCGAAAGCTTGGAATAGATGGAAATGTGGCTACATATAAAGCACGCCTGGTTGCGAAGGTTATACTCAAAGGAAGGAATTGACTATGAGGAAACTTTCTCACCCGCCGATGCTTAAGTCCATTCGAACTCGCTTGCCATAGCTGCATATTATGACTATGAGATATGGCAAATGGATGTAAAGACTGCATTTCTTAATGGAAACATTAAGGAGGATATTTATATGGTGCAGCCTGAAGGCTTTGTATCTAAAGGGAATGAACAAAAGGTTTGTAAACTCCAAAGATCAATATATGGACTTAAACAAGCTTCAAGGAGTTGGAACATTCGATTCGATGAAACAATCAAAGCGTTTGGTTTTCAAAAGAATCCGGAAGAGCCATGTGTGTATAAGAAAGTTAGTGGGAGCGCAGTAGTGTTTGTTGTGCTTTATGTTGATGACATCCTAATCATTGGGAATGATGTTGGAATGATGCAATCAACAAGAGTTTGGTTGTCAAAACAATTCTCCATGAAGGACTTGGGAGATGCATCCTTCATCCTTGGAATTAAAATCTATAGAGATAGATCAAGAAGGATGATTGGATTATCTCAGTCCATGTACATTGACAAAGTGTTAAAAAGGTTTAGCATGGAAGAATCCAAGCGTGGGTTCTTGCCAATGAGTCATGGTATTTCTCTCTCTAAATCTATGTCTCCTCAAACACCTGAAGGGAGAGAGAAATGACTCGGGTACCTTATGCTTCCGCGATAGGAAGTATAATGTACGCCATGTTATGTACACGACCTGATGTCGCACATGCTCTGAGTGTCACGAGCAGATATCAGTCTAATCCAGGCGAAGAGCATTGGAAGGTCGTAAAATCAATTCTTAAGTACTTGAGAAGAACTAAGGATTTATTTTTGATCTACGGAAATGGAGAACTAAAACTAGAGGGTTTCACCGACTCTAGTTTTCAGTGTGATAAAGATGACTCCAAATCTATGTCAGGATTTATATTCACTTTGAATGGTGGAGCAATTTGTTGGAAAAGTTCCAAGCAAGAAACAATTGCTGATTCAACCACTGAAGCTGAATATATTGTTGCATCTGATGTTGCAAAAGAAGCTGTTTGGATAAGGAATTTCATTCAAGAGTTGGGCGTAATTCCATCAGCTGTTGATCCAGTGCCTATATACTGTGATAACAATGGAGCTATTGCGCAAGCTAAAGAACCAAGATCTCATCAAAGATCCAAACACATTATGAGAAGATATCACTTGATTCGAGAAATCATTGGTAGAGGCGAAGTCGTGGTGGAGCGAGTTGCTTCAGCAGAAAATGTAGCAGATCCGCTAACTAAACCCTTGTCACAAAAAGTATTCGAGGGACATCTTGATAAGATGGGTCTAAGATACACGGGTGATTGGTGCTAGGGCGAGTGGGAGATTGAAAGAGTTACACCCGGCGCACCAATTAGATTGGTCGTTTTTACTCTTTTATTTAAATTGTAAATTTAATCTTATTGGAAATTATATTAATAAAGGCATTTATTTATCTAAAGTATTTGTTATTTAATAAATTATGTACTTTAGATAAAGTCCTTAGACCATGAAAAGTTATAAGATATGATCACGCATATGATGGTGATTATGAAATATATCTTTGAAGCTTTGGTCTTAAATTAGTTCCGAGTGAAATAACTATTCAAGATAGGACATTGAATTGTTAATGTAACTCGCACATATGATATATGCTCATAAGATGAGAATATTGTGTTTCATCAATATTAACGTAGTTGACGTAAGTGTATATATGTGGGTGCTTGTTAGAGAACAAGTACATCGAATCGCCCGCTAGAAATTTTATATATGGAATTTATCGAAATAAGAATTACTAAATTATGATAGTACATGATTAGTCATTTGACTTGAGACACCATAGTAATCTTGTATAAGTTCTATTTCATTTTGATATATTCTCTGATTGCAAGACAATCATCAAAGAGTTTATATTGGATGTAATATGAATGAATATGGAGATTAATGTATGGTCAACAAAGAATCTATTACTTGTTTGAGACAAGAGAATTTCCTACGCTTTCATTATTCATAACTCAAGACCTTGCCAAGGCATGATGAATATTGATTCATAAGGAGTTATTGATATTTAATGAAAATGTAACTATTGGGATTATTTATGAGTTTTCGATTTAATTCCATACTCAATATCCAATTGGGAAATTAGATAATAGAAGGACCGCATATGTATGACGATTCATATTTAAAATAGGTTTACTCGCTATTTCATGTGAGTTTCTCGGGGATAAGGTTAATTTGTATGTATATACATAGATTCATTATTTTATTCGTGCTAGATATCTGAATTAAGTAATGACATATAAAATAATAGGTAATTTTAGCACTACTAGCAACGGGGGTAGGTGCTGCATTTGGTGTGACAATAGAGCTGAAGGCAAAGATGGATGAATTTGAGAATGCTTTTGAAGTATATCTTCAAACCACTGCCCTTGCCCCAGTCGTCTCCAAATACGATGATTTTTTCAACAGGGCTTATTTCCCGACTATATTCCTTCTCATGGCATTTCTTACCACCGGAGTTTCGTCGGTTCTGTCATCTTTGGCTCTCACCACATAGTTTTTTACGTAGCCACTCTAATAAAACAATGTATGTTATATATTTCCCGGGCCCCAACTCAATAAATAAATTTTAAAAAGGGCCTAGGCTAAAACCATGGCCTAGGCCTTAATTATTCCAGAAAACATCGCTGAAGATCGACCTTATTTTGGATTGGGAAGTGGGACTATCAGACAAGTAGACCCATAGCACATCAGAACTGATCACATACTAGTGATTACTTACTCCCATTGGCATACATATGGATCACAGCAGATATTAAAGCGGTTTGATGTCTTGATTGGAGAAGAAATCTCCAATGTGCTGTCGAATTCACAATATTTGCATAGGTCGTGAAAATTTTAACAAATAATTCTTGTTTCGGAACCATGTTATTCCATTTAGTGCGTCTTCTCTTTTATGGAAAAGGGTGGTAAATAAATATTTTTCATTTTTACTCTTTTACATGTTTTGTATAGTAAGTAATTTTTTGTAATTATGATGGAAAATTTTCCTAGGACAAGTCTTTTCCCTCTTTTTCACTTTAATTGTGGATAATATTATTATGGTGATCGTGTGATAACATTATCATGAGAGAATTGGTATAATAAATTTTATTTTACACCCTAGAAAAGAAAAAAATAAGATAGAAAAAGTAGGGACCACTAAATGTATAAAATTATCCCATCTTTTCTTATCACTCATTTTCTTATGATAAATTTGCAATAAAAAAATACACACTTAATGTAATATATTTTCATGAAGAAGAAATCCAGTGGTTGTATTTCTCAAGGAATTTTTGTAGTAACACTCCCTGTCGGCAGGGTGTAAAGTCATTCACTTGCCCCATCATGTAGTGAAAAGGGGAAGAGAACTAGTCGAATATATTCCTCCATATTCTCCGACGTACAAACTGTACTACATGTCATCTCGAAGTCTTGCAAATGTCTCTTTGGATCCTCCACGGACATGTCACTGAATATGGGAAAGATCTAGATAAAGGAATGCTTCATCTCACAATTCTCTATGATTGTGGGCAAAGTGATGTTCATCGGTCTCAGATTCAGATTGTTAGGGAACACCATCTCCCTAAGTGTCCTCTCCGTTGGACGTTGGTCACCCATCGTGCCTTCTTTCATGATCTTTTACACACTGTATGATTTAACTTTTGTATGAAATAAATAGACAATATATGTAATCATAAATAATTCAGATAGGAGATCAGAATGATGGTAATATAAAATATTATATATATATGTTGGTCATAGAGAAAATTATCTTTTAGATAAGAACTAAGAACCAATAACTGTCGTTAAATTGAATAAGATATGACTACTCATAATTATTTAATGTTAAAAATAGTCAAATCCCTAATTTTTGCTATTTAAAATCTTTCACATTTTGTTCTTTGTTATTTATATAATTCATGTTGTTATTCATGTAATCGTAGTTCTTTTGTATGCTATCACATTCCAATTCATTGTTATGTTCATGAAATCAAAGTGAATCCCCTTAGAGGGGGATAAGGCTAAGCAGCGAAAAGGGTTTTCCAGTAGATGGAAAATGCAAAGTATTAGTCCACACGAAGTTTGTGAATAAGTGATCGTCTGATAATGAGCAAGGAATATCCTTCTTTCTGCTAAAGAGGATGTATTGAACTCATAATTCAATAGATATTTTTTATGAATGTCAACTAAGTATCGTAAGTAAATTGCTCCAGGTTGTTGCTAATCTGATCAAGTTATCAAATCAAAGTAAATAAAGCAAATTCATTAAATCTGCAAATTTAACTAAATAAACAACAAATATATCAATAAACGACCACTGAAAATTCCCCTAACACTAAATCAAAGCATAACCAATGAAAAAAATGACACGATCTTCATTAAACTAACGGATCTCCGCAGTCACAAGCAACAAAATCAATTCAAAATCAAGAGAAGAAAGTCTGGAGTAATCAATCTCTAATACATATTTGTGTTTGAGATCATGCATACTTGTGTTCAGTAGTATGTATATTAATAATATGTGTACATTTTTGTGTTTAACATGAAGCATGAAAAAAAATATGCTTCGACCCTTCTGACCATTAAATTCATTTAAAGCAATCTCTAATGCATATTTTTGTTCAAAATTATGCATGTTTGTGTACAACAATATGCATATTTTTGTTTAACAATATAGGTGCAATTTTGTGTGTGACATCAAGTGTGAAAATAAATACGCTTCTACCCTTCTTACCATTACAATTCGTTTAAAGCTTAAAAATGCAAAAAAATTCCAACCATTGGATAAACAAGAATAACTGATGAGACTGACTACATATTACCTTAGATTTGGGTACAATATGATCATTCCTCTATATATCTCAAAAATGAATAAATTATATCATAATTTATATATAAAAAAGTTATGTACAAAATATTTCTTATCTTATATCCAAATGAATAAAGTTATGTATCTATATATTTAGTTACTAAACTATTCTTATAATTTATAATAGTAAAATACTCATCTAACTATTTATATTTTATATTTAAAAAAAAATTATAGTCAAACATTTAAGTAATTTATTTTCAATACAAGAAAGGTGGGCTTTAGAGACAAATTCAATAACAAATAAATTATGTCATTGTCTTACGACGGACTTCCGACAACATAATGATGGAACAATTTTGAGACTTTAACGATAGATTAGCAATGGACTTGAGACGAATGTTGGCACGAATTGTACGCGCAACTATGGCGACATACTTATAGATGAAAATTGGTTGGTCATTCAAACATTTCTCGTCTTTAGGTTGATTATTTAGCTTAGTTTATTTATTCGCAATTTAATGGCAAAAATATTATCCAATCTCTCCATTTTTTTTATTATTTCTATAATTATTAACGATGGATTTTATGTCGTTAAAACACATGTTTTTTAAATATATGGCGATGGTTGTTCCCAGTGGCGGAGCTACATTGGGGCCTGGGGGCCCTTGGCCCCCCCATAATTTTTGAGCATTAGTACTATATATTTAGTAATTAAGACAAAGACTTCTTGAAGTCGAGTTGGTTGGATTGATATCCGTTTATTCTGAGGACCTGGGTTCGAAACCCAGCGTTCCCTTTCTTTCCTTTTTTTTTTTTGTAATTTTGTTCTCCTTTCCCTTTCCCTTTCCCTTTCCTTTTCATCTTACGCTGTCATTCTCTTCTCTTTTTTGTTTTTTCCTTTTTCCTTCCGTCTTTTCTCATTTATTTTTTATTTTTCTTTTTCTGTAATTTAATTATATTCTCTTTCTTTTCTTTTCTTTTTTCTATTATTTATATTATGTTAATAAAACAAAAAATGTATGCAAAAAATATAGCTGTTTATATATTAACTAATATGATCACTCTAATTTCTAAATTTTTATGATAAATTATTCTAACAACAACCAATCATAGCATCTAAGTTATTTAAATTTTATTTTAAGCATTTAAAAACTTGTTGATGATAAAACAATCAAAATATAGATCAATTGAATATATGATGATTATTTTAGAAATATAAGTGTTGAACCAAACTATTGAATGAACTTAATTTCGTACATTGAAAATGATGTGTTTGTTAATGCTACCAATGAAATTATTATGCACGATTTCAGAAAATGAAGAATATAAGATAAACTTATGATGGTGATTGTGTTTAACTTTTATTTTTCTAACATTGTGATATAATTTAAACAATATTATTTACTTCTAGTTTTATTTAAAAAAAATTTGGCCCTCCAGAGTAAAATCTCTGGCTCCGTCACTGGTTGTTCCATTGTTAGTTTGGTAATATTCCCGAACACAACATCTCATTTCTATAAGTTTTTTTTCTCCCCAAATTTCAAACCCTAAATTGCCATCGGTCAATAATTCAAAGTGTTAGGAATTGTTCTTGCTCGTTGTCAGGTTGTTACTGAATGCTGCAGCAACGTAGCAGCCACTTAACCGCGTATACAGCGGTGTGCAGTTCCAACCCCGTCAGTAGCATCTGGAACAACAGCTGCAGCCTCCTTCACTTTGTTGTCCTTACACTTCCTGCACACACAAAGAATAGCACAGCAGCAAGACAAAAAGAAAACAAAGGGAGAGATGAAAAACAACGGTAAATCAGCTCAGGTGCAAAATCCTCTCCGACACCTACGCACACCACCACGAAGGCCCACTTAGGACCGAAGAGAGCTTCTCGTCGGAGCGACCACAACCCACATTCAACCCTCTCCTTCCTCAAGCCTGGTAGCACCACAGAAGTATAAGGTTTTACAGAAACAAAATTGAATCACACACTTACAGAGTCTCTCTTTGCTCTCACCACAAGAAGAAGACATTTGCATGATTTAAATCCCCACGCTGAAGCTGCAGAAGGAAAGAACATGAGAGAAAGGAAAGAGGAGCGTGGTAGCTAGGGCACAAAGAGATAGCAGACCGAAGAGGAATTTGGGGCTGCCAAAGGTTGGGTGGGCTGGGAATAAGTGGACAGTGGACCAACAAAATCACAACACAAAGTATAAAGGCTCAAACCCAGTACCCCATTCCCAACCAAAAAAAGTACTAAGACTCAAAATGCAAAAAAATGTACATGGATTTATTTTTTAAACATGACTATGTTAATCTAATGATGTAATAAAAAATGAAGGTAAATGGTAATCCAAGCATAAAGTTTTCCTTCCATGTACAATAATAAATTACTTTTACATACTAAAATAAAATCGATACAAATTTACAATATATAAATAAATAAAACTAGAAAGGGACCAATACACCATGAAATTGACTGCAGTTTTTGTTGTAGTGATCAAGTAATTCAATATACAATCATTCGAATCTGTATGAGATTGGTATAGTAGTTGCAACATCTTGAATTCAAATTAACTATTGTTGCTCTGGAGAAAGAGATAAATTCTTGTAAGATAAAGGAATTATAATTGATGATATATTTCCCTCAATTTTCTTTATTAATAGTCAGATTAGTTCTTCCCTCGTGATTCTGAAATGATTTCTTAATTTAATTCGTAATGTTTTTGGTACGTTTTCTTATTATCAACACGAAATATATACACTATGCATCATTCAACATAATTAACAATTTACCATTTCTTTCCTAAAAAACAATTTATCATTTCTATATAAAATACAGATGTGGACTCAATAGTCAATAGGGGCCCCCTCCCTTAATTTGCGCAAACAATACTGTGAAAAAGAAGCCCATTTGAAAAATAAAAAGGACTACAACCGAATAAGGTACTGTCTTTGTTGACCAACTAGCCAGAAAAAAAAGCATGGAATAGGAACAGGAATAAAAATAGAGGTGGTCTCTTGTGCGCGCCCGCGCACAGTGAGACCACCTTATTTAATTAATTAGTTAATATCTTAGGTAGTTAATTAATTTTAATTAATTAATTAAATTAAATCTAATTAAAATTAATTAATTTAATAAACTTTAATTGTAAAGTAATAAATATAATTTTAAATTAATATATCTTAATTTTGAATTAATAAAAATTCTAATTTTGAATAATAAAGCCTAATTATAAATTAATAAACCCTAATTTTGAATTAATAAACCCTAATTTGAATTAATAAACCCTATTTGGAATTAATAAACCCTAATTTTGAATTAATAAACCCTAATTGAAAATAATAAACTCTAATTAAAAATAATAAATCATAATTTTGAATTTATAAACTCTAATTATGAATTAATAAACCCTAATTATGAATTAACAAACAAAATATAAAATAATAAATAAATAACAAAACTTGGTGCGCGTCGCGTAAGCGCGCACACACACACACAAGTTTTTGTCATAAAAATAATAATAAGTTTGAAACCATTTTAATTTATTCTAAATTGGCGTGACCAAATTTCATTTTTGCGGATATATCCAGGTGACAAGTGAGATTTATATTTGCGAATTGTGGTGCACACTAAGCAAGCACTTAAAAAACGTTTGAGTTATGTCTCTTCGGAGACATTTAGAGGTGTCAAAGCGTTATAAGATGATAATTAAGAAGCATAAGTTGTTAAAGCGTTTGGATAATTGAATTTATAAGCTAGAGAAAGAATAGTGAGTTAGAGAGAAAATATTAATTAGAGAAAAAAATTGACAAAACGTGAAGTCGGTAGTGTATGTAGAAAATAACGAATCATAGTAAAGTTATTTTGATAAATTCATTATTACTTATAAGCTTATTAAAAAATAAGTTGAAGTTGAGCTACTTATTTTTAGAGGAACTTATAAGTTATTTGAACATGTTTTCATAGCTTATAAATTATGTATAAATTTATTTTGTCAAATACTTTGCATGAATAAGCTCCTAAACAATTTATAAACAATTTTGAAGAGCTTATAAGTTAGCCAAACACCATCTCAATCCGTGAAACTTCTTCTATATAAGAAAAATTAGGTTTATTTTTCAATCATCAATGTCCTCTTTCTTAAATTAAAAAAAAATGAATTATCTCAATTCTTTTTGCTAATCACGTTAAATATTGAGCTGGAAGAGACTAGTAACTTCCAGAATTCCAAAGTGGTAAATGCCCAAAATGTACAAGACGCTAAATACTCTTTAGAGGTTGGCCGTGTATGAGACTAAAAATAATTATTTCTTTTTATTTACTAAACTTCATTATTCATCGCAAGTTAAAAAACTTTCAATTACCAGGCTAGCCCGATATTTTCCTTTGACTCGATGGTCTTGGACAAGGCTAGGCCGATACTTTGACACATATATCGTACAACATGTTGTTATTCGAAATCTAGTATTATATTCGATACCAATAAAAAGAATATTAAATAATGAAAGATGTTGAGTTGTCTCAGATTATATTTTAATCTAAAATATAATATAATAATGTCTTGAAGTAACATATACAATAGAATCTCTATAAGTTAAAATTTAATCATTTTAAAAAGATATTAACTAAAAAATATATTTTATATTCAACAAACTAAATTTAATTACATTGAAAAATACATGAACATTAAAAAACTAAGAATTTGAATATAGCTATTCAATTTATTGGAGCTAAATACGTTCAATGTTAGTATATAGACAAAAGGTCAAATTGAAGATGAAGCTTTGGACATTTAGTATCATTAAATCCAGTTGTGTGAAAAGAAACAATAATATTATCGAAAACCCTTTATAATTTTTTGTTGCGGTTCGAGAACTTTAAATTGGGGCTTTTTGAATGTCGTGAAAAATTAGAGATGAAATTTATTTTTATTTAAAATTAAATAGAAAGCAAACAACAATAAGTTCATATCTAAGTAAGTAAGTTATTATAGTTATCTTTGTAAATTTAGGATTTATAATATTGATGGCAGATCTTCTAAAAATTATTATCATATCGAACTATTGAATTTATTAATTTTCATAATGGACCCACATCGGGACTGAAAGAATTATTTTTAGACAAGTTATTAATATATCGGGTATTAATTGAAAGAGATTTTACTATTCTCAATTTACATGCCATTTTGAATGGAGTGTATTAAAAATTTATATAGTTTTCTATTAGAAGGCTGGTGTTGTTTTAAAAAAATATTATTAAAGAAAAAAGCACTCGCATACTAACCCTCTAGATGACTCGAACTCCGATTTATTGTTTGGAGAAAAACGCCTTACCGTCGACTTTGTTTCGTCATTGTTAGAAAACAGGTGTTGTCTAAGCTTAATATCCATTAGCTCAAAGCAAGTTCAAATCATTCATCTTTCATGAGTTGTTATTTTTGAAAGAGTTTTATTTGAGAAAGAGACAAATCAACCAGCAAAAGATGTTGGAGTTACTTCAACTTTATGTAAATAAGTTAAATGCTAAACTAGAAAAGAATAAGTAACAAATACTGAGCATATATGTCGTTATAAATGAAATAGCATAGAAGTGTTTAATGTGAAGAATTTTAAATCCTTCAAGTGTCTTCCACATGGTGAGAGACTTTTATTTCGATACATATAATCAAATAGTGAAAAATACTGTATGCGTCTCGACTTTTAAGAATAAATCTAAATATCGAATTAAAAGAGAAAATACTGACTTGTAAAGCTCGGGAAATAGTAAATGTGAATGTATTAATATCATATTGTACATACCTATTTATGTGATGAAATTAAGTTCAAATCTTTCAATTTTCTTCCACGTGGTGTTATTTTTGGAGTTTTATTTTAGATACAAACAATCAAACAATGAAAAATATTGCATTTGTCCAAATTTTTAATTTTTATACTCCTCTCGTCCATCAAAAATTTGTATTTACTTCGTTTTTAAGATGTCCATCAAAAGTTTGTATTTTTTATTTTGAAAATATCAATTACTCTCAATCTATTATATATTTACAAGAAAATCACATATAACTCACCTTTTTACTCTCAATACCTATAAATATATTAATTTATTATCTCTATTCACTTTACACTCATTATAATTTATTAAAATCTGTATCACCAAAAATAATACAAACTTTTGATGAACGGATAAAATAATTTTTATATGAGTTAAAATAGAAATATTAACGTCGAAAACTCGGGAATAGTAAACATGAATGTAGGCAGAATCTTAAATGAAGTAACGCATAAAGTACATAGTTTATGTTGAGAGGCTAATCATGTTTGTGTAGCTTAAGGATTGCCTACATGTAGTAATTGAGATAATTATTTTATTATAAATAACTGTTTACGCGAAGCTAGATTTCCAAAAGAATTTATTTACATTTTTCTTTTGAGGGGAAAATAATTTTATTTACATTACAAACAAATAGTAGTGGAAAATGTTGCAGTTCACACAATATTATATGTTTTCAAAAAAAACAATTGTATTATATGATTTGCAGTCTATTGTATATGAACATAGATTTTATTTAGAAAATACCAAAGATAACGATTGCAATTTTTTCATGAATTTTAAAAAAGTATATTCTATATATTATATAGGAACTGATAAATTTACATACTATGTATGTACATAATGAGGGGTTTTTGGTCATTTGATAATAAATTTTACATACTATTAATTAATTCGTTTATTTCGGTTTGTAATTTACATATTTAACCCCATCGTTAATTTAGGAATGAATATGTTCAAATCCCTTGATTTTCGAATCCCTTGATTTTCGGAAATATGATACATACAATATTTTTCAAATTATCTACAAAAATAATTATCAACAGTTAATACAATTATTTTTATCTATTTATCTATTTCTTGTGTATTTACGTTATCTATATCTTGTGTATTTACGTTATCTATTTCTTGTGTATTTACTTTAATAATAAAATATGATACATACAATATTTATCTATTTCTTGTGTATTTACTTTAATATTTAATTATTTTGACATTAAATGAATATTCAATTAATCAATAAATTTAAATATTATTAAATAATCAATAAATTGAAATAAGTACACGTGTAACAACCTTTTAATTGAAATATTGGAAGATAAATATGATTATCTTGAAAATATGATTAAACTTCATCGATATGGTAATTGAAATACACGATCTTATCTTATTCAAAACTTGGATAAATATGAATCTAATTTGGAGATGGAAAGATATAAAATCGTATCTTACAAGATTATAGCAAATTTTCGGCTACTCCATGATAGCCCATGCATATGAGGCTTTGAATTTTGTAAACAAACCCTAAAATTTTCGAACCACTATAAATGAGGATTTCTGTACCATGATAGTCACAATTATAACACATTACATTCGAATCATATGGCACCAAACACACCAATGAAATCCTCACCAAGAGGATCCACGCCGAAACCATACCCTCTACGACGTAGACTATCAACTGAATGGTCCAGCCCTCCATCGGCGCCTTGCCTAGAGATGCTGTACATGGGCATACGAGACGAGAATGACGACTTGAAGAAAGAAATTGACGATCTCTTTGTGAGAATGCTTAACAAAATGGATGAGGACAAAGTGCAAGAGCTGTTGCTGGAGGTATATCCACTTCGAAAACTTTACGAGTTATATCGTGCGATGAAGCCGGACGATCCATTTAAAATTCCAAGAGCTGTTTTTGGAGATATATCATTGAATGAGGGAACGTCTAAACCTATGATACCTATCATAGACTTAGAGTCAAGTTCAAATGAGGATTCCAAATCTTGAACGTAGACCTAATAAAATAGGATTTCTTTTCATGGCTTAGTAATTCTAGTTTGCTGTCTTTACTCCTAGTTTTTTTGTTTTTCAATTTTCGTCTTAGTTCATTGTAAACTAGGACTTAGTTTGATGTCTTGTTTATTTGAATGCATTTCGTTTTATGTCTTGAATTTTCCATTCGCTTGATAATACTTCTTGTTTGAATGAAAAAATGAATCAAAATTCTATAAACAAGTCAAATTGAACAATCAACTAACAAAACAAAGCAAGAGGAAAACTAACACGTTTAAAACCACTAGTCTACAATCAACTAAGACGAAAATTGGAAAACCAAACAAATTAAGAGGAAAACTAACAAGTTTAAATCCACTCGAATAAAAATAATAATAAAAATTAGCGGTAATAACAAGTTATAAAAAAAAGGACTAGGGGCTGGGCTTAAGAGGATTCGAACTTGTGACCTATGCATTAAAACCCTAGTCCTTTGCCACCTTGTCCGGCAGTGGCAGCCGCATAAACTTTGTAACAAAAAATGTATTTATACGTTCCAAACAATTTGAGAGAGCCGAAAAACAAAGTAAACAAAAAATTATAGCTATCTTTTTGTGTGCCTATTAAGTAGTACAATATTAAAAATCTTCATATAATTTTTACTAAAAAAACTTTAATCATTATCTTGTCTAATGATTAGATTTATTGGAAAATGTTTAATATTTTAACTTTTAATTTCAACAATCGAGATTGCATGAACCACAATTGAACTTAACGGTGAATAACATTAAAAGAAACTGAAATTAACGATTTAATATATATTAGAGTAGAGTAGTCATCGTTGTTACAAATGATCCATCAAACAAAAAAAAACAATGTTCAACTAACATTATTTTAAAAAGACGATGACAACATTAAAGGAGCATTCATCCGACCCAAGCATCCTCCCCACCGGCCGCCGCCATAGCAAGATATTGGAAGTCCAGTTTGTTCAATCCACAATCGAAGAAGATTTCATTAAGATATTTGATATGCCTTTGTCCAGCACAAATGGTCATTGTTGGTGGACTTTCATCCTATAAAAAAAAATTAATACAATCTACATGCATATGTAATAAATGAAATAATTAAGAACAACTTACAGATACATGAATGAGGATGTTAGCCTCAGATGCATATGTGACAACGGGATTATGGACGAACCAACGAAAGTTGTTTACACGTTCACGTAGATCATAAATCTTCAACACAACGTCGAGGGTTATGTAAACGGGCAGAACACGACGTGTAAAAACATTAAGTGTCGCCGTTGTCTCATACAAAATATTCATAACCTCACGCTTGTTTGCATGCATGAAATCGAGACGACGGTTGTGGAGGATTGCGATGAGACAATCCTCATCTTGGGTGTTCTAGTCGGGCGTAGGGATGGGGAATATTGGTCAAAGGTGGAAGTAAGACATTTTGTTGGTGGTGAAGATATTGATTAGTTGTGATTGTAATACTATTAGGATCTCATATTTATAGATAGGAAAATGGAGGCAAGGTGCGTGTCGTTTTCCTTCTAATATTACAAGTGATGGAAAATTATTTTATTTAATAATTACACCACTTGATGGACATGTAAATCAAGTGTAACATTTTCAATAAGTTATAATGATTACTTGTATCTACACCAATGCATGTGTATCTCTTGAGTGATCAATTGACATATATGTGTCAATTGATCACTAAAAATGAGTACTGAATCTCAAGCAAGAAATAATGAGATTTCTTTAGCCATATTTTGGGGTTTCAAATTGATGTGTTTGTGTCAATTGATCTCATATTTATCCATTTTGGCAAAATATAATTTTGATTGCAAAAGAGCCAATCATAGTCATTTTCTAAAATTATAAACAAAAGAAAAACGTCAACATTAGAAAACCGTAAACATGTTTCAAGAGAAAGCAGTTAATATTAAAAAGATGTAAAACTAATTAGAGGAAATTCATTAAACAAAATTGAAATAAAAAGCTAAACAATAGAAATGGAATCCAGCTAAATAGATTTACACGCTCCAACCGATTGTGTAAATCAAGTATAAATCTTCAACAAGTTATAATGATTACAAATAAGAAACAATGCATGTATATCTCTTGAGTCCAAGTGTCAAATGTAATTGATGTGGTTATGTCAATTGATATCTTAATTTTATTGGAAAGCTAAATCAAAATCAATGATAATCATTACACCACAAATTTAATAAAATATCATATCAATATAATTTATGGATTATTTTTTGGCTTTGAACGATCTATATATTTTCCAGACTAAGTGCAAGCTCAACATTTTCTAAATTTTTCAAAGTTTACACGTTAGTATTTCTTGTGAAAACAAAACAAAGATATGTAACCCATAAATAGAATTTTGTTGGAAAGTTTATCACGCCATCGCCGGACAAGGTGGCAAAGGACTAGGGTTATAATGCAGTCACATGTTCGAATCCTCTTGAGCTCATTCACTAGTCCTTTTTAACTTGTTGAAGATTTGCTTCATGATTTTGTTTGAAAATGTCATCATTAATATTTCTCGATTTTCGCATATATGGCTAGAATTTTGATTTTGTTACCTTATACATATTAATGATAAATAATTAAAACGGAAAATCGTAAATACAATTAAAACACTCGATCCATAATAGTAACAAGTAACAATTAGAAATAACAAAACACTAAATCCAAATCCAAATCCAAATGCAAGTTAAAATTAACTAATAACGAAAACGGGCATAGATATATTATACATCACTTTCTTGTGTTCCTATGTTACTCCTGCACGAGGCGATTCCTTTCGACAAGACTTTTAAATCGGTGTTGCCTTGGTCTACCTCTCGGACGACTCACATTCGGATCAAGGACTACAACCTCGCCAGATGCATCGCAATAGGTTTCGCTCGAAGTCCAATTAGTGAGCGATTCTTCATTCTCTACACTTTGCTTGATAAACTCCATCCTTTCATTAGGCAGTAGGCCAAATCATGCACTCTTGAAATTCTCGCCCACTTCTTGGAACGATTTGTACTCCTTCGTCATATGAGGATATCCACCAAGAAAACAATACTAGCACGTGGTCCGTAAACATCCTTACGCCATCTTCTTAATATGTATCTTTCATTAACATGATCAATGTCTTTGTAAGCTAAAACTTTCAAGACATGAACACATAAAATTCCTTTAAATTCAAACTTACGGCAATTGCAACAAATATATTCTCCAATAGGTCGATACTCACATTGAAAGTGTAGCGTCTATGGTATTCATTACCAAAAATGCATGTTTCCAATACTTCATACCTCTCAATACCTCCTACACCGTCTAATCCATCAGAAGATACCTCTTTGACATTGCAATTGCAAATCTTGATAATTTCTTCACGGAATATATTGTACACGTTCAATGTGTAAGCATTTGCAAATTGCGAATCCCATCTGTAGTGAATGGTCGTTTTTACTCGCCAACACTTTGACTGGTAATCAGCTTCCATCTCTTTTTGAATTTTATCAGTCAAAGCTATCTCATATTGTTCCACAAACATCTTCAAACTACTTCTCGAATTGATATAACCATCAAAAAACGCATGCATTGACTCACTTCTTTGTGTCGACACCATTCCAGCCCAAAATATGTGATTCAAGTAAATAGGGGCCCAACTCTCACGTTCTTCATAGAGATCTTTAAGCCACCGTTAGTCAGAGACCATACTTGACGAGGAAATCAGCCCACTTCAATTGAATTCTATAATGTCGAGACTATCATATATAATCGAGTAGAACTCGCGAACATTTTCTCCTATCAGCAACACCTTTGAACTTTAGAGGGATCTTCTGGCAAATATGCCATAAGCAAAAACGGTGGACAGTGTGGGGCATAACTTCTCTCACAACAATTTTGATACTCTCGCATTGATCGGTCAATATTGCAGTAGGATGAACCCCTTCCATTGCCTCTAACCAATTACTAAAAAACCATTTAAACGAGTCTGCATGCTCATGTGTTAACAATGCGCATCCTAGTAAAATAGATTGATGATGGTGATTAACTCCGACCACAGTAGCCAAAGGCATCTGATATTGGTTAACGAGGTATGTGGTATCGAAACTAATAACATCATGGAAATCATGATATGCTGCTATGCTTCGAGGATGAATCCACATCACATTCCGAAGTCTCGAGTCATCACCAATATCCATCAAATGGAAAAATCTAGCATCAGTTGAATGCAATTTGATAAATAACTTACGGATAGCGTCTGCATCTCCGTCACCGAGTCTCAATCTTCTTCTCTCATTGATAAAGTTCCTACAATCCCTTGGAGTTTCTCCCACATTCGAAGGACCTCCAGCTTGAACTTCAATCAACTTTAGGTTCTTACAAACTTTGATGCCTACAATGTCGTTAGCCTCTAATTGCCTCTTCATATTCAATGACAAACTCCTATGACTCGGCATGAAATTTGACATAGTTGGATACAGTTCGTGATTGTGGTCTACATGTACCGAAGACACCTCCCACTTTGCAAAATCACGTTTTATCACATTAATATGCGCACGACAATCCATTTTTTCAGATGTTTCTTAAAATTCATCTTTCCAAGCACGATCACAAGAAATAACGATGTACTTGCTTGTACTAGAAATACTTCTACAATACACACCAAATCCTAGTAATTTTATGTATGAATTGTATGCCATATAAAGTCTTTCTATAGAACCAAAATCATACCCGATTTCGGACCTTCATGCACCAACTCGTCGAATGCATCTTCGGGGGATTCATCTTCATGTGAATCGTGCAACCGATTGTGCCACTCATCTTGAAGGACGTCCAATTCATCTTCGTCATCGGATCCAAATAACTCATTCAAAATTTCGTTGGCGTTCGGCCATCGAAGATGCACGATTCTTACTTGTTACTAAGATATTTTTGCTTTGAAGTTTTTGTCTACGTATGTTTTTCGTGTATGAATGTTAATCACGATTATCTTATCAAATATTCATTGTTGCGATTTATAAGGAAAATAGTTAAGTAATAGGTAAAGATATGGCTATACAAATCAAATGAGATATGGTGTACAAATCAAATGAGATATGATTTATAAGGAAACAATAAAACCCTAAAAAACACAAAACAAAAAAAAAGGACTAGGGAACTTGAGACCTATGGTTCGACACCCTAGTCCTTTGCCACCTTGTCCGGCAGTGGCAGTCGCGTTAGGATATTGAAAATAATTGAACTTATCAATTTGTGAAAGGATTTACGGGTTTGAGGGTTTAGGGTTTAGAGTCTAGGTTTAGGGTTTAGGGTTTGGGGTATACCAATTTTAGAAAAATACCATCAATCACACTATTATCTTACAATTTTGATACTATAATATAGTATTGTACCAAATGATCAAACAATGTTGTCACTATTATCTTATAATTTAAAACTATAGTATATCAATTTCCGAATAAATACTATCAATCACACTATTATCTTATAATTTTGATACTATAATATAGTATTATACCAAATGATCAAACAATGTTGTCACTATTATCTTATAATTTAAAAACTATAGTATATCAATTTCCGAAAAAATACCATCAATCACACTATTATCTTACAATTTTGATACTATAATATAGTATTATACCAAATGATCAAACAATGTTGTCACTATTGTGACTATTATACAAATTCATTATGTTTGTTTGTTGTTAATTTATGTTTTTATAATTGAACAATTTTTTACTATGTAACTACATTTATTAATTAATGGAAGATTGTGGTAAACGATTATATTACTTAGTTCATACTTTAACTAAGATTTATATTTTTTAAAAGGAAATCAGCCCACTTTAATTCGATTCAAAATAAGAAACTAAAATTTATTACGAAAGAAACTAAAAAAGGGAGAAAAAAAATAAGAAATAAAATTAAAGAAACAATAAAATATAAAAAACACAAAATAAAACTAACGAAATAATAAAATATAAAACACAAAACAAAAAAAAAAAGGACTAGGATTGAGCATAATGAGATTCGAACTTGAGACCTATGGTTCGACACCCTAGTCCTTTGCCACCTTGTCCAAAGAATGGCGGTAGCGTTAGGATATTGAAAATAATTGAACTTATCAATTTGTGAAGGATTACTGGGTTTGAGGGTTTAGGGTCTAGGGTTTAGGGTTTAGGGTTTAGGTTTTAGGGTTTTCGAAGCTTAATGGTTTAGGTGTTTAGGGTTTATGGATTTGTTACAAATTTCATAATTCTCATTTCATTTCTTAAATTCTTTCAAAAAACTTAAATGAATTATAAATACATATTTTCAAATTATGAACAATATGTGACATGATTCTCACAATATAGAATTCAATCCATTATCTAATTTTTAAGGTACATTACACTATTATCTTATAATTTAAATACTATAGTATAATTTAAACAATGTTGTCACTATTACATGGTGGTTTTTATCAAATTTTCTAATTCCTTCAAACGTTTTAAATGAATTAATAGTTATTAATTTAAACTAGCGATCGAGACTGTTCAAATCCATCTTAGATAAAATAATCAAACAATGTGATCAACGTGTGGTACTATTCACATTATTTTGTAATTTTTATACTACAATATACTTTTATTCGAATAATGTGGTCAACAAGTGACACTATTCTTACAATTATTTTTTAGCATCAATTTCACTAATATCTTATAATTTTTATACTACAATATACTTTTATGAAATAATAGAATATGTGGTCAACATATGACAATATTCTTACAATTATAGTTCTTTCTAATCAATTTCTAACTTTTAACATCAATTTCAACAATATCTTATAATTTTTATACTATATGACACTATTATCAAATAAACGAACAATATTGTCACTATGTCACACTATTCACACTATTATAGTGATATGTTACACAATTCTTAATATTAATTTAGATTAATTGTCAATAATTTATAATTTTATAATTCAAATTAATTGTCAATAATTTATAATTTTATAATTTAGATTAATTGTCAATAATATATAATTTTATAATTTTAAACTCGTTTTACAAAGTGAAATCAAATTAAAATCTTATAACAATCTTTAATATAAGATGCATATTGCATATTTTATTATAAATCACATGTCCAATTATGAAAGAAAACTAGAAAAGGAGAAGAAATAAATAATAAAATAAATAAAACACTATTATTAGTGAAAATAATGTTTTTTCACTATCTTTTCGTTGGAATTATTATCAAGAAGTAAAGAATTAGCACCCTCCAATATGTGAAATCCACATTATGTTCAATCCTATAAATTAAGGAATGAAATATATGAATAAAAAATGTTTAAAATGAAAATAAAATTGAGACTCAAAATTAGTGGACGTGAAATCCATGATTTATCATGTTCAATTCTTGAAATTATGTTCAATGATTGGAATATGTTCAATCCTAAAAAATGAGACAAAACAAAAACGCTGCACAAAATTTGAAATATTTGAAAATCCATATATTCCATCTTTGAAATAATAATGCACCTATTTTCAAGGAGTAGTGCCTATTATTAAGGAAAGAAATCGATGACTAATTTTAGTGACTAATTTGTAGGAGGGACAAATTAGTCATAAGATTAAAATATTAAAAATCGAACCGGTTTAAAAAAAAACGATCCGATCCGGTTTATATTTGAGGGGTACTATGTATATACATAGTATGTAATAATATCATTTTCCATATTATATATGTTGTATAAATTGAAACTGGGGAATTATGGTATTGTTTGGAAATAAATTTAGGGGGAGTGGTAGAATCGAGAGGCGAGAAGATGATGAATTTAATATTTAAGGTGACAGAATTATTCTCCGTCACGAGTTTAAAATATTAGCCTTACGTGGAATTTTAATTTTTCAAAAGGGATAAAACATTATTTTTAGCACAGCTGTACTAATAGAGTTCAAATAACATATTTTTTGTGTCATGAATATGTTTTTTATATTAAAGGCGGAAATCTATTTGATGAAAACTCAATTTTGAGGGCCTCTCTCTGTCTCTCTCTGGTTTCTTTCTTCTCTCTCCTCTCTCCAGAAGGAAAAAAAACCTAAAAGAGCTGTTTACCCACAAGTAAGTTCTCTCTCTCCCTGTCTCTCTTTCTTTGTCCCTCTCTCTCTTTCAAAATAATATTATCTGGGCCTTTTCTCTCTCTCCGCCTTCCTCTATATCTATCGGAATATTTAATGTGCTTAAACTTTTAATTTGGAAAATCTATATGCGATTCTTGTTCTGATCTGTGTCGATGCATTAATTGTTACTGTAGATCTGTTATTATGTGACTTTGTGTTCAGATCTGTGCCAAAGTGTCAAAAGATTGAATCTTTTGATTAGGGCACCTGACGTTCACGTGTCTTTGGGAATTTTAGCTGTAGTTGTATGTTATCTTCATGGGTATTGTTAATTTGCAGGGATCTGTTTGATTTCACATTTTCCCCTTTTAAATTGATTATTACGGGATCAACTAGAAGAAGAATAGTTATTTCTTTTGCTATTATTTTTGCTTTAGGTTTCAGATCTTATGGATTTTGCAGTTCTTGTTCGATCGCCCAAGAAGCATGTGCATTTTTTGTTTACTTTTATCATAGTTTTAGGTATAAAACAGTAGAAAGAGTCAGAGTTTCAATTTTGTGTTGATTATATCATTTCTGCATTTGGATGGTGTTCTGCTTTTGGCTATTTGACATGTTGATACGTTCATTGTTTGTAAAATTTTGCTGTTTGCATATCATTTGCATTGCTTATAGCATTTGCTGCGCGGATTTTTTGATGTTTTTTTGGTTGCCATATTAGAAAATGCATCTATGGTGATAAAATGGGAATGTTTGGGGACTTAATTTAATGAATGCTATTACTTCCCTAGATCTGTAGATTATAAATGGACGAGGACAGCCTACGGAATTGGGGTTACTATGAACCTCCCCTTAAAGGGCTCGGTCTCCAGCTCATGTCGTCTCTGGCAGAGCGAGACACGAAGCCTTTCCTAACCGGGCGTGACAATCCCGTAATGGTCTCAGCCAATGGTGCATTCCATCACCGGGATTGTGTTGTTACTGAGCCACCAGTCACACACATGGACTACGTTAGGGATAGCTGGATAAACCACCGGGAGAAGTTCTTGCATATGTTCCCGGGGAACCCTTACAACTCCATTCTTGCTGAGTCTTCCGGAAGCCACCATCCGATGCAGATGGTGCAGCAGCAGCAGCAGCAGCAGGCGGAAACAACTAAAGAGACGAGGCCACCAAGCATGGAAGAGCCAGTTGTGAAGAAGGAAAGCGGACCTGCCAAGAAGAGGGCAGCTGCTGCGACCCCCAAAACCCCGAAGGCGAAGAAGCCTAGGAAAAACCCTGCGCCAAAGGAAAACGGTAACGGTAACCCTTCTGTGCAACGTGCAAAGACAGCGAAGAAGAATGTCGAAGTTGTTATTAATGGAATTGATATGGATATTACTGGCATACCGATTCCTGTCTGCTCTTGCACGGGTACCCCCCAGCAGTGCTATAGATGGGGGTGTGGGGGCTGGCAGTCTGCATGCTGCACCACAACTATATCAATGTATCCATTGCCGATGAGCCAAAAAAGGCGTGGGGCCAGAATTGCTGGCCGGAAGATGAGCCAGGGCGCGTTTAAGAAGGTGTTGGAGAAACTTGCTGCTGAGGGGTATAACTTTGGTAACCCCATTGACCTGAGGACTTATTGGGCAAAACATGGCACCAACAAGTTTGTGATAATCAGGTAGAGTAGGCATTGGCATCGGCAGCAACTTTTACGGCCTCCTCCTCCTCCTTCTCGGCATCTGGTCCGTTTTTCATGTATATATTCTGTGGCCTCTTGCAGTTGTTTCCTTGGTACTTTGTAGTCCTTGAATTTTCATATTCATGATACATGTTTGAAATCCTTGACTATGATGCTTCTCACAAACACATTAATCAATTCTCCCTTTGTTTACTTGATAGGCTAGCAACATTTTTCTGGCCTTCTTGACGATAGGATAATGGATTATTTCTTTTATTCTACTGAATGAATGAATGATTTTCAAATTTAGTGTCTTTACTTTCCTCTACTATTGGTTTTGTCATCTGTCTTTTTTACTTCCCATGTTTATTAATTTTGACTGCAGTGTTTCTGTTATATTCTTATATTTTGGGACGACGGGGAAAATTATTGGTCACTATTCGGGAGTACACTCTTGATAAGCACACAAGAGAACATACATCCAATTTCTCAACCATTTAGGCTATTAACTGCATAGAACATACATTCTAATAGAATGTCTGTTTGATTCTCAGATTTTTATTATGTTTTTGGAAGAAAAGTTTATTCCTGGATTTTTTACAGTGGCTAGCAATATATGTTTCTGCCATGGGGCATATGCTTAGATTTGAGACTTACGTTAGATGAAACTGAAACTTGGCCTTCTTTTTCTCAAATTGATGGACTCCAAGAGAAAAATGATACTCTCCTTTTGTTCTTAAAAAAGGTGCATTTAATTTCGTTTTGTTTTATTTACAAAAAATGTTTACTTTTATTTTTTTGGAATTATTAATTCCATAATTTTTATTCTGAATTTATCCATTTTTTACAAAAAATATATTTAGGGTTCATCTTTTTACTTTCACTACTTATCAATATATTTATTTATTATTTTCATGGTTCATATTTTAATTTTACTATCTATTAATCTATTCATTTATTATCTTCATTTATTTCTATTAATTATAATTTATTAAAATTTGTGACACCAAAAGAATAGGACTGGGTATTTGGTTCGGTTCGGTTAATCGAACCGAATTTTCGGTTACCCGAAACCGAATAGACACTATGGATACATACCGATAACCGAACCGATCGATTATTCGGTTAACCAAATAACCGATCGGTTTAACCAATCGGTTATTTGGTTAAACGAATAACCATTTTTAAAAAAAATATAAATTTCTAATTTTTTAAATATTAATTATAAAATAAAATCGGTTATTTGGTTAACCGATATTCATTGTGAAGACTGGAGGAACCGAGAAGAAGGAAGAAGCTTAAGTGCGGAATTACTATTTTTATTAAATATTAATTATAAAATGAAATAAATATATATATTTATATAATTATTTTCGGTTATCGATATACCCATTCGGTTATCGGGTATACCGATAACTGAATTTTCAAAAAATTTCATACCGAATACCGAAACGTATCCAATGAAATCGGTTATTTGGTTAACCGATATCCATTGGTTCGGTTCGGTTATACAAATACCCAAATATCCAATACCAAACACCCACCCCTACAAAAGAACATGTTTGATGGATAGTGAGAGTATATGATTGGAAAAATAAAAAAAGTCTTATGATAAATTATATAGCCTATTTCAAACTTAAGAAGTGAAAAATAAATATTATAAGTATAGCCTAATTTTAGCATAGATATTTGAGTTCAAAAATAGGAACTCCAGAGAGATGCATTCTCTCTCCGCTATGCTATATACAGGGTCGTAATGATTTGATGTACGAGTATGACTTTTATCTCTGTGGCCGGTTTATCTCTGTGGCCGGTTGATTCCTCCGTGGCCTACCATTAGAGGAGCCCACTATTATTTCGTGGATATACATGCTGACTAAACTTCATGAAAAATGTGAGTGACATGATTTTTCATTTCCAGAAGTTAGCTGTCACTTTCAATATAAAATATATAGTTTTTTTAAAAATAATTTGTTGTAGATAAGGTCGGAAATTATTTTTCTGAAAATGCTGTCTGGAGTCACTTCCAGCCAACTATATTTTCAATTTTCAATTTTCAATCTTCATTCTAGAGAAGGTAAGATTAACAACCCCCCGCCCAAAATTTAATGGGCTATATTCTTGATTAGCTTAGAGGTGTTTCGCACTAATCTTATGTTGCAATAGTATAAATATATCGTGTTCTAAACCCTTTTCTCAAATGAGAAGAAATCCTCAGCCGCATTTAGGATATCTGTTACTAATTTTTTCACTAATACCTTACTAACCATACATGATACCTATGGCTGAGCCAGAGAGTGGTTCACTCTCAACTATTTTTTTCTTTCTTTTCTGTACTTGATCAGTTATTCCTCATACTTATATATAATATTTGCATTATATCCTTCTTGAAAATATTTATTCCTTGTAATTGTGGAATCGCAACACTGTTCCCGAAGTCAGTGGAACAAGTACTAATGAAAATGTCAATAGTAAAGGAAGCACAAAGCAATCAAGAGAACACACGATATGGTTACCTAGTTCGATGTCAATACACCTACATTTGGAGAACCATGCCCAGGGGAAACGTTTTACTATCTAGAGATAAGTTACAATGAACTTATACAATAAGACTCTCTCTTACTATACATATGGAATTTCCTAAACCTCCACCAACGGTAAACTATTAGTTGTGCATGCATTACCCACCAACTTGAACGTGGACATGGTCCACCGCCTGATTCATATTCTAAACAACATTTAACGAAGAGTATCACCACTCTTTTATAAAGAACCCTCAATTGTGTTTACCTCATAAACACTCTTCTACTAGAAAAAAATCTGAAACACACAATAGAAAGAACCATAAAAATTAAAGAGTTAACATCTCTTTTACAAGCGATCTCATTCACAACCCTTCGGAGAAGTTGTGAGTATGAATAATCAAGACAGACATCTCTGAGTTCTTCACGTGATCAACTGTTTTATTTCTCCTGCCAATTTGAATGCTTCACACGTTCATCAATATATAGGACTCACTTGCAATACCCCATATCTTCAAGACTTGCCTTGTTGAAAATTTCCTTGTTGTGAAGTGAGAATGAATCTATTTTCAATAAAGAAGTAAATATTGAATATATATCTTTAAGATCTCGTTGATATATCTTGAAAGATCTTCTAGATTTCTATTCTAACTATGACTCTTCATACATGGAAACTTTGTTATATAGTTGACGCTCAAACTTTGTGGTACTTATTGAGGTATTTACACCTTTGTCAGTCCATTTGAAAGCACATCAGAGTTTTTGTTTCCACATAATGACAAATATTATATCCTATACACTTACAATCTCTCCCTTTGTCAATTATGTAGACAAAATAAACATGTAGTCATAAAATTCACAATAAATGAGTTACTCGTCAAAGTAGGCAAATTAAGGCATGAACTTGAAACTCTCCTCAAATGAAAAATCTCGACTTCATTAGTAAAGCTTCCCCACAACCAGAGATTGGGAACAGAACATAGTTATCAACGAAGATATAGAGTCATGAATATATCTCTTTTTTTCTCCCAATTTTTGTCAATAAAATGACAAGGTAAACAACCTACAGTTCCTGCAAGCAGATGGCACTCGCTCAGATCCAACAGCCTCAAATTTTTTCTTTCAACATCTTTCACTAGGTGAGAACATTGATAGTATCAATATCTGCTGCTTGAGAGGGTAAAAGACAAACTTCATCACATGTAATCTTTGAGTAACGAAGATGAAACAGTAAACAAGCATTGCATCAAATAGAGGTTTTAACAAAACTCGTGTTAAGAAAACTGAATTTTCTTTCCAACTCCTAAGACATCATCTCCTCGAAGAACATGCAGAGGCACACATATTAGCAACAGACACAACAGAATAAACACTATTTTGTTTTCATGAGGAGACAAATAACGATCTCTTCCCTTTTAGTCATGTAACAAAATCATAACACAAACTCAAATAACTAAAACATGTACTCAAAAATAAATGAGTAGTAGAATAAATTGCATCAACTTAATTCAAACTTCAAAAATTCTATCAAAAGATCAAAAGAGCATTTCCCCTTAATCCAGGCTTCAAAAATATCCAGACTTCAAAAATTCCACCAAGTGCATAAATTGCACACACTTAAATTAAACTGAGAATCGCATTAACCAAACATATCATCAATAGCAGTGTCTAGTTGTTCTCCTCATTTTGTAAAATAAATGAAAAGAGGATACTCACGGTCTTACTTCATTCGAAAAGAATTTACATTTCGAGGATTAAGTGCTTCGATGCCGACCTCTATTGCAGGAACAACATTGTTGTATGTGGTCAAACATATTAGCAATTCTTCTTTCATGGAAGATTCAATAACAGAAACATTGGCTTGAAGCCTAAAACATCTTAACTGGCAAAACTTTTGTAGCAAACACATCTTTTGGTACCAAAAGCAAGTGTGCGAAGCAGTTGCACTTCATTTAGAAAGGCAAGATGATGACCAAGTCTTCAGACAATATCTAAGCCTTCAACAAGACATAGATAACAACTTCATCTGATATAAATGCTGAAAACCAACCAATAATAATTCTGGTAGAATTATAAAATTGCAAGCTTCGTCGAGATAATATGATCATATTCAAGAAGCACGTCTCTTTGAACATCAGTTGAAATCGGTACCTCCATAGCAGCTAACATCTGCAGAAACATATATATTCTCATAGAACAAATAAGATAAATAATCTCTTCATTAAGAGAAGTAACGAACACTTCTCATCAGCAAACATATCATTCAATTCACAACAACTTTCTTGGAAGCAGAATCATCAAACTTCTTTCCCTGCTCTATCTCAAACATAAAAATATAGAGCACAACAACTGCTCGTTCACCTTCTATTTTTGTCACACAAATTGTCAAAAGGGTCGCAACACCATTCTTAATAAGAGAGAGATGACTTTCTCTACAGGAATATCCTCAGTGGATCACATATAGTAAGTATATGAGCAATGGCTGAAGCCATAACTTTTACAGAAGAAACAACAGCAAAAACATGTGCTAAAATGGGGGTCATTTAATCCAGAGGGCAGAAACATCATCAACCTTCTTGCATTCGTAATATCTACGAAAGAAACAATATTTTTGATAGTAGTACTATGATTAGCTGCATCATGTGGAGATGAGGTTTCTTCAAGTATTCCATCATTACTAGGAACAATAACAGGCACGAGAGCCTTCAGATCACCAACTTTTCCTAGAATTTCATTGTCAAAAGTCTCATTCTTTTGCACCTGATATTTGGGGTTGTTTTTTACAATCTATTTCTTTTGGGCTCTCATTTTTCTCATATTGTGTTTATCCTTATGATATGATATGCTATGCAATTTGGTATAATATGTCCTGGCTTTTACAATAATGGCAAATAGACATGGATGACTTACGATCATTTTATCTTGAACGAGATTTGAACAGCTTCTGGGGTGGGACATACGGAGGTTGTTGTACCTTGTGCTGCTCCTTCGTCGTGAAAAATTTAATGATGTCATCTTGATTCTTAGGAACCCACTCCTTCTTTCAATATCTATACTGAATTTATCATCTGGATTTTGTTCAACCACGAGAATTTTCTCCAATTTATTTGTTCTATTGTTTATCATCTTGATCATTTTCTAGAGATGCTCGAGTTCTTTGCTTTGAGTTCACTTTCTTGTTGCAACAAAACTATGTCTTTCTTTATAATTTCGTTTAGAGCAACAACTTTATCCTTTTCCTTAGTGACTTCTGCAATTTGGCTGGTCAACATTTCTTGTGCATGAAGTCGCAGTTTTCAACAAAAGTCTTAAAGTCAAAGTTTCTTCATCACTTTCAGTAGCTAACTTTATAGGATCACCGTCTGTCTGATGTTCCTCCTTTTGTTTCCATATTCTTGAAGTCGAGCGATTGTATTATCAAAAAAAATCGCTTCCACTCTCAACAATTTCTTCATCACTATGAGAGATATTGTAAGTCTTGACTATCTTGTTCTGTTTCTTCAAGGTATTGGCACATTCAGATTGTATGTGACCAAATCCACGACATTCAAAACATTGAACATTTGAGTTAGAGGAGAATGATGGATCAAACTTTTTCTTGTCTTGAGAGCTATTAAACGTGCCATTTTTCTGTCTAATGGATCTTTAAGAAGTTTCTTCCTTTCTCTTAAGAAACTCAAATGATTTGCCAAAGTTCAGCGTAGCTCGCGTGCCCTACCGCCATCGCCGTTGTTGCCGACGATGATCCTTGGTATGACTCTGGTGTACTTGTCATGATTGTTTCGAAACGATGGTTGATCGAAGCACAAAATTTCGCTTCCCATGCATCGCGCCTGATCGATCTTAATTTCGTAAGGGAAATAAATGCGCAAGAACACTAAAGATTTACGTGGTTCGATCTATGAATAAGATCTACGTCCACAGGCAAGAGAGAGAATATGTGTATTGAGTGTGAAGTAGCAATTACAAAGAGAGTGGATCGATCTATTTCGCCTAATCTAGCCTCTATTTATACACAAATATAATGAGTTTGACTCAATCAAGTCTTATCCCATTAGATTCAAGTCTTCTCCCATTAGGATTCAAAGTCTTCCCATTAGGATTCTTTTAGATATGGCCGAGCCTTCTGCGCTCCCACCGGTTTTAGAGTCTTCTTGGGCGAACTTGTCCGGGCCGAGCTTGATGTCGCTTACTTGTATTGGGCCCGATGCTTGGGCCCGTAGTTGGGCCGTATCCTATCAACTATCTTGTTCTGCATTTCTTCAGGTATTGGCACATTCAGATCAGATGTGACCAAATCCACGACATTCAAAACATTGAACATTTGAGTTAGAGGAGAATGATGGATCAAACTTTTTCTTGTCTTGAGAGCTATTAAACGTGCCATTTTTCTGTCTAATGGATCTTTAAGAAGTTTCTTCCTTTCTCTTAAGAAACTCAAATGATTTGCCAAAGTTCCTTGTGAACATGGCAAATGATTCCAATAGTGGTTGATAATCTTTGGGCACATGATCTAGAGTGTGTCCCTTCGTATTTGCTAAAAAAGTAATATTTTTCTTCTTATCATTCTTGTTCGGTCTCATTCTCATCTCATATGTACGTAGAGATCGAATCAACTCATCAAGTTTCATCTTGGTAAGGTCTCATGCTTCCTTAATAGCAATGGTTTTAGTATCAAATTTTCTAGTTAACGACCTAAGCACCTTTTGTACTAACTTCACTTTGGACATCTTCTTACCAATGGAGAAACTTTCATTAGCAATAGCCAAGATCTTGGAGTAATACTCTGAGATGCTTGTTGGATTTGTATACTGAAAACAATTTGGTTGAGCTTGTATACAATGTTTCCTGTTACCACTATTATAATCTCCTATCTGAATTGTTTACTTGATTGCATATGTTTGTCCCTTTATCTCATATATGGGTTAGATCATACGATTGTGTAGTAGATCACGTAAGTCCGTATGATTGGTCGCTTAATGAGATATAAAAAGAATCACTGGTGAGACAACTTGGGACGAGTTGTCGGTATAGCCGTGGTATAGATAAGTGACTTGACTTAGTTACTTGTCTATCTTGATGCGTCTCTCGGACGTATTGATGGATCACGGTGAGATGAGTTCTTCATCGACCGTCGTGAAGAACCCAGATCTCGGTGACTTTCGTTGATCTAAACCCGATAAGGTATTAGGTGAGTATGAGTTGCGACCATCACTTTGACTTGTTATGGGTGAGGTTACATGAGATAACATAATATTCTCCGCATCTAGGGTGGTGGCGGTGCTTGTATGTCATGCTAGTTGCTCAGATCGAGTCACCGTATCCGTTTAGGATGATGACGTCCCCTTAAGGAGCTCAAAAGGTTTATTGTACTAAATCCTGCAGGTTGAGTTATCTCAAGTACAATAATAAGGTTGAGTGGTACTACTTAAGGAATTAAATGGATTAATTATTTTAAGCAGTCAGAACGATGTAAATAATTAATGGACGTGCGATATCTTAAATACGGAGATTCGTGAAGTCTAAGTGCAAGCCCGACTCAACTTCGGAAATAAAATGGTAAGTCAGCATTTATTCTCTAGTAGCATGAATAAATGTTTATGAATTAATTTATGTTCTGGGCTGAACTTAAGATAATTTATTTATTTGAGACCCATCTTTATTCCTTGCATTTGATCCCTGGGATGGCCCATCCAGGCCTGGAGCTGCAAGATTTTCGTCCACCTCATTAAGAGTCCCATAGGGATTCTGTTTTGATCCTCTCTATCTGAAGAGATATTATTATATTTATTAGATATGCAGAGATCCTATCCATTAGGGTTGCATTATAAATATAAGATGAGAGAAAATCAAAGTGGAGACTATTCATTATTCTCGAAAATTTCAAAAGCGTGAAGGAAAAGAAAGACGAATTTTGCAAGATTATAGATTGTCCTCACTTTATTGAGTTTGGCAATCGGGATACGATCGAAGAGTAAAGCACAGTCTTGATCCATTCTTGCTCGATAATTCACGGGTAAACACGAGAAAATACCAGCGTGTTGCGATTAATTATATAGGTGCATGCTAGTATATAATCAATCTATGGTGAATTAAACATCCAAGATAGTGTAGGAAATCTGATTTTAACCTCTCCGAGGATCTATCTTGGATGTTTAATTCATCATACATTGATTATATTCTCAGCATGCACCTATATAATTAATCGCAACACGATGAGTTTTTTCGTGTTTACCGCGAACTGTTGGGATGAATAGATCAAGACTCGTGCTTTGATCTTCTGGACTGTATCCCCATTGCCTAAACTCCAATGCCGAGTGAGGACAATCTATGGAGAATGCTATAGAAAAATGTTTCTTCCTACTCTCAAGATTTTCGAAAATTCTCACTATATGGATATAGTAATTCTCGAAAATATTCACTTGAGGATTAACCTTGATTATCTCTCTCACCTTAAATTTATAATACAACCCTAAATCATATCTAATAAATATAATCATATCACTTAAGATAGAGAGGATCAAGCAGAGTCCCAGTGGGACTCTAAGAGAGAGGATCAAATTTCATCTTAGCAACAGGCCTGGATGGGCCAGCCCAGGGATCAATTGCAAGGAATAAAGATGAGCCTCAAATAAATTAATTATCTTATGTTCAGCCCAGAACATAAATTAATTCATAAACATTTATTCATGTCACTAGAGAATAAATGTTGACTTACCCCTTTATTACCGAAGTTGAGTCGGGCTCGCATTTAGACTTTACGAATCCTCGTATTTAAGATATCGTACGTCCATTAATTATTTACTGTTCGATCGCTTAAAATAATTAATATCTTTAATTCAAGTAGTACCACTCAACCTTATTATTGTACTTGAGATAATTCAACCTACGAGGTCTAGTACAATAAACCTTTGAGCTCCTTAAGGACGCCATCATCCTAAACGGATACGGTGACTCTACGTAACTAGATGACATACAAGCACCGCCACCACCCAAGATGCAGAGTCTTGGGTTAACTCATGTAACCCTCACCCATAACAAGTCAAAGTGATGGTCAAGAACTCATACTCACCTAATACCTTATCGAGGTTTAGATCATCGTAAGTCACCGAGATCTGGGTTCTTCACGGCGGTCGATAAAAGAACTCATCTCATCGTGATCCATCAATACGCCGAGACGCATCAAGATAGACAAGCAACCAAGTCTAGTCACTTTATCTATACCGCAGCCTATACCCACAACTCGTCCTCAAGTTGTCTCACGGTGTGATACTTTTATATCTCATTAAGTTCGACCAATCATATGAACTCGTGATCTTCACACATCGTATGATCTAACTTATATATGAGATAAGGACATACATATATGCAATCAAGTAATCAATTAGATAGGAGATTGTAATAGTGGTAACAGGAATCATTGTATACAAGCTCAACTAAAACTGCTTTCAGTATACAAATCCAACAATCTCCCACTTATACTAAAGCAAAACTTTTAGTATACAATGTGTCTCTCTACTAGCTATTACAAATAATACCATCACTTTGCTTCTCCCACTTATACAAAAGTTTCCTTTCTAAATGGGTGCCATCTTGCACAATCCAAGTCCTCGAATGTGCACTTCGTAGACTTTTTACGGCAGACTCTTCGTGAATGGATCCGTTAGGTTATCCGTAGTATCAATCTTTTCGATCAGCACGTCCCCTCGTCTAACGATTTCTCGTATGAGATTGTACTTTCTCTCTATGTGTTTGGTTGCCTTGTGGGTCCTTGGTTCCTTCGAGTTTGCCATCGCACTGAGTTATCACAAGAAACTATGATACTCTGGGCAAACCGGTACCACATCTAGATCCATGAGTAGTTCTTGAACCATACTGACCTCTTTAGCGACCTCCAGGCGGCTACATATTCGGCTTCCATGGTGGAGTCCACAATGCATCATTCTTTGCACTCACGCCAGATACGGCTCCTCCTCCCAAGGTAAACACATAGCCCCAGCGTGAGACTTCTTCTCATCACGGTTAGCTTGGAAATCCGAGTCTGAATAACCCAAAGGCATTAGACTATCTGCATGGTGAACTAGCTTATAATCTCGAGTCATTTTCAGGTACTTGAGTATATGTTTTACCGCAGTCCAATGAGCTTGTCCAGGGTTAGACTGATATCTAGCTACTATGCCTCGGGTCTCGTACATAACATTACGTACATGAGACTTCTTACAACGGAAGCATAAGGAACTTGTCTCATTTTCTCTATCTCCTTTGCAGTCATAGGTGACTGCTCTTTAGATAAAGGAACGCCATGTCTGAAAGGTAGCAATCCTTTCTTGGCGGTCTGCATACTAAAACGAGTAATCAAAGTATCAATGTAAGACGCCTGAGATAAGCTCAACATTTTCCTCTTGCGATCTCGGTAAACCATGATCCCAAGAATGTACGCTGCATCTCCTAAGTCTTTCATTTGAAACTAATCGGATAACCAACTCTTTACGTCTGATAACAACTTCACATTGTTGCCAAGTAGAAGGATGTCATCTACGTAAAGTGCAAGAAATACCACATCACCGTTGACATCTAAACGATACACACAACTTTTGTTAGGCAACTGGTAAATCCATAGGACTTTACCACCTCGTCAAAGCATAAGTTCCGGGATCGTGAAGCTTGCTTAAGCCCATAAATGGACTTCTTAAGCTTTCATACTAGATGCTCTTCACCCTTCACCACATAACCTTCTAAGTCTTCGCATATAGATATCTCTACCTTCTTCAAGGTAAATCGTTTAGAAAAGCGGTTTTCACATCCATTTGCCAAACCTCAAGGTTTAAGTGGCTGCTATGGCGAAAAATTTCGATGGACTTGAGCATTGCTACAGTGAAAAGGTCTTATCGAAATCGATGCCCTCAATCTGAGTGTACCCTTTCGCCACAAGCCTGGCTTTAAAAGCCGAAACCTCTCCATCTTGAATCTCTCTTCCTCTTGTATACCCACTTACTACCTATGGCTTCCTCGCCATATGGTAGATGTGTCTTCGTATACATCCATAGTTGTTATGGACTCAATTTCTAAGTCCATAGCGGTGTGCCATGATCTTGCATCAATGTCTTGTATCGCCTCACCGTATGTCCATGGGTCGATTATTGCACCGCTCGTTTCTTGGGACTAAACCAAGATTCACCCACGAACATAAATCGCTCGGATCGACGAACAACCTCCCACTTCTGACGAGGCGCTATTCGCACAATGGCAACGGTGGGTGCAGAATTGTGGTTCTCATCTTGCACAACTTGTGGATAGAGCCACTTTGACGGTCGGTATCTCCGGTGGAAATCGACCAACTTCAATTTCTTGAAGTATCCGTGTCGATCTCCCACTGACACCGACATCTCGCACTTTGGCTTAATCGATGGTGGAATACGATCATCTTCTAATTCTTGAAGAATGATTTCAACTTCGGATTTATGGTTTTCATATAATCCTCTTCTAAGAATCGGGCATTAGTGCTAATAATGACCTTCTGATCCTTAGGACTATAGAAATAACCATCATTCGTTCCTCTAAGATAGCCAATAAACAGCCTTGCATCAGATCTAGACTCCAACTTGTCACCTTCTTCTTGTTCAAGGTTGGATCGCCCATATTCTTATGTGGTTTAAACTAGGCTTCATACCAAACCACAACTCGAAAGGGGTCTTTTCGACTGACTTAGATGATATTAGATTTAACAAGTATGTCGCTGTTTCTAAGGCATACACCCATAACGAAATAGGCAATGTTGCATAACTCATCATTGATCTAACCATTTCTAAGAGAGTCCTATTTCTTCGCTCTAACAAACCATTTTGTTGTGGTGTGCCTGGTGTAGTGAGCTGGGAGGTAATCCCACACTGCACCAAATAGTCCATAAACTCGTTACTGAGGTATTCGCCACCGCGATCGTAACGCAAAGGACTTGATACTTTACCAAGCTTCGTTTCCACTTTCGCCTTAAATTCTTTGAATTTCTCAAAGCATCCGGACTCATGCGGTGAAGCGGTATATGTATCTGTACATTGAGTAATCATCAATGAAAGTGACAAAATACTGCATTCTCCACGAGCTTGTGTTGACATAGGTCCACACGGTGTCGAATGGACTAGCTCCAACACTTCTTTCGCTCTATAACCCTTCGCTTTGAAGGTGGTCGACATCTTTCTTCTATACGAGATTCACGCATCGGGAACGAGTGGCCGTGAGATCACCCAACGCCCATTCCTAGCCGTCTTTGGATCCTATTTAGATTGATGTGACCTAATCTAAGATGCCGAGAAATGTGGTATCATCTTCTAAGAAAACTTTCTTCTTGGGTTTGATGTAGATGCAACATAATTAAAGGTATTATGTTTGGCGTAAATAGTATAAAGCTTAATTATATAAAGTGTCACCACGATAACTTCGTCATTTCTTATGATAGAAACACCACTATCAAAAACAACCGAATATCCATGAATAAATAGTTTCAAAACTGAATAAGATTTCACAAACTCCGCACATATAAAACGTCTTTCAAAACTAAAACGTTTCTATCAAAACATAAAGTAACATCTCCGATCGCAACGGCCTCGACTTTCGCCGCGTTGCCCATGGAGATCGTTATCTCGCCATCACACGGCTCCCTTGTCCGCAGAACCGCAGGTGTAACAAACATGATCGACGCATTCGTATCTACTACCCATGAACGAGTAGAACAAGTCGCTAAACATGTTTCGTTACTAAAGCAAATGGCGTACTTTGAGCCTTGAGATTGGGGCACTTAGCCTTCCAATGCCCAGTCTCACCGCATTTGAAGCATTTGCCCTTTTCCTTTGGCTTTTTCAAACCGCTGGTAGAGCCCTTTATATTACTACCACTCTTTTCTTTAGCCTTAACATCTCTTGAATTCCACTTTCCCTTTTCATCTTTCGATGAAGCAGTGGTTTTCTTTGAGGTGCGTACTAAAGACTATGCACCTTTGCCCATTTTGTGTACTTCCGTTACTAGATCCTCTTGCAATGAATCTAGAGTATAACTCTTATCATAAAGGACTACTCCATAACGGAAGTCATCAAAAGACTTGGGCAAAGTGTTGAGGATCATATCGATTCTGATTATGTCATCAATATATCCTTCAACCAATTCGAGCTCTCAAGAGATTGATCATTTGCTCTACAGTCATGCATCAATCGCTTTCCTTCATTGAACTTGACATTATTGATTTTGTCAAATTATGACAAGCGATTCGTCCGACTCATCATACGATTTCATGAGATTTAGCCATATTGTGGTCAGATCTTCCATCTCGATCTTCGGAGTTGCGGTGTACTCGCACATGGTGACCAAAAGAAAGCACTTTGCCATTCTATTTGATTTGTCCTATTTCTCGTGCTTGCGCCCTCATCATTAGATAAATTGCCCAGAGGTTTGGGACGGACGTAGTGAGTACAAATAAATTTTCTTCGACAGAAGAACAATCTTAATGTTTCGCTTCCACTCGATAAAATTTGGACCGGATAGAGGATTTTGTGCGAGCATATTGATAATCTGTAAGAGACATATCCGAAAAGTAATGTAAACACATAAGCATACGATCGCACATAATTCGTAACAATAATATTGTAACCTTTGATAAAACAATATTAATCAAACTCCAATCGCCCAAGGAATCCCACATGTAAGCCACGCTGTGTGGACGTTTACACATGAACCCCTCGACTGCACTAAAATATACCTTTTAGTCGCTTAATTTCAATCCATGTCAACTTATCCTTACGACAAATGAAATTAATGATTCGACCTTACTGTACCACATCACTATCGCAAGAAGAGACTTCGCAGAAGTTGTATTGAGGTGATGTCTAACAATGACCACAATTTTAACAAAAGAAATGAATTCTTAGAATCGACATACTCACTAGACCATACCGCCCAATCCAAATTCCTTTGTTATCTCATTTTAAATCTATCTCAGAGAACTTATGAAAATCGCATATGCAAGCCACGTGTGTGGACGCTACACATGAAACTCCCACTTCTCAATAGATTAAAATGTTTTATTTAGAAATCTCATCTAAGAAACTTATGACAAACAGTGCAAGCAAGCCACGCGTGTGGATGTTTACTCATAGTGCGTATCAATTTGTTTAGAGATCAAAAAGTGGAGGTCTTGATATTTTAATTTAAAAAATTAATATGTCGGGTTACTTGCTTAGTTTTTGTTTCAAAAGGTTTGTCCATGCAGATCACGTAATCCTAGCATGCTTTTCTATAGAACTCAACATATAAAACATGCTCGCAGAATTCTAAAATATGCTTAAAAAACGGGATAAACCTAGCATGCTTACTATGCGCATCCAATCGTGAAAACATATAAAATGTTTGTCTCACGTAATTTAAACATACATAGCATGCTAACGATAATTTAAACATCCACGACATGCTTTCAACGATAAAATAAAATAAAATCGCTCATCGCGCCCACTCGTGGATCTCAGATTTCGCTAATTTATTACATAAATTTGCAAAGCATGATCTTCAAAATCTCGAACGCCTCGCGTACGGGCACGCGATGGATTCGTCAAAACCGGATTTGGGCTAAAAATAAAAACGGGCCGGATCATCGAACGGGTCAACCGGTCGAAAATCGAACCGCCAAAATTTTGGATCCGGGCCAAAATTGGATCGGGGCCAAACTTGGGTCGGTCGGCCCAAACGGGCCGGGTCGCGCTAGGGCACAACCCATGCGCGCGCCAAAGATCCTCCGACGCCGCCTCGCACCGCATCGCCCACGCCCGCCGAGAAGATCGCACAGACCGCGCGCGCCGCAGCCTGGCCGAGGCTCTACAGACAGCCCGCCCGCCCTACCGACGCCGCCGAGGATGCCAGGCCGCCGAGGCTACAGCGCTCGCCGAGGCGCTGCGGTGGGACGCTGCGAGACGTGGCTGCCGAGGCGCTGCCGCTGGCCTCGCGGGCCGTATTGCACTAGGTTTCCGCCGTGGCGTGTCCGGCGCCGAGAATTTACGCGTGACTTCGCAAGACGCCGCCGAAAGCACGCCGAGCGCCGCCGAGCGCCGCAACCCACCTAGTCGCCGATGCTACCCAGCGCTACCGGGCGACACTCGCCGAGCGCGCTCGGCCACACCGGTTATCTGCCGAGAGCGCTTTTCGGCCGAGGCGTCCGCTGGAGACCGCGACGCCCGCACACCTGGCGGCAAGCCATGTCACCGAGGTCGCCGCCTGTGCCTACCGCCCGATGGTCGCCAACGTTCTACCGAGCGCGCACGACACGGCGGGCGGCGTGTTCGCGAGCACCACGCACGCCGGCAGCCATCGCCCGCACGCCGTCGCCGTGCGTTCGGTTTTCCATACTCCCATCGTTTCGTTCTTCGTGCTTTCATCTTCGTCTTCTTTACATATAAGATTTACAAGAAAAATCTAATCTAACCACGGATTTTCGTGGTTGATAAACGCGCATTTTACACGCTTATAATTGATATTTAAAGATGAGTTTAGCCTCGCTTAATGTGCGCTTATGTATCGATTCTAATGTTTTATCTATTTCAGAAGATAACGCTCTTGGGTGTTCCTTCGACGCTTTGTAGGTTTATATGTTGATAATCGAAGCAGCGAACGGCCTTACGAGCAAATGAGCAATCATGCGTTTCTAGCGACCGCCCTGGCGGTCGCTAGGCTGGTCGCGAGGCAAACCAAATGAGCGCCCGGAGGAGTAATGACGCGACCTCGCACGCTAAGCAAGCCTGGCGCGAGAACTCACCGGACGATTTCGCGACCGGTGCGGAGTACTAGCGACCGTTAGCCCGATCGCGAGGTACCATCGCGAGCGCAAGGAGGACCACGAGCGAAGAAAGGCTAGCGGCGGAGATGGCTCGCGGTCGAGCTAGCGACGCGAGCGGCGATTGATCATCGCGAGACGGCGGCAGACGCAAATTAGTGGTTTCCACCCTTTTCTATACATAGCAAAGCCCCTTGCGCCCCCAGCAGACCCCATACGCCCCAGAGCTCGTTTTCTTCAGTTTTTCCTCAGTTTTTCCATTCTTTAGCTTTAGTCTTCATTTAGTTTAATTCTAGCATTGATTTTCCGTTGTTCTAGTTTAGTTTATCGTTTCGATATCGATCGGAACGTTTTTGTCCGATCGTTTTCCGTTGTTTTCCGCTAGATTCGCTTGAGATTGGATTCAAGACCAACCATTGTTCATCCAACGCTTCCTATGGGTTTTATATATTTAATTTCCGTTTTATGGTTAAATCGTATTTTATTCCGCTTATTATGTCGGTTAGTTTCGCTCTAATCTTGTGTTTGCATGATTCGATCCTATATGTTGTGATTCACGCTATTGTTATTTACCTTCCCGCATTGATTCATGATTCATGGTGCTTATTTATATGTGTTGATTTGATCAATCTTGATGCATATCTAGTTGCCGATTAATGACGAATCAGATTAATTGTCAATCGATCTTGAATGCATGATAATAAACGCTTGAGTCGTGAATCGAGATAGGACATTCGTAGGAAGCATATTCTCGCGATCCATTTGAGTTGCTTATTTCCTCTAGACGAATCGTGATAGGGAAAATTAGTAATCAAGCTGCGCAATTATCGTGAATCAAGTTAGTTATATATGTGATCTTCCGTCTTGTCGGATTAAACGGTTAATAATAAGCGGGATAAACATCGTGTGGATGTGATTGATGCATCCCAGGGTTAGTCTTTCTTCATAGTTATCTTCCGTGATTTTATTGCGTTATTTATATTTCGCTTGGTTACCTTTGCTTTGAATTAAATTCAAGCTCCAAAACCTCTCATCCTTTATCCGTGTCAATAATGATGAATTGTCGTTGAGCTAGCTTCTATGTTTTAAGTGATACAATCTCTCAGGATACGATGCTTGCCATTCTATACTTACACCTTTACGCAGGAAAAGGCGATCAAATTTGGCGCCGTTCTTCGGGATTGTTAAGATTGCATAGGAATAATTTGACGATTTGATTTATTAATTCAAGTTATATGTATTATATTATATTTATTTATTTTTGTCGTTGCTAAATTCTCTTTCTCGGGTGGTTTATGCGTACAAGATCTCGGGTACCTCCAAGTATTATTAGATCCCGAGATTGAAAGTTCTCTGCCGAGGAGAAGAGGGCGAGAAGAGACGGCCGCAATGGCAGCCAACCATCCCGTAATCAGGGCATTCATCCCGAGCAAGTTGACGATGCTAGTGACTTTGCAGAGATGCGGCGTCGATGGCGAATATGGAATCATTGTCCCCGCTCGGGAAAGACCTCAATCACATGTATCCCGACATCCCACCGAGCAGGTTCAAGGAGGCGGTTGGGGCCCGCACGAGATGCAAACAATTTTGAGCTCAAACCGCCCCGATCAAGATGGTCCAAGGAGCGGTTTGGGGAGAGTCACGGAAGACCTGAATGCGCATCTCGAGACTTTTTCGATATTTGTGACACCATCAAGCAGAATGGGGTGCCACAAGACACGATCCGGATCGCGTGTTCGGTTTCGCCATTGCAGACGGTGAAAGATGGTTCAAGTTTGGACCGAACGGCATCGACACTTGGGGAAACTTTTGCGAAGTTTCTTCGAAATACTTTCCACCCGAAAGCCTTGAAGATCATCGCGAAATCTCTCATTTTGCCAAACCACGACAAATCATTATTCGAGGCATGGGAGAGATTCGAGCTCTATTGAGACGATGTCCACAACATGGGTTCTCCAAGGAGCAACAAATCACACAGTTCTACAATTGGTCGACATGGCGGGCGAGGAGCATGGTGGATGCGTCGACGGGGGCGCTCTATCGAACCGACAAGTAGGCGAAGCAGACATTGTAGGAGATGGTCGCCAACAACTATCAATAGCCAACGGAGAGAACACCATTGTTCAGCGGTTGCTGTTGAGAGTGATTCAAATATGACGATCTCATGAAGAAGTTCACTATTTTGAAGAGTCGATTGAGACAGAGAACGTCCACCACATCAATCGGAGGAATCATCGAATTTCCAACAACCTCCAAAGCAGCTTCAATGTTGTAATTCGCTTCAAGAGAAGAAGCCAAGTCTCAAGATATGATGCAGCAGCTTGGTTGTAAGCAACCAACAATTGGCAACGAACCGTAATTCGCTTATAAGTAACACCGGCAAAGATAAATCATTGGAGTCCTTTGTGACGGCTATGGGGAAGCATATGAAGATGTTGGAAAATCAAATTGGACAAATAGCCGCACAAGTGAATGCACTACAAAAGACGGGCCAATTTCGAGTAATACTGAGGTGAACCCGAAGAATCGGCTTCGCCATCCGGACGAGGAGGACGAGCCTGCCCGAGCCCTACCGAGGAAGAAGAGCATGAAAGCACACCGGAGTAAACTTCGTGATCGAGCTCGCGACCATGAGCCCGATCGCGAGGAGTCTGTAATTTTACCCACAGAGGCCTCGATCGACGAGCACGCGTCGCCCGCCCCGACCATGAGCCATGAGAGTGTCTTGCCCGATTTGTTCGCGGCGACCCGGCCGCGCAAACCAGCCGTGAGCAATCGAGCGTAGCATCTTTGTCGAGACACATGTCTGTCACTACGCGCAAGTCAAGCTTCGCCGCAAGAAGAAGTCGACCGAGCGTACACTCGCGACCTTCCCATGGTCGCGAGGTCAACCATGAGGCACCTCCGTAGCAAATCGTCGCACGTACACTCTCCGGTCCCATTTCCGAGTCCACTGTCAAGTCAAAATATGACGAGGAGTTTGCTCGCTTCAAAGAGGTTTTCAAAAGTTGAGATAAATTTGCCTCTGCTTTCGTTATTGCGAAACATGCCGGATACATGAAATTCTTAAAAGACGCTTGCAAGAAAGAAGAAACTGGGAAATTTGAAAATTACCCTATCCGAAGAATGCAAGGCCGTCTAGCAAAAAGCTCCGGCGAAGCGAAGGATCCCTCAGCTTTACGTTAGAGTCGAGATCGCCGAGCGAGACTTTTCCAAATGTTTTGTGCGACTTGGGCCGTAGCATCAATCGATGCCGCTGAACGTATTCAACCGGCTACACCTAGGAAAGATGAAGCGGCGAAGATTTCGCGATGATGGCCGACCGTCACCACATATCCAAAAGGTATCGTCGAAGACGTGTTGGTAAGAATTGGGATTTTGTTTTCCGCCGACTTTGTGATTTTAGATATTCCGAATTCAAACAACAACCGCTAATCATAGGTAGACCTTTTCAAAGAACCGGTGCGTGCGCCGATTGATGTGCGCGAAGGTAATCTCACGTTTCGTGTTAACGATGAGAGCTCAAGATTTCCATATCTGACGCCATCAAGCAACACGACGTTGAAAGCCGGAAGATTGCCGCCGATCATGACCTCGCCGCCGCACACGCCGAGCGCCAGAGGGTACTCGACCACCGGGAAGGCTGCGAGAAGGAAGAAGTGGACTCGGCATGGAACCCCGAGTGTATCATTCGAGTTTAGTGCCACTTCCATAGTCGTGGTGGTCATCTCGTGAATGCTAAGTTTAGGAGGATCCACGAGTTGAGAAGGATTGCTACCACAAAACGCCGGATTGAAAAAGGTTAGTAATGGTCTAGCTAAAGACGTTAAATTAAGCACTTGTTGGGAGGTAACCCAACTTATTTTGTTTTGTGTTTTGTCGTGTTTGTTTTTCTTTTCGTTGTCGTGGTTCACGATCAACGAGTTTAAGTGAAGTGTTTTAATCCATGTGGCCAATGACTATAGAAAATTTTGGTGAAATTTAATGATAGTGCGCATGATATGTTAGAAATGACGCATGAATGACGCGAGATGGCTTAGCTTGTTGTTTTTCACCATTTGCTTATCACGCGAGACTTGAGCTTCATCAGATACACATCTTGATACGCTTTTAATTGTGTGATATCATGCATGTGATTATCTTCTAGAACTTACCGTTCTTACGTATCGAGACCGCAATATGTGTTTAATTTGGAAATGATAAAGGCCATCTTTGTTAACCACATATTCACCCAAACACTAACCCGATGATATATACCATTTGTTGCCTTCTTTGAGCCTTTATAAGACTTTTTCTTCGATTAACCGGATGATAAGAGGTGAGGATGGATATGGGAATCAAAAGGGTTGAATTTTGATGTAGTTATGACGAGAAAAGTTTCTTTTAGAAAAATACATCTGTGGTGAAGAATAGTACCTTTGTTGTGAAAGTTAAACCCTATAAGCTCTAGAAAAGAAAAGAAAAGAAAAAGAAAAATGTTAAGTTCACTATGAGTGTTGAGCATAAAGGGTCTTTAATCAAAGTATAGGTACCTTCTGTGGCATTAAACGTTGATTTAGCACGTTGGGAGAGAGGAGGAAATGGACAAAGTCCATATGTCGAAATGTATAAATGGTGGTGCTTGGAATATTCTCGAGTCACTTAGCCATATATTTTCCTACCTTAACCAATGTGCCTACATTACAACCTATGAAAAGACCCTTTGATCCTAATTTGAACACAATGACGCGGTGGAGATATTAGAGAAACGGCAAGCCTATGGTAAGATGTTGCATTGCATTGATCGTTGAATGTATACACGTCCTACATTTCTTTATGAGTTCAGTATATCCTATATTTTTACGCACATGCCGTTGTGAGGGTTGAACAAAATGAGTTTTTGCCCTCGATGGTTGTTTGTGTTGAGTTGTTTAACATTGTCATGTGCGCTAATGTTTTTGAGCGTTAATATGTTTCTGAGGCTTATAATGGTTATCCTCTTTACTACGCTGTTGATCTTTCGTTGTGTCTTTCGCTCGCTTTTGTTTGAGGACAAACAATGCTTTAAATACGGGGGTTTGATAAACGCGTATTTTACACGCTTATAATTGATATTTGAAGATGAGTTTAGCTCGCTTAATGTGCGTTTATGTATCGATTCTTAATGTTTTATCTATTTCTAGAAGATATCGCTTGGGTGTTCCTTCGACGCTTTGTAGGTTTATATGTTGATAATCAAGCAAGGAACGACGCACGAGCAAATGAGCAATCTGCAGTTTTAGCGACCAGCCCAGCGGTCGCTAGGCTGGTCGCGAGGCAAACCAAGCCGAGCCCAGAGAGTAGCGACGCGACAGCACGCGCGAGAAGCCTCAGCGCCGAGAACTCACCGGACGATTTCGCGACCGTGCGAGTGCTAGCGACTGCTAGCCCGGTCGAGGTACCATGCAGCGCGGAGGACCACGAGCGAAGAAGAGCGCTGGGAGATGGCTCGCGGTCGAGCTAGCGATCATGTAGCAGCGATCGCGAGGAGAGGCGGCAGACACGCAAATTAGGTTTTCACCTTTTCTATACATAAGCCAAAGCCCTTGCGCCTCAGCAGATCCCATACGCCCGAGCTCGTTTTCTTCCGCTTTTCCTCGCTTTTTCCATTCTTTAGCTTTAGTCTTCATTTAGTTTAATTCTAGCATCGATTTTCCGTTGTTCTAGTTTAGTTTATCGTTTGATATCGATCGGAACGCTTTTGTCCGATCGTTTTCCGTTGTTTTCCGCTCGTTCGCTTGGGATCGATTCAAGACCAACCATTGTTCATCCAACGCTTCCCTCACGGGTTTTATATATTTAATTTCGTTTTATGGTTAAATCGTATTTTATTCCGCTTATTATGTCCGTTAGTTTCGTTCTAATCCTGGGGTTTGCATGATTCGATCCTATTTGTTGTGATTCCCGCTATTGTTATTTACCTTCCGGCATTGATTCATGATTCATGGTGCTTATTTATATGTGTTGATTGATCAATCTTGATGCATATCTAGTTGCCGATTAACGACGAATCGTATTAATTGTCAATCGATCTTGAATGCATGATACGAATGTTCTCGAGTCGTGAATCCAGATAGACATTCGTAGGAAGCATATTCTCGATGATCCATTCGAGTTGCTTATTTTCCTCTAGAGCGAATCGTGATAGGGAAAATTAGTAATCAATCGCCGCAATTGTCGCTGAAGTTGTTGGTTATATATGTGATCTTCCGTCTTGTCTCGGATTAAAACGGTTAATAATAAGGTGATAAACATCGTTGTGGGACAGGATTGATGCATCCAAAGGTTAGTCTTTCTTCATAGTTATCTTCCGTGATTTTATTGCGTTATTTATATTTCTCGCTTGGTTACCTTTGCTTTGGATTAAATTCAAGCTCCAAAACCTCTCATCCTTTATCCGTGTTTGAATAATGATGAATTGTCGTTGAGCTAGCTTCTATGTTTTCGTGATACAATCTACGTGGATACGATGCTTGCCACCCTATACTTACACCTTTACGTGTGGAAAAGGAGCGATCGGTGGTGAAAAACAAAACCGATAAAAATAAAATGAAATACGATGAGCAGCAGATTCACAATTAATTAATTGCGACGTTATAATCAAATGTGAATTAATCCAGCGAGCCAAGCTACTGATCCCAGACTCTGATACCAATTGTAGGGAAATCTGATTTTAACCCTTTCCCGAGGATCTATCTTGGATGTTTAATTCACCATACATTGATTATATTATTAGCATGCACCTATATAGTTAATTGCAACACGTAAGAGTTTTCTCGTGTTTACTTGCGAATCTGTCGGGGATGAATAGATCAAGACTCGTGCTATGATCTTCTGGACTGTATCCCGATTGCCTAAACTCCAATGCCGAGTGAGGACAATCTATGGAGAATGCTATAGAAAAACGTTTCTTCCTACTCTCAAGATTTTCGAAAATTCTCACTATATGGATATAGTAATTCTCGAAAAATTCACTTGAGGATTAACCTTGATTATCTCTCTCACCTTATATTTATAATGCAACCCTAAATCCTATCTAGATAGGATTTATGCATATCTAATAAATATAATCATATCACTTAAGATAGAGAGGATCAAGCAGAGTCCCAATGGGACTCTAAGAGAGATGATCGAATTTCATCTTAGCAACAGGCCTGGATGGGCCAGCCCAGGGATCAATTGCAAGGAATAAAGATGGTCTCAAATAAATTAATTATCTTATGTTCAGCCCAGAACATAAATTAATTCATAAAAATTTATTCATGCCACTAGAAAATAAATGCTGACTTATCCCTTTATTACCGAAGTTGAGTCGGGCTCGTATTTAGACTTTACGAATCCTCGTATTTAAGATATCGTACGTCCATTAATTATTTACTGATTACGATCGCTTAAAATAATTAATATCTTTAATTCATAAGTAGTACCACTCAATCTTATTATTTTACTTGAGATAACTCAACCTGCAGGGTTTAGTACAATAAACCTTTTGATCTATTTAAGGGGACATCATCATCCTAAACGGATACGGTGACTCGACACAGGTAACTAGCATGACATACAAGCACTGCCACCACCCAAGATGCATAGAGTCTTGGGTTAACTCATGTAACCCTCACCCATAACAAGTCAAAGTGATGGCCAGCAACTCATACTCACCTAATACCTTATCGAGGTTTAGATCATCGTAAGTCACCGAGATCTGGGTTCTTCACGACGGTCGATAGAAGAACTCATCTCACCGTGATCCATCAATACTCGAGACGTACCGGTATAGACAAGCAACCAAGTCAACTCACTTCTTATCTATACATGACTATACCAACAACTCGTCCTCAAGTTGTCTCAGCTATGATACTTTTTATATCTCATTAAGTTTGACCAATCATACAGACTTCTGTGATCTTCTACACACTGTATGATCTAACTTATATATGAGATAAGGGGACATACATATATGCAATCAAGTAATCAATTCAGATAGGAGATTGTAATAGTGGTAGAGGAATCATTGTATACAAGCTCAACCAAAGCGCTAGATACAAATCCAGCGGATAGATCATCGGGAGAGGGTTAAAATCGATTTCCTATAATTGGCATCGAGCACGGGATCGAGAATCTTGGCTCTGTTGGATTAATTCACATTTGATTATTAAGTGCGCAATTAATTAATTGTGGATCTGTCGTTCATCGTGGCTCGTTTTATTTTATTTTTTTTGTCGGATTTCGATTTTCACCACGAGAAAATCCGTGGTTAGATTAGGATTTTTCTTGTAAATCTAATCTGTAAAAGAGGAACAAAAACGAAGAACACAAAGAACGAGATAACGGAGTCCCATCGCACGGCGCGACGGGAGGCTGGCTAAAAACGGATGCACGACACGAGGGCGTGCAGGTGACAGCACGCTAAGCGTGCTCGGCGCTCGCAGCACGTCTGTCGGTAGATGCGCACGGGTTCTCGACAGCAACGGGCGAACTGGGCAGGCAACCTTGGCGGCCAGGTGTGCGGTTTCGTGCGGATGCCTCGACACGCCTCGACGCTGACCGAGCATGCGCGCGAGTTTTCGGCGGCGCTTCGGTGGGCTTCGGCACCGGGCAGGCGAGCAACGCCGGGCGCCTCGACGACTCTCGGCCGGTACTGCGGCAGCGTCTTGTGTGGGTTCTCGGCGGCACCGGTCGCGTTTGGCGATTTCAGCGGGTACACCGGGCGGCGTTAGGCGGACACGGCGGCGGCGGGCGACACCACGGTGCTCGGCACGGCAGACCTCGGTGCAAAGCCGCGCGAGATGCGTGCGAACTTCTCGGCAGACGCGGGCGATCGAGCACGCAGGCCCTCGGCAGCCAGGCGACGTCGCCCGGTGCTTCTCGGCGACTTCGGCGGAAGTGCGAGCAGGCGGGATGGCGAGCGGGCGGCTGGGCGGCGGCGGTGTCTGTTGGCGGCGCATGGGCTATACAGCGCTACGGCCCGATCCATATTGGTGACGACCCGGTTTCGGCCCAAACTCGGTTTTAGCCCAGCCCGATTTTCGACCAGTTTACGAATTTCGACCGATTCGCCCAATCCATCGCTCGGCCCGTTTCAAATTTTCGGCCCGAATCCGGTCCGTGCCCGTGCACGCGAGACCCGTTTCGAGATTTTTGAAGATCTATACTTTGTAAATTTATGTAATAAATTAGGCGAGGAAATCTGGGAGTGATCTGGTGGGCGCGATGAGCAATTTATTTTATTTTTTATCGTTCAAAGCATGTCGTGGATGTTTAAATTATGCAGAAGCATGTTATGTATGTTTAATTACGTAGATAAACATGTTGTATGTTTTCTTGATTGGATGTGCATAGTAAGCATGCTAGGTTTATCGCGTTTTTAAAGCATATTTAGAATTCTGCGAGCATGTTTTACATGTTGAGTTCTATAGAAAGCATGTTAGGATAACGTGATCTGCATGGACAAACCTTTTGAAACAAAAGACTAAGCAAGAAACCCGAAATATTAATTTCTAAAATTAAAATGTCAAGACCTCCACTTTTTGATCTCTAAACAAAGTGATATGCATTGTGAGTAAACGTCCACACGCGTGGCTTGCTTGCATTGTTTGTCAAAAGTTTGTTAGATGAGATTTCTAAATAAAACATATTAATCTATTGAGAAGTGGGAGTTTCATGTGTGGCGCTCACACGCGTGGCTTGCATATGTGATTTTCATAAGTTCTCTAGAGATAGATTTAAAATGAGATGACAAAAGATTTTGGATTGGAAGCGGTATTGTCCGAGTGAGTATGCCAATTCTAAGAATTCATTTTTTGCTGTCAAAATTATGGTCATTGCTTAGACATCACCTCAAGTACAACTTCCCGCGAAGTCCCTTCTTGTGATAGTGATGTGGTCTAGTAAGGTCCAATCATTAATTTCATTTGTCATAAGGATAAGTTGACATGGATTGAAATTAAATGTAATACCCCGTATTCCTGTAGCAGAGATTAGCTCTTGATTAAGAGCTTATGAGAAGGGCATTGCATCCTTAAGAAATAGTTGTTTAAGCTAGAAGCTTTTATGTTAAGCTTCGCGTCGACAAAAATAGAATTTGAGATTTATTCGAGATCGATTAGAGATGGAACATAAGATAAGATTCTTAGGTCTTGTTTAGAATAAGAAGACCTAGATTCCAAGGGTCTTGAGATGATAGATACATGCTCAACGAAGTCTTGATTTCATAAAATTGAGAATTTCAAAATCTATGCTTTTGTGACATCGGCGTTTGCCGATTAAGCTCCGATTAAGAGCAAAATATTTAAAATGGTTTTTGAGGACAAAAATATTTTTATAATCAAATTTTGATGTTTATAATATGTTATTTGAGTTTTAAAAGAGGATTTCAAGTAGAGAGCATTTTATTAGAAATTGAGGTTTGAAATCGGAACGATATGGATTAATAGCATGCATTTATAACATTGGTATTATTTATAGAAAAGTGTACATTTTTGTAAATTGTTAGAACATGATTATTCATCATGTTTAAAGAAAATGAAAAGTGGAGAAATTTATGGAATTTTCTAGATTAGTGATGAATAATCATGTATTAAAGAAAATGAAAAATAAATAGAATTTTGTTATTAAATACTCATAAATGTTTGGAAATCACTATTCATCTCCATTTTCTTTCTCAATTTCGTGCATCACACACACTTACACACACTAAATTTTCAAAATTTTTAGCTCAATTATTTCAAGATCCAACCGTTGAAATTTCAATCCGTCTTCGAATTAAGGTATAAATCAATCTTTAGAACACATCTATGGTTTAAAATTTTGAAAAACATGAACTTATGAGCATGTTTAATTTTCGGTCATATTGGAGAAATTATGAAGGATTATGTTTTGTTGATTATTTATTGATATTATGATAGATTCGTCGTCTACGTATTGTTTAACGTTGAATTTGTGAAGCATATGTTTATTGTTTGGAATATTGATAATTTTTGAAAAAAGGAGATGTCTTTATCTTGAATATATGATGTTGATAAGCTTGTATTTCCTTCATATATGTGTTATTGGATAGATATATATAAACGTGTTTTAAACAAGAAAAACGTTTGAAATCGAAACCGTTGGAAAACCCCTAAAGTGGCCGAAAACCTTAGCCTTGATAATGTTGGATTTTTGATTTTATTTGATCATTTTGAGTTCGTATTTGGATTCTATGATATGAATAAAGTTTAAAATGATTTATTCGGATTTTTCGGCCAACGTATTCGAAAATTGAAAATTTTAGTTTGACGTCAAGTTTGAGTTTTCAATGCCAAAGCTTTGATCTTTGGATTTTGATGGTTGATTAGTGATATTTGATGATAGTTGAGCATGTATAGAGGTTCGTCTAAGATAGACGACGTCTTGCGCAATTGTTGACGTCGGACATAAGCTACGTCTTAAGGGGTATGTGATGAGTCGACATCGAGGTGCCAAACGACTCCGTCGATAAGAGCTCTTGGGAGTCATCAGCCTGTTATCCCGGCGTACCTCCGTTAGGTTTTTGGCTAAGGTTGAATGATTTAATCTTATTGTCGAGTTTTCTATGCTCGTTTAGTCATATGAGGCTTCGTTAAGTCTTGTTATATGTTAAAACGTTAGAGGATGCAATGACCCGAATATTTATTGACCATATCATCTTGTGTATTGAGAAAATATAGTCGTATCGACGACTAAGATAAGCTATGTTCTTGTTTGGTTCTTGATAGGCTTTTATGCCATTTTTTGTGGATTAATGGACCAAGTGAGAAGAAGAAAGATATGAAAGATAAAAAGTACAGTCGTCGAGTGACTGTCGTCAGGTGGGTATAAATATTTTCTATAATGATATGCTCTGCTTTGATATATATATTTTCAAAATGATATGATATGCATTTACTTGCAAAGTTTCAAAGTTAAATGACTTGCCTGTTTTGAGCATGAGCATGAGCACAATGCATTTACCTATCCACGGAAAAGAAAGTATGAATGAAAAAATATACCGACGTCGGGTATGACCGTAGTTGGTACCCTTCGGGTACGCAGAAAGAATCCATGGATATGGGAAGGAAAAAGTTATCGGCCGACATGAGAACATGTATATGCATACTTTATGATGATGTTATGAAATGAAAGCAAGTAAGTGTTTATTTACGATGCATGCACAGGTTATTTCATTAAAAACCCCTGTGCGTTGCTAATGTTATGGCAAGTCAATCCTATAGCCCTAAGAGCAATGTTTTATGTTTTCGACGATACCCACCGAGTGCATTTTGTACTCATGCCCGCATGTATTTCTAAGCGTGCGGTGACCTCGAGAGGATCTTTGGAATCGGATCTTTGCGAAGCTTCTCTAATTGTTTAACTCATGATGAAAATGCTCATTTGTTAATATGATTCAATTGATGTTGTCGTGTTTTGTTGCCAAGAGAGTTATGTCTTCATACATAATTCTCAGCCACCCTTCTCGTTGCCGAACTTTAGCCTTCACTTGTTGTTATGTTTTGTTATGCCGAATTGACTCAATAGTGATGATAGTCTTATTTTGATATTGTGATTTCGGCATTGTTGTTATGACGTTGATTTGATTATGAGAACATGAATTATTGAAATGCCTATACGCACAAGGATTTACTTGAAGGTCCAGAGATGTTGTTGTTGAATTTAATATGATGTCATTGAATCATTTTCGAACCATACTTTGGAACGTCATTTACTTGAAAGTTCAAAAAATTGTTTTGTTAAACCCAATAAGTTTTATATCATGGCTTGGAAACATTGTTAAAACTTGCTTTGAAACGTCAATCAATTCTTCATGTTGTAAAAGTATGTTTGAAAATGTATATTCTTGATATTCGTTATCCCTTTGTGATTATCCATCCTCAGTCGTTGTCTTTCTATATTTGATCCTTATTATGGATTGAAAACCTAAAATCATCATCTTTCAAATTTTATTCTATCTTTTTGGACTATAAGAGTTTGAGTCCTTCATGATGAAAGTTGATATCAAATATTGTTTTGACATGTATTATTAATCACAATTGTTACTATTGATTACCAGAATTTCTTTCTTAACCCCAAGTCGCAGCCTAACTACTTGTTTAAGTAGTCGGGCTGTGACATTAAACGACTAAGAGGTATATTTTAGTCTGGTCGAGGGGTTCATGTGTAAACGTCCACATGCGTGGCTTGCATGTGGGATTCCTTGGGCGATTGGAGGTTTCAATTAATATTATTTTATCAAAAGGTTACAATATTATTGCTACGAATTATGTGCGATCGTGTGCTTATGTGTTTACATTGCTTTTCAGATATGTCTCTTACACCGATTATCAATATGCTCGCACAAAATCCTCTATCTGGTCCAAATTTTATGGAGTGGAAACGAAACATGGAATATGTTCTTATCGCTGAAGAACAAATGTTTGTTCTCACTACTCCCAAACCTGATGCCCTTACTGACGCATCGACGAATGAGAAGCGAGAGTCAAGCAGACTTTGGCATAAGTTAAATAATATGGCCAAATGCTCTATGATGACTACTATGTCCAAAGGCTTGTAGCTGCAGCATCAATCAATGGTAGACGCGATTGAAATATGGTCAAGTCTCGAGAGTAAGTTTGGGCAGTCGGATCGGACGGTCCGCTTCCGCACAATGAGAGAAATCTTGGCGTGTAGGATGGAAGAAGGAAGTTCGGTCCATGAACATGTCTCCCACATGACTCATCTCATGGATAGTCTTGATCAGTTAGGAGGAGGTATTGACGGCGAATCCAAGGTCGCTATCATCCTAACACACTGCCCAAGTCTTTTGAGAATTTTCGTGTGAACGCGATCATGAGCAATACCAAGTATACACTTAGTCAGTTGCTAAATGATCTCGTGGCTGCGGAAGGTGTCATGGGAAAAGGAGCACATGCCCTTGCTAGTACATCTAAGGGTCCCAATTTTCCATTGAAATGTGGAAGAAGAAAAAGGGGTGCCAAAGGTGGTAGAGGCAAGGAAACTAGTGGGAGCAACAACATGCCGCCCACCAGAGGCTTGAAAAAGCCAAAGGAGATAGGCAAGTGCTTCAAGTGCGGCAAGACTGGGCATTGGAAGGCTAAGTGCCCTATGCTCAAGGCTAAAGGTACGCCATCTGCTTTAGTAACGGAAACATGTTTAGCGACTTGTTCTACTCATTCATGGTAGTAGATACGGGTGCGACTAATTATGTTTGTTACACCTTGCAGGGGTTCTTGCGGACAAGGGAGCTGTATGATGCGAGATAACAATCTCCATGGGCAACGCGGCGAAAGTCGAGGCTGTTGCAGTCGGAGATGTTTCTTTATGCTTTGATAGAACAATTTAGTATTAAAAGACGTTTTATATGTGCCGGAGTTTCGACGGAACCTTATTTCGGTTTCCAAACTATGTATACATGGATATTCAGTTGTTTTTGATAGTGGTGTTTCTATCATAAGAAATAACGAAGCTATCTGTGGAGACACTTTATATAATTCGCTTTATACTATTTCTGCCAAGCATAATACTTTTAATCATGTTGCATCTACATCAAACCTTAAGAAGATGAATTCTTTTTCGCTAGATGATACCACATTTCTTTGGCATCTTAGATTAGGTCACATCAATCTAAATAGGATCCAAAGGCTGGCTAAGAATGGAGCATTGGGTGATATTACAGTTACTCCGTTCCCAGTCTGCGAATCATATATAGAAGGAAAGATGTCGACCAGACCCTTCAAAGCGAAGGGTTATAAAGCCAAAAAAGTGTTTGAGCTAGTCCATTCTGACCTGTGTGGACCGATGTCCACACAAGCTCGTGGAGGGTGCAGTATTTTATCACTTTCATTGACGATTACTCGAGGTGCGGATACATATACCGCTTGCGCAAGTCTAAATGCTTTGAGAAATTCAAAGAATTTAAGGCGGAAGTGGAGACGTAGCTAGGTAAGAGTATCAAGTCACTGCGGTCTGATCGCGGTGGCGAATACCTCAATAACGAGTTCATGGACTATTTGGTGCAGTGTGGGATTACCTCCCAGTTCACTACACCGGCACACCACAACAAAATGGTGTGTCAGAGCGAAGAAATAGGACTCTCTTAGAAATGGTTAGATCAATGATGAGTTATGCAACATTACTTATTTAGATTACGGGTGTATGCCTTAGAAACAATGACATACTTGTTAAATCTAATCTTGTCAAGTCATCGATAAGACCCCTTCGAATTATGGTTTGCGCAAGCCTAGTTTAAACCACATAAGGATATGGGACGATCCAAAGACATGTCTTGAACAAGAAAAGTCGACAAGTTGGAGGCTAGATGCGAAGCACTACTGTTTATTGGCTATCCTAAAGAAGCGAATGGTGGTTATTTCTATAGTCTAAGGATCGAGAAGGTCCTTATTATCACTAATGCCGATTCTTAGAAGAGGATTATATGAAAACCATAAATCTAAAGTTGAAATCATACTTCAAGACTTAGAAGATGATCGTATTCGCCATCGATTAACCTAAAGTGCGAGATGTAGGTGTCAGTGGGAGGATCGACACCAAATACTTCAAGAAATTGAAGTGGGTCGAGTTCCTTTGGAGATACTGACCGCAAGTGGAACCTATCCAACAAGTTGTGCAAGATGAGAACCACAAGTTCCGCACCCACCGTTGCCATTGTGCGTAAGCTCCTCGTCGTAGTGGGAGGGTTGTTCGTCAACCCAGTGATTTATGTTCATGGGTGAATCTTGGTTTAGTCGAGAAACGAGCAAGTCAGAATCGACACGTGGACATACGGTGAGGCGATACTGAGACATCGATGCAAGATCATGGCATACCGCTATGGACTTAGAAATTGAGTCCATAATTGCTATGGATGTATAAGAAAAGACACCTCTACCAGATGGCAAAGAAGCCATAGGTAGTAAGTGGGTATACAAGAGGAAGAGAAATTCAGATGGAGAGGTTTCGGCTTTTAATGACAGGCTTGTGGCGAAAAGGTACACTCAAATTAAGGGCATCGATTTCGATGAGACCTTTTCGCCTTTAGCGATGCTCAAGTCCATCAGAATTCTTTTGGCTATAGCAGCTCACCTGAACCTTGAGGTTTGGCAAATGGATGTGAAAATCGCTTTTCTAAACGGTTACCTTGAAGAAGGTAGAGACATCTATATGCAGCAACCCGAAGGTTATGTGGTGAAGGGTGAAAAACATCTAGTATGGAAGCTTAAGAAGTCCATTTATGGACTCAAGCAAGCTTCCCGATTATGGAACTTACGCTTTGACGAAATGGTAAAGTCCTATGGATTTACCCAGTTGCCTAGCGAAAGTTGTGTGTATCGATTGGATGTCAATGGTGACATGGTATTTCTTTCACTCTACGCAGATGACATCCTTATACTTGGCAACAATGTGAAGCTGTTATCAGACTTAAAGGGTTGGTTATCCGATCATTTTAAAATGAAAGACTTAGGAGATGCAGCATACATTATTGGGATCAAGGTTTATCGAGATCGCAAGAGGAAAATGTTGAGCTTATCTCAGGCGTCTTACATTGATACTGTTATTACTCGTTTTAGCATGCAGACCGCCAAGAAGGGATTGCTACCTTTCAGGCATGATGTTCCTTTATCTAAGGAGCAGACACCTATGACTGCAAAGGTGATAGAGGAAATGAGACAAGTTCCTTACACTTCCGTCGTAGGAAGTCTCATGTATGCAATGCTATGTACGAAGCCAGATATCTGCTATGCGGTAGGCATAGTAGCTAGATATCAGTCTAACTCTGGATAAGCTCATTGGACTGCGGTAAATCATATACTCAAGTACTTGAAAATGACTCGAGATTATAGGCTAGTTTACCAAGCAGATAGTCTAATGTCTTTGGGTTATTCAGACTCGGATTTCCAAGCTGACCGTGATGAGAAAAAGTCTACCTCAGGCTATGTGTTTATTTTGGGAGGCGGAGTCGTATCCTGGTGGAGTGCAAAGCAGCGATGCATTGCGGACTCTACCATGGAAGCCGAATATGTAGCCACTTCGGAGGCTGCTAAGGAGGAGGTATGGTTCAAGAACTACCTCATGGATCTAGATGTGGTACCTTGTTTGCCCAAGAGTATCATAGTATATTGTGATAACTCAGGTGCAGTGGTAAACTCGAAGGAACCACGGACCCACAAGGCGACAAAACACATAGAGAGAAAGTACCATGTCATAAGAGAAATCGTTAGACGAGGAGACGTGCTGATTGAAAAGATTGATACTGCGGATAACCTAGCTGACTCATTCACGAAGATCTGCCGTAAAAATTCTATGAATAACATGTTCGAGGACTTGGATTGCGCAAGATGGCACCCACTTAGAAAGGAAACTCTTGTATAAGTGAGAGAAATCAAAGTGATGGTGTTGTTTGTAGTAGCTAGTAGAGAGACACATTGTATACTAAAAGTTTGCTTTAGTATAAGTGAGAGATTATTGGATTTATATACTGAAAGCAATTTGGTTGAGCTTGTAAACAATGTTTCCTGTTACCACTATTACAATCTCCTATCTGAATTGTTTACTTGATTGCATATGTTTGTCTCTTTATCTCATATATAAGTTAGATCATACATTGTGTAGTAGATCACAGAAGTCTGTATGATTGGTCAAGCTTAATGAGATATAAAAAGAATCACAGCTGAGACAACTTCAGGACGAGTTGTCGGTATAGGCTGTGATATCGATAAGAAGTGACTTGACTTAGTTGCTTGTCTATACTGGTATGTCTCTGATGTATTGATGGATCACAGTGAGATGAGTTCTTCTATCTGACCGTCGTGAAGAACCTAGATCTCGGTGACTTTACGTTGATCTAAACCTCGATAAGGTACTAGGTGAGTATGAGTTGCTGACCATCACTTTGACTTGTTATGGGTGAGGGTTACATGAGATAACACAATATTCTCCGCATCTAGGGTGGTGGTAGTGTTTGTATGTCATGCTTGTTGCCTGTATCGAGTCACCGTATCCGTTTAGGATGATGACGTCCCCTTAAGGAGCTCAAAAGGTTTATTGTACTAAACTCTGCAGGTTGAGTTATCTCAAGTACAATAATAAGGTTAAGTGGTACTACTTAAGGAATTAAAGAGATTAATTATTTTAAGCAGTCAGAACACTGTAAATAATTAATGGACGTGCGATATCTTAAATAAGAGGATTCGTGAAGTCTAAGTACGAGCCCAACTCAACTTCGAAAATAAAAGGGTAAGTCAACATTTATTCTCTAGTGGCATGAATAAATGTTTATGAATTAATTTATATTTTGGGCTGAACATAAGATAATTAATTTATTTGAGACTCATCTTTATTCTTTACATTTGATCCCTGGGCTGGCCCATTTAGGCCTGGAGCTGCAAGATTTTCATCCACCTCATTAAGAGTCCCATAGGGATTCTGTTTTGTTCTCTCTATCTGAAGAGATATTATTATATTTATTAGATATGCAGAGATCCTATCCAAATGGGATCTAGGGTTGTATTATAAATATAAGGTGAGAGAAAATCAAAGTGGAGACTATTCATTATTCTCGAAAATTTTAAAAATTGCGAAGGAAAAAGAAAGATGAATTTTGCAGTACTCTCCATAGATTGTCCTCACTCGGCTTTGGAGTTTTGGCAATCGGGATACAGTCCAGAAGAGTAAAGCACGAGTCTTGATCCAATTCTTGTCTGACAAATTCGCAGGTAAACACGAGAAAACACCAACGTGTTACAATTAATTATATGCTGCATGCTAGGTATATAATTAATATATGGTGAATTAAACATCCAAGATATATCCTCGGGAGAGGGTTAAAATCAGATTTTCCTAGAATGCTATCATACTCCTCCATCTTTAGAGCTTCAAACTTCGATGTCAGTTGTTGTAGTCTCAAACTTTTGACATACGAATGTCCTTCAGAGATATTTTGAAGGACTTCCCAAGCTTCCTTAGCTGAACTACACATTGAAATAAGGGCAAAAATATCCATGCTTACACTGGTTTGAATAGAGTTTAGAGCCTTTTGATTTGCTCGAGAGGTTCTCAAATCTTCTGCACTGCATTTGTCCATTAGTTTGATTGTTCCACCAGAATTTATAGCGACATTCCATCTAATTTCATAGGTCATCCAAGCGTTCTGATCAATAGATCTGATGAAGGACATGATACGCATCTTTGAATAAGCATAGTTTTTTCCATCAAGTATGCGTGATTTGACAATTGAATCTCATTCTTTTTGTGACGCCATCAGGGCTAGCATTGAAAATTAACAAGGTAGAAAATAGATCTCGGGATCTAACACATGTATAAGTATATGACTCACTCTAATACCAATTGAAAATTCTTAACTTCTTGTAATTTTGGAATCGCAACACTGTTCCAGACATCAGTGACACACATAGTGGAACAAGTACTAATGAGAGCGACAATAGTAAAGTAAGTACAAAGCAATCAATAGAACACATGATATGGTTATCCAGTTTGGTGTCAATATACTTACATCTGAATGGCCGTACCTATGGAAAATGTTTTGCTACTTGGAGATAAGTTACAAAGGATTTATACAATAAGACTCTCTTTTACTATGCCTATGGAACTTCCTAAATCTCCATCCACGGTAAACCATTAGTTGTACATGCACTATCCACCAATTTGGACACGGACACGGTCCGCTCACCATCTTATTTATATTCTAAACAATGTTTAACGAAGAGTATTACAACTCTTTTACAAAGAACGCTCAATTGTGTTTACCTTACAAACACTCTTCTACTAGAACAAAATCTGAAATGCATACAAGTAACCCTAACACTAGCATGAACAATAAGAACTAAAGAGTTAACAACTATTTTAAAAATTATATCATTTACAACCCTTTGGAGAAGTTGTAAGCACGAAAAATCAAGGTAGACATCTCTAACTTTTTCATGTGATCTGTTGTTTTCTTTCTCCTATCAGTTTGAATGCTTCACACGTTCATCTATATATAGGGCTCACTTGCAATCCCATATCTACAAAACTTGCCTTGTTGAACAATTTCCTTGTTGTGGAAGGAGAAAAAATTCATTTTCAATAAAGAAGTAAATACTGAATATATATATCTTTAAAGATCTCGTGGATATATCTTAGAAGATCTTCAAGATCTCTATTTCAACTAGGAATCTTCATACATATAAATTTCCTTATATAGTTTATGCTCAGACACTGTGGCACTTACGGAGGTACTCATACCTTTTTCAGTCCCTTTGAAAGCACATCGAAATTTATGTTTGATGGTCCATGTGGATACGTACTGGTGTATGGGGGGCGGAGATACACTAGTTAGGAAAAATTTAAAACTTTTCTTTTTACAAGAATGGACTGACTATTGTGGCAGTAGCTATCAGTTAAATGATGACAGTTCAATACTGGTGTTAGTACTGTTGGTCAATTCAAATATGATTAGTCTTGTTTGGAGTGATACTAATTAGCAAAACTACTAACTGCGAAGGTAGTTGGTTAGTTGGACTGATAACTGATGTGCTTGCGGAATATGGTGGTTATGTTTTTGCCTTTACTGAAAACTCAAACTGGTGAAACTTAATCAAATAATGGATTAGTTATTTTTTGATTTATCTTTTCAGTATCAAACTAATACTAATAGAGTGTTTCAAAACAATGTTGTACTGTTGTGTGATGGTGATTTTCTATTTAATAATATTCAATGTAAATATGGTACTGAAAGTAAAGAACTAAATGTAAACAACATTTGGTTTTTAAGTGGTTCAGAGAGATCAGCTCCTATATCCACGGATTGATTGCTCAGTCAATCCACTAACTGGGATTTGGTCTTGTTTACAGGTATAAGATATAAACCTAGATACAGACTTTAACCTTTTTTGTATCCTAACGAACTTGGTGTTTCTTCTACGCCTACTGGTATTAGGAAAACTATGACTGCCACGGGTAAATTCGACCTAACCTCTTTCTTGATGTGCAAGATGACCAAGCTTTCAGCAAATAACATATCGTGACCTATTTGCCCATACTTCTACCTAAATTGTGGGATTTATAGTATAGGGTTTTCCAAGTAAAAGATGAGTTGTCATAGGCTACAAACTCAATATATCTAGGCTTGAGATATACAAAGTAGAATCCTAGACTTAAAGAAGTGTATGCCGAAACCTTGAGCTGATAGATATATTTCAGCTCTAAAGGTTTACTGAGAACTCCTTTCTTTGAAATCGTTGTGTATAAGATCTTGGGATATGAGCTCTGAATGCTTTAGACAATTCGAATTGCAGCGCTTCAGTTACCTTCAAATGTTGGATTATGTACATATTTATAGAGGTGATGATGAATAGTATCATTGGATGAATTACCAATCACATCCATTCTATTTTTCATTTCAATTCTTCCCATTTGAATCCTCGTACGCTGCTGTCAAGTTCTGCATCATTGTACATTGTAGCTCTGCAACTCTGAAAAAGTGATATGGCATGTCAAGATCTTCTGCATATACGCTACGACACGTGGTGAGTCAAACACTCAAGCTTTAAATATCTTTGTGTTTCTTCAGTTGAGTTGACTCCGAGTTTTAGCAGTACGTTGACTTCAGGTTGGACCAGTCGTGACTGTTCCGTCTTTTATCAGCAAGCTGGACTCCATCTTTTATCAGTTTGGGAACCTGAGTCGATATGACGCTTCAGCTTTGACGTAGAAATAACCAGCTTTGATTTTGCATCAGCCAGCTTTGACTTGGTATAGCCAACTTTGACTACTTGTCACCAGCTTTGATAATTGGTCATCAGCTTTGACTTGCATCAGACAACTTGACTTCCATCCGCTTGGGTTGTCAGTTGCTACTTTAACACTTAGTTATATTTCGACTTCTTTGCTTTTAGCAGCACCGAGCCTTCAGTCATCGATCTTCAGTCTTCAATCTTCCGACATCAGTCTTCAACTTCACTCTTCAGTAGCTCTGTTCGTCAACATCGTTGTAGATCTGTCTTCAGTCTTCAATACGCGATCTTCAATCAGTGCTTCTCTTCAGTTGCGCTGGTACTAATACTTTTATCAGTGTGAACGACTTCAGTACTATTCGAAATCCATCAGTCTTGGACATGTCCAAGCTAACATTTCTTTTACTGAAACTTGTAACCAAAAATGTTAACTCCCTAACATGTGAATAGCACTAAGTTACATCAGCAGTGTAATCACCAACAGGTTTTGAAATCTAATCAAAACACATAGTTATAATAAAATTTTCCCAATAGTGTTTCTACATAATGATAAATATACAATGTATACCCATACACTTACACTTCTTCCTTCCATCGAATGAAATTTTCTCCTTATAACTAATGCGTAAACTACACTATATGAGTAGGTCCAGATGAGCCTGGGACGACAAGTGCGGCCGTCTAGGATCTACGATTAGGAAAGGACACAAATATATTATAAAAATTGACAACTCATTTTTTACATTACTTCTTCTCTTTTTGGATTCCGTCAGAAAGAGGTCTATACAAATATGATTTGACTTAAAATAAGATTATTAGTGGCTCTCCTAACTCCTTTAATTATCAATGGGAATTCAAGAGGCGTATAACTCTTTCTAGGCTTGAATATTTAATAATAAAAAAATAATGTTCAACGTAAAGGATATTTATATCTTATACTATTTACCTAAACCCATAATTTATTAGGAACGGAACTATATATGAGCCATGTACGACAAACTAGATATTAAAAAATATTAGAGAGATTTGAACAAACCACAAAAACTCTTCTACTTCATCAACTAGCTAGGTCTTCTCCATGTCATCGTCTAAATAATTTTGTTTCGTTAACTTGGTGATCGATCTTATTTTCGTAAGGGAATTAAATGCACAAGAACACCAAAGATTTACGTGGTTCGATCTATGAATAAGATCTACGTCCACGGAGAGAGAGAGAGAGAGTATTCGTGTATTGATAATGTGAGGAGCGATTACAAAAAGTGTAGATACCCTTTCTCGTCTAATCTAGTCTCTATTTATACACAATTATATTGACCTAGATCTTCAATCCGAGATCTCCTCTAGGATCGGATCTTCCTCCTATCTCTCTTCAAATTAGGATTCTTCTATATATGGTCGAATCTTCTGCGTTCACACTGATTTAGGAGTCTTCTTGGGCCGAACTTGCATGGGCCGAACTTGATGTCAGGCTTACTTGTCGGAGTGCATTGCTTGGGCCCGGTAGTTGGGCCGTATCCTATCACATCCCCCCCCCCAAAAGACGCAGAAGCGAGGTCATAATGGGTTTGGGGTAGTGAAATGCCGATGTACGTGTGTGATGAGGCGGGGCCCTTTCGGTGCCGACTTCGTGCTGTCTGGCTGGCCTTTCCGAGGCATTGTTCCTAGGTGGCATGTCGCTCGACTCGATTTTTCGAGGTATTGTGCCGAGGTCTCGCGCCGCTGGGTTCACTTTACTGTAAGGCCGAGGTTGCGCGTCGCTGGCTTCACCTTACTGAGGCTTCATGCCGAGGTTGTACAAAATTTGGCTTACCTCTCCGATGTGTGATGACAAGCTCGTGATGTTGTTTGTGTCTCTTCTTGGGGTGCTTTTTTGAAGTTACATTACTTGGCTTCGCTACCGGCGAGGCGTTACGCTGAGGTCTTTGGACCAGCTTCGCCACGAGGCGTTATGCCGAGGTCCTCGATGAGTAACCGACGAGGCGTTAAGCAAGTCATGGGCGGCTTCATCTACGAGGCGTTATGCGAAGTCTTTGGGACCAGCTTCACCGACGAGGTGTTATGCGAAGTCGTTTATGCAATTCATGGTCGAGGTCGGATATCGACGTTCTTATCTTGAATGCGGAGCGTCCGCCGAGGCGAACACGGATTTTCTCGCCGATGTCATGCACGGGATACGGGATATGCATTTAATGTGCATTTAATGCGGCGGTTGTCGATTCCCGATAAAGCGCATATTGGGAATAACTTCCCGATACGTTGTTCGCATATCACTTTTGCCATTTTAAATTTCTCGGACTTAATCTACGATTTTACGGAAAAAAGTGCTCAAGCTGCGCCATTGTCGTCTCGGAGTTTATCTTCTTTGATTACATAAAATCGATAAGTTTCATGGCCCTTCTTCCTCCTAGAGTCTTTTGATGATGAACCTCATGTTGTCTCTGTGTCCGTCGGTTGCGGCGGTTTCATATTTTACTCGCGACCGTCTTCCATCGCTTTTGTGGTATTAGATTCCCCTTTAGTGATTTTGGTAAGGTTTCTTTGTTCTCTTGATATTAGAAACCTCGGATATAAGGGACTTGCTCGATATCATATTCCTTCGATTTTGAGTTTGTTGCTCCTCATCGGGATAGGGCTAGTCTTTCCGGAGTTTATCACCGAAATATCACGAAGACTTAAGACGGTCTGCTTACTACCTATGTGTATGTCGAACTCAAGAATGTTCGGCATATCTCTTGCCAAATAACACCCAATTCCTTTGGCATTTGACTTGCCATGGTGTTTATCTATCGGCATGATTTTCCTTTCACGGGGCTTGTCCTCCGGTTTTCAAGCGAAGGGTAGCAGCTCGGTGGTACTATCTTCACCCGTCGCTTCAAGCGAAGACAAAATCGAAGATCTCGAGCGCGGAAAGTTCTTCTTTGTCGTTTTGAGACTTTGGAGTTCGGTCCGATGGATAAGCTTGCCGCGGGTTCGATGAAAGCTTCGTTGGCTGGAGGAGCCTGGATAAAATCGGTCTTGTGGACGAGGTGTTCACGAGGCCGAGCTTCTCTATCTGGTGAGCCCTTATGATCCGCCACGATAGGCGGTGAAGGGTGAGGCCTCTTGCTTGTCTTGAGCTCCTTGTTAATTTTCTTCTTTTTTCTAATGGTATTTATGCTCTTTCGGTGAACTCGTCAAAGGCAAGAAGGAAAGGGGTCGGTTTGGTCTCTTAGAGGCGAGGCTACGTCGAAGGATGTGGTTGCGGTCTCTTGAGAGGCTGAGAATGAAGGATGTGGTTGCGGTCTCTTTGAGGAGGCGAGGCTAGGTTGAGGCGTCTTTCCCACCTTAAAGAAGGAAACGTGACATTTCAGTGATGATGATTGCAAGGTCATCGGTGGCAGGCCGCGCATCGTTCCCGTGGTAGAGAAATTTGCAGTCATATTTTTTTCTTTTGATGTAGTTTTTGACTGGGTGACTTATGTGCGGCGTCGCGAGCTCGTGAAGGCTCGGCGGCTGACGGAATATTTGGATGATGTCGTCGCTCGGTTCGACAGGTGGCTCGATACTCCAGGATCTAGAGGATGAGAAGACCCTCCTTGTCGAGGAGGTGGCGAGGCAGGTGACTCGGGAGGCAGAGAGAGGCCGGTGGGCGATCGGGAGGCGGCGAAGAGAGGCCAGGGCTTGGGTGGTGAAGGAAGTGAGGCGGGTCGCGGCGGGGAGCGGAGATTGCCTTGTTGAAGGCAAGTTGGCCTGCCGAGTGGAGGTTGAGCGAGCCGTCGGGAAGCGGGTGGTAACCGCATAATTCTGCGCGTGTGTTCTCTGGAGGTTCTCCAGTTGGCGGAATTTGGACGTGCTCAACAAGCGTGGTACGCCACCCTGACATAGTCGCCGGGATTACCCGATTGGATAAGTCCAAATATGGGTATGAGGTGGTCGATCTTGGTCGGCTCTCGAGGTCCTCTCGGCCGGAGGACATGCCGTCTTGGAGACCAGCCGCCTCTCGGTCTTCTGATCCCGTTTGATCCATGAGTGCTCGGTGGACGGACCCCGTCTTGAGGCTTTGATTGTTGAATTGGCTAAAGTCGAGGTCCAAGACCAGAGGATGGCGGGCTGCGAATATTGAGGCTCGGGAGGATGCAGTGCGGGATGCGAGGAGGTGCGGGATGGAGCGTGGCGGTCGTTGATCCATTGCCTTTTTTTTGAATGTAAATAGTCGCTACAAAGGCGTTTGATTCGCCGAGGCTTAATAAAACAGTTGTTCATAATAAACTTGCCTTTTGTTCGATCTTCTCGAAATGCCGATGCTTTCCCGTGAATCGGATCGAGGCCTAACACGGGCTCTTGAAACCAAGGAGGCCGAGGTTTATCATTGAAAGCGGCGGCCATGTGATGGAGGAGGCAAGTCAGCTCGTGTCGCAGAGAAGTTGGCGAGCTTTGCTCGGTTTTGGAAGTGAGGCTCGAGATTGCGAGGATAAGCCAAACCGATCGTTGAGGCAGCAGTCACGGGCTTTATTCACCGACAAGGTGGAATGACCATCTCGAGGCGAGGCTAAGGTCTTAGACCTCAACGCGTGTTCAGTATAAGAAAGGTATGGCGGGACTCGGCAATTTAGAACAATATGCGATTTGAAGAAGATCGGGGTTTATCACGAGATTGTGCGACACGTCGTCCCTTGGGCGCGTGCTTCATTACTCTGCGCCATCTTTCTGACTTCTTCATCGCTAGGGACTTCTTCTTTGGGATTGGATAGCTCAAGAGAGGCGCTGCTCAAGAGGCGTGGGCCTCAAGGGCAGTGCGTGCTTCATCAAGCCGTGGAGGTTGTCTCAGCGGGCCGAGAGTCGATCTGGCGGGGTTCTTGTGTAGATCGAGGGCGGGGTAGGCTTACATAGATGCTCTGAATCCGGACTTTTCTAGGGATTGGCTTAGCTTTTCCAGCCTCGGCCTCTTGTCCTCGTAATGTATGAATTTGTAATGTGAAATAAAATTTTCCTTTCTTCGTGTTGTCTTTTCTTGGACATTCTTCTTTATTACCCAACAAATAATTGGGTGTGTCCTAAATAAATCTAGTGTGCGAGATTTATAAGCGATAAAGAACACGAGAGACTTTTACGTGGTTCGATCGAGAATAAGATCTCACGTCACGGAGATGATCCTCAAGATGTTTACTATAATCGGATTCATGAAAGTATCTCAAAAAGCTCTAGTATTCGATAATTTGCTAACCCCTTTACTATCTAACTCCTGTTTATACATAAGCGTAAACCACCGAATCCACGATTGGCGGACCATGATCCTCTCTATAATGACCATGATCTCCCATAATTGTCCATGATTTCCGTTACCCATTATTGTGTCCTTGACTCCGTTAATTAGGGTTTGGGGGCATCGTTCGGGCGTGTAGAATAGGCGACACTAGGTTAGGCCACGCTCGTTTGGGCTTAGTGGGCTTGAGAGGTTGGGCCATATCTATCATATCCCCAGTCAAAGAAACATCCTTGCAGGTGAAGCGGAGAATGTGCTTTCTGGGCGGGATGTGGTGAATTTCGTCGAAGGTTCTTGTCTCTTTGTACAAGGGGCAGTTATGACACTGAATCTTGTATAGGTTACAGGGTTTGGTTTGACAGCTCTTATGCGTGGGGTCCGAGCGAAGGAGAAACTCTTGTAAGGCGTTGTTGGTGGCGAGGGCAGGGTCCGATAAATACTTGAGTGCGAGGAGGACAGGCGTGATGTCGATGTGCGGCTCGATGTAATCGTGCGTGAGCAGGAGCGGGCGTCGGGTCCGATGTCGGGGAGGGCGTCGGTCGACGAAGGACTTGCGGTCAGGAGGACATGGGTGTGGTCCGTGTCAGAGCTCAATGTAATCATTACATGATCGGGGCAGTCATCTTTTATAAGTCGTCATACGCGCGGCGGTGGTTGGGCGCTTGAGCGTGTCTTGGCGTCGATCACACATCAATCGTAGATGAGCGCGTGTGATAAATGAGCAGCAGATTTTAGGCGCCATATGTCCTAAAATAGGTCGAAAGATTATTCACTTTTTCTTGACGCTTTATTCGAGAGAGCATACATGAAATTCCCCTCTCTTTCAAACTTTGTTGAAGAAATCGGATATCTCGCTCAGGAAAAGTAAGTATGTATTCTCTTCTCGTTCCTCTTCCATACGATATTTACGGTTACATTTGGGTTACGGCGGCCCGGATCATGTGAGTTATTATGCCATATCGCCTAGGTAAATCTATAGGACTTAGTTAGGGTTTCCGGTGTCATCGGTATGGGATGGCATCGGGATTGGTCTGGAGATCAACTTTACGAGGAGAGCTCACGAAGGTTGAGATACCACCACATTCGGAGGATGCATGGTGGTGCTGCGAGCCAATGATAGGCGATGGCCCTCAGGAGGGTTTATTACCATTTTGTAGATAGTTTAATATTGGGCTTAGGTTTCCTTTATTTTCCAAGCAAGTATTTTCGGATCAGTATGCCAGTGACCTCGAATTCTATTAGGTCGGGTTGTTGAGCTGGTTGGCTGTTATGGCATAGGCGGAGTTTTCTTTTGAAGTTTTGATGCGTTTTTAGCATCAAGTCCATAGAAGTGTATTATCTATCACCTCGCTGAAGTTGAATAAGCGCCACCGAAGGTATCCTGGCAAAATAGATATTTCTTTCTGCGGTTGAGGATATCCGAGGTATGAGTGGGCAGGTGCGATGAAGGGCGTGAAAATTAATTCCAGGGCTATGGAGGGCTGAGCGATATGGGTGAGATCTGTCGATCGATTATCGGGATGACTTGAGCGATCTTTGGTGATGTACATGGATCGAGAGCTCCGATGTAGTCTGATTTGGGTGAGGCAACTTCATCTTTATCTCCCGTCGATTTCGTTGTGCTACGAAATTCATTCGTTGCGGTGAATTGACCCTACGGAGAAATCATATAAGCGAGCTCGGCTGCACCATCGATCGAAGGGCCGCGAGGAAGAAGGCGGGAAATGAGTCCACCTAACGACCGTGGTGGTGGGCATACTGAAGGACAATAGTGGTCCTCGGGCAACCTCGGGCCCGCAGCTGGAGATCGAGGTCCATGGCGACCTCTGGAGTGCGGCTTCGCACTCTCTATCCTTCCCAAAGGTATAAGTCGCTACTCTTCTCTTGTGATTTTGTTGTTACGTGTTGCTAATTGTTTTATATTCGGGATCGGCCTCGATGGCGGTGAGATGCACCGCATGGCGGTCTTGTTGATTAGGAATATGAGGCCATGGAGAGAAGCGGCGCCGAGGCCTGGGGCATTCTTGAATCCATGTTGAGTTGCCAGGCGGATGCTAAACTGCGGACGCCGAAGTGTGAAGGCGAGGCGCCACTTAGAAGAAGGACCGGCACCTACAGGTGGCCGTGCGAAGTGGAGGCGCTCGGAGGAGGTGCCGAGGCGGAGAGGGGCGGCGTGACAAGCGCTTCTTTGGCGGGGCAGGACTATCTTGAGGGCCTTCGCCCGGTGAGCTTGTCAGTCAGAGTTTTCCTCGCCGTCTCAGGCTGGCGGTGTGATGAGGCGCGGTGATTGTGCTCACCTAGAGGTGGCGGCCGAGAGCTGATTTGACAAGGCCCGCACGGTTGGGTTGAGGTCGCATCCGGGAGGTATGCATGAATTATGCCGCATGTCGCTGGGCGACCTCTTCCGTGGTGGATGCGTTGGCATCTTCTGCTCACGGCGGCGGAGGCTGTAACTTTCGGTCAAGGAAGATGAAGATGTGGAGCTGAAGCATTCCTTCTGAGTTGAAGCCAAAGCAGGGCGGGACCAAGCTCGGACATCCGTCAGAGATCGGCAACCATGGAGGAACAACGTATGGAGGGGAGTCGGAGAGTCCAATGAGCACGAGGTCGGTGGACCCTAATGTAATAGGCTGATTGCGGGGTCGATGGGACCACTGTGTTGTACAAACTTCCATTTGAATAATAGACATATCTTGTTAAAATGCGCGTGTGTTGTCTTATTTCTAGCATTACGTCTCGATACTTGGACTCGATCATGAGTTACTAACAAAGCTGAAAGAAGTCCAGGGTGCTCTAGCAGAAGGATGAAGGGTGGCCTTGGAGAAGTCGTGCCGGGGACTGGGTTAGCCAGGCATGGATGTCGGCTCGGCATCGTCGGACGACAAGCGAAGTTGCATGAGGCGTGGTGAAGTGGTCGCCTCCTGCGAAATGAGGCATTAAAGTTAAGGATTACACATCTCGAAGTCGGTGATTGTCTGCGGATGTGATCGAGGACGGTCGATGCAATGCGAGGCGACGGCGACAGAGGAGGGCTCGGATCTCGGAAGAGCATCGAGTTGAGAAGGTAATCCGCGGATGGTGGAACTACCATATCTGAAGCCGACGATCGAGTTGAGCTTGTTGGCGGAGGGCATGGTCTTGAGGGATGAGGAGGGCCAAATAGCGAAGTTCAAAGGCCTCGACTACATCACGAAATACATGCAAATGTCAGATGGTTCATAGCAGCGCATGCCCCGATCTGCGGTGCGTACAGTGGCGCGGTCAATAATTGAAGAGCACGAAGAGGAGGCGGCTCACGTCATGCAGTGCTCATCTAATGAGTCCACAGAGTGCTGAGGGCAGCTGGCGGTGGGAGGCAGTAGAGCGGGCGATGGAGTCAGTGGAAGGCGGAGTTCGGGGGCGAGGCATGGTTACGGCGGCGTTGGCTCGCGGGTCAGGTGCGACCTCGGTGCAGGATCGCATTCAGGCAGGTCGCCCGTGTCATGTCGAGAATGCACTCGGAGCGAGGCCGGTGGTGCCGTCCTCATAAATTGGGTGGAGGGCACAGGTTCATTCAGGGTATTCATCGATGGACACAGGGTTTTGTTGAGAACTATCTGACCGGTTGAGTCTCGGCAAGGCGGGCCGAGCAGTGAGTGTATATAGTGCAAGACTTTGTATGTAGGTATAAATATGTTTAGACTAGTTTTGAAGTATGCGTTTTTCCTCTTGAGAGGTATAAACATAGCTTAGGACTTAGTTTGGTCGTAAATGTATTTATCTTGTATATAGACATAATTTGGTGAGATCATCGGATGTCTTTTACATGTAGATTTTTCGATTTAATGAGTAATCTGTATGTGTGCATGTGACTTCAAATTAATGAGTAGTCATGTCACGTTGCAAGGGCGTTCATTTAATGAGTAATCTATGAGTCTGTGCGTTTAGTGAGTACCACAGTGGGTTATTCATCTTGTGAGGTCCGCCGTGAAGGTTTAAATGCGGTATATCGACGGATGTTAGTATATCAACAAAGCGGAATACTCAATTAGAAAATAATAATTTTTTTTTATTCAACAAGTATATAACATCGCCGGCCAAAGCAAGTAAGGGGACTAACATAAGGCTGATCGAAATCGAAGCTATGTAAAGTACCTCCTTAAATGAGAAATATGCGGTTAGGGATAAGCGCACGGATAGGTGAGATAGTTTGATAGCCCCTTGCGGGTCTCGTGAGCAGCGGTATGGGCCTCCATGTCGGATCCAACTTGTTAAGGCGTTCGCTCTGCTGCTTCATTATTTCATAGGACGAGGTTGCTCTTGCGGTCTGGGCTTTGACCCTTTTATTATGTCTGCGATGGCCGCATGCTTAGCTAATTTATGAAGGCGGTTCGCGTTTTCTTCGAGGTATCAAGGTTGGTCATGAGTGGTCCTCGTTCCCTAAGGTCAAAGTGAAGAGTGCGTGGGCAGTGCGCCAATTTCAGCGGTATGGCGACCTCAGTTCCATAGACCAGTGAAGGTGTTTCTCAAATGCAAGTCCGGTGTGGATTACGTAGGACGAGAGGACTTGGGGAAGGTTTTCATTGATAGCTTTAGCTCGGTCCCTCTTCTTTAATCCTTGTATAATTGTGCGGTTCGTGCCTCGGTCGACCATTGGCTTGTGGGTTGATAGGGTGAGCGTTGAGTCGTCTGGAGCTCTTTGCTCACTCTGCAAATTTTGTCGAGAGCTGGTGTACCATTATCCGAGACGAGAATGTGTGGTATCTTTGTAATACCAGATAAATTTTAAAACTTGATTATTAATTTCTTTAGCTAACTCGAGATTTGAATTTAGGCGACTATTAAATTTTATAATTGTCGACGTTTCATTTTATTCGAAAAGAAAATTTAAGCGAATATAGAAACGAATACAATTATAAGTCGAACGGATATTTTATCTTGGATAAATTAATTAGTCAAACCACATCGTTTTATTCCCAAAATATTCCTTTACCTACTTTACTCTACTTTTCCTTAAATACTCATCATCACTCCTTCAAGAATCTATGTGAAATATTAACAACACATTTTGTTTCTCTCATGTTTTATAAACAACCCATTTCTCCACTTTCAAACATGTAAACAATGAAGAGAACCAACCAAAAGCGTAAGAACTTATTTGCTCTTTTTTTTTATCTTCTTACAAGATCGAGCTAACAAATGTTGATCCTTTGTTGTTTCGAAATTGCTATTGATCGGAAGCAACAAATGAAACTGACTACCACGTTCGGTGCGATATACTCGACCTATTTCTTCAAAAAATTCTTATGCATTTCATTTGCATAACGGATCAGAATCACATAACCATCACCATTCCATGACAACATTTGATTACGAAAATATGAACATCTGATATACAATTCTGATCTAAGTAATTCGAATTTAGAAAATTCGGAAACTACTGCTTTCGTTAAGCGAGACGAGCCACTAGGGCTCGGCAATCGACTTCACGCGATAGTAGGCGGAAGCGAGCCGTGGTCGTGACGGCGACGTAGGCGTGCGACGAGAGGCAGCGGCGCGCGCGAGAAGGAAGAGGATGTCTGCGTTCGTCGATGTAGTGTCGGTGAGAGAGCAGAGAGATCTCGTGTGTGCGTCGATTCGCAGAGAGAGAGAAATGGGTGAGGTCGTGGAAGCGATGGCTTCGCTGTGACGATGCACCGGCGGAGGCGATGGCGGCGATGGGATCGTCAGGAGGAAGAAGCGGTGGCCTCGTGTGTGTGTCTTTCGGCGTGTGTGTTTGAAATGAGAGAAAGAGAAGATAAAGCGGTGGTGGCGGAGCGGCTTCATCGCCGACGACATGTCGGCCGGAGATGGAGGAGCAGCGCTGAGATTGGGCTTGTGTGTGTGTGTGTGCATCTCTGTGTGCGTGTGTCGAGTGTGAGGCGAGAGGTGTGGAATGGGGCGGTCGGGGTACTAGGGTTTCGATTTTATTGTTTTGGGCCTTATTTTTTATTTTGGGCTGATCTTAATTAGTTTGGGCTCTTATTTCGTTTGGGCGAACAAAATACATATGGGCGAAAATTGGCTTATTTTCATGGTGAGAAAATACTAAATGGTTTGGGTCTTTATGCATTGGGCGAGAAATTAATTATTGGGCTTTGATTTTGGGCGAGAAAAAAAAGGAGAATGTGCTATGTGATGTGGGCTTTTAAAATAAAATGGTATTGGACCTATGTCGGATGGCTTAGAATTAAATTAATAATGGTTCTTAGAATTTAAAATGAAAGATGGGCCTTTGGAATTAAATCGATATGGACTTCATTAATTTGAAGATGGACTTATATGTATTTAAATGTTGGGCTAAATTGAATTTGGTAATGGACTTGAACTATTCATCTATGATCCATTAAAATTAAATTAAGGTTTAATAAATTCTATATTAATTACATATGATTTAATTTTAGTAATTAAATTTTAGGATTTATTCTTAATTAATTAAATAATAATCTAAATATCAATTAGTTAGAGTGAATTAATTAAATTTATTAGATTGAATAAAGTCTAATTTTAGAATTTGAATAACATAATTAATTAATTATGTTAAAGAATAATTCTCAAATTATTCTTTTAAGTGATTTACTTATATAATGAGATAGACCTTATGTATTTTTATTACAAAGGTGTGATGAAAATAAATCCTAATTAGTAAATATCTAAGATTAATTAAATTAATTTGATTGATTAATCAAATATTATTGAGCTTTAAATTTATCCATTTAATTAATATTTAATTATGGATCTACTTAATTAAATTGGAAATTTAATTAAGTAATAAGTTAACTTATGTCAAATAGATGATTGAGAAAATTTATTTAAGCAACTTAAATTTATAAAACGTTTGTTAGATGATGATTGATTCTGAGATATATTTATTAATTGTGTAGTATTAGTATGAGTTTCTCGGATAGAATATGTGGAGCGTGTGAGGCGAGAAGCGTGAAGAAATTTTGCAATGAATGAGGATTTGGAACTGAAAGCGTTGATCTGGCGTTAACAAGCGGCGAATATTAGTTATGAACTTAAGATTATAAATTATCTGAAACGACCTTGAGAGAAACATCGTTGGAAGGGAAGAATGCAACGTCGAGTGTAATCTATCGTTATGTGAGACCAATCGAATAGGCGAAATATAAATGTTAATCAAGTCATATCGATGGCGAAAATCATAAAACAGACTTAAAAGATATCGAGCTATCGAATCTTAATAATCTTCTCGAAAGAAGCGAATGACATACTAAATCATATTTCTTGCGTTGAGGTCAGTGTGACATAGCGAAAACAACGAGGATCGCTAGCGGTATTCGAGGCGGACAATTCTTGAGGTGGGCTTTTCTTGAAACAAAATGATTATGCATAACTTCAAGCATGATTTTAAGCTTTATGAAATATTATCGCATGAGCTGTTATTACGCGAATATTTATGTTTTGTTGTGTCCATATCGAGGTTGGTTTGTCCAATGTGGGGCGAAATTGATTGGTATATCGATGTGGTATGTGAATGAGTTGGTCCATAGCGTTAAAAAAGTAACGATCGGATCAGAGCTTAGTTGAGGACTAACTTCGGTTGTGTACCGTGTGTTGTGTGTTAAGGTTAGCTACCTCGACCGGTCGCGGCGACTGTATGTATAGTGGCCATCCCATGCTGAATGAATGAGCGTATGATTGATGAATGAATTACGGATATGGAACAGCGTGGATGAAATAGTCCGGCGGACACTTTTGGAAAATGATAAAATATTTAATAGGCATGAGTCTTTTCAACTAAAATCCTCATGTGCTATTGTGGCGATTGATAACTTTTATAAAGAAAATATTTTCGGCGGTGAGTCGAGTACTTTTGTACTTAGCCATGTACGTTTTGATGTGCGGGTTGAGCGAGGATTGATGATGGGTGCGGTGGTGCAAAGTGGTAGTGGTTTTGTTGCTTTAATTGAAGGTTTCTAGAACCTTGAGCATGCATCATCATATGTATGTTCACAGTTTATTCTTTGCAAACTACGATGTTTTGTTAGTATCTGTTGATTATAGTGCTATCATATCGTATTGAGCGGAGTCGTACCTCGTTTGTCTTGCATACTGATTGGGTTAGACTTGAACATAGAACCTTTTGGCAAGTCTTTACGTGACTTGAGTTTGTCTCCGTCTGACGTATCCTTTTAATCTCGCATTTATTCACAATTGATTGGTTAATCGTATTGTTTTAAATTATATATATATCGGGCATTTATCATACGGTGACGATCCATGTGATCGTACTTTCTTTAAAAGTCGGATTAATTACATATCTGAAGGCGGCGGACTATATCTTCCACCGAGGTCAGAATTCTTTTTGTCGTGAGGTTCGCGGTGGCTCGGCTTGACCCATTTGGGAAGTAGTCATGACGACTAAATATCGAGTTGACACGGTGCTGGTCGAGCGGACCAGCGATGTCGATCCCGTTGCATGAAAGGCCGTGGGCTCTGCGGTTGCCGGATCGATGCAGGGTAACTCTTGGCCGTGGAATGGAGCGCGGGACACTACGAGTTGGTGAATCTTGAATAAGGGTGGGCGATAATATCCGACCTCAACGTCTTCTTTGAAGAGCCGAGAGAGGTGTGGCTTCGCAAGATCTGTGAATCTCGTTAAGCACGTGTTTAAACCGGCCCAAGCACCTCGGGAGGGTTGAAGGTAAGACTTAGGTAGAGAGCCCTCGTACACAAGATACTTACAGGATTTCACCATCATCTTTTTGGCCTCTAGCGATCTGAGGTAGTATGCTGACTTCGGTATCTTTAGGCGTCGTCAGTTTGGTTCGCCCTCGAGATAGCTGATGTGGGCGCCTTGTTCGGAATGAACCCCTCTACCGGGTTGTCGATGTGAAGCGATTTACTAAGGATGTCGGCTTGTTTTCCTCGTGGGATTTGATTAATCTTGAAGTATCTAAATGAGGCCATCTCTTTGCGCTTCTCAGATGCTGCATTCGATCCTCCTTAGCCTCGTATGTGCTAAGACAGGTTTACCACGACACAGGAATCTCAAATATCTGGACTTTGTCCTTTCAATTCCTTTGCTAAGCGAGTCAGATCGGTGCTTCATACTCACTTCGTTGTTGGTGGTGGGAAGGTAAATCGGGCGTATATCGCCTCTTGCTTATCGGGCGAGGAGAAGGATACACTCATTCACATCTTGCATGACTCAGTCACATACATGCCAACATCCGGCGGGTGATGCAGGGACGAGGTTCCTACTGGTGAGGTGGGGTGACCTCGGTGGTAGGCGACCTCGGTGGTGACCTCCGCGGAAATCTACAAGGGCTTGCCCTTTATAGCCGACACAGGGGAGTATGAGATGTCGTCTTGAGCTCAGTGCCCGTTAGCTATCGCCCGGATGACTCCGGTTTGATAAGACTTGTCTTGGGAGGTAAGTCCGTTAGTACACAGACGGAATGAGCTTGAAAGTAAGGCGGGCGTCGCTTGGCGTTCACAAGGCGAGCTACCTTCTCGAGGTTGGTGTACCTCGTCTGGGTCCTTTGAGGCGGCTAATGAAGTAGATGGGGATTTGCCGTCCCGTCTCATCGCGCCGATCTGACGTGCCTCGTCAGGGTGGCGGATATAGCGATAGAGTTTCGCCTTGCTTTGGGGCGGATGGTGTCGGCGGTCGGCGAGATATTCCTTCGGTGTCTTGAGGCACAGTGTTCTTCTGCCGGTGAAATGCGGGCTCTCTCGGGATCTTGAAGAAGGAAGTTGCTTCTCGACAACTCGAGATAAGAATCTCTTGAGGCAGCAGGCGTCAGGTGAGTTGTGTATTTCACGGATGGTTCTTGGGACACTGTGAGCACGTTTTTCACCTTGGTAGGATTGGCTTCGGGCCTTCTTGAGACACGACATCCCAATTTTACCGTCTTCTACGAATGTGCCTTACGGGGATTGAGCTTGAGGTTGGCCGACACGAGGAGGCTGAAGAATAGTTTAAGTCAGCTTCGGTTCTCGACTTTTTACTTTTGACTACTATATATGAATAGACCTCAACAATTTCCCCTATGTGATCTTTGAGATCGCGTCCACCATCCTTTGGTAGGTAGCTCGCGTTTTCGAGACGAAGGCATCTTCGTGTAATTCAAAGTCGATAATGAATCTTTGTTTTGGGCGTCCTCGACTCATCGGGACTTGGTGGTATCCAGCTAAATCAGCTGAAGATCTCATGCCCATAATGCTTCCACTTTCTTGTCAATGTCGGGAGGGGTAACAATCCTTTGGGCGGTGTTTATTGAGGTCGGTATAGTCGACACATGAGCCGTCCACTCACGGCTTTGAACTACAAGCGGATTAGCCAGTCGGGTTGGGTATTTAACCTCGTCTGAGTTTTAGCCTCACGGGTTGGGTTACCTCGTCTTATGACTTGTATGCTCCGGCAAAACTTCTTATTACGCGAGGGTTTAGTAGCACGATCGATGTTGAGGCGATGAGTTATGAGTTCGGCGAGACGGTCATATCGATGGAACCATGCAAACACGTCTCTATATTCCTTAGAATGCATGACTGTTGGCGAATATTGGTGAACCTTGGTACCAACCTTGACAACTTTGGAAGATTAGGTAGTCGTATGGTGAAGATTCTCGGTCGGATCGTCCAGGGTGGCAACTTTGGAGGTTACGTAATTGCTAGGCACGAGGTAAGCCGCGTCTTGGGTTGAGACTCGTAGGCATTCTTTATGCCGTTTGGTCACCACAGATATAACTCCCACGGGGTGGGTATTTTAATGGTGAGGTGGTACCGGAGCGGGACCTGATTGCATCTGACGATCTCTTCCAGGATAATGTTGTATGGAGAAGGCTCGGACAGGAAAAAGCGAATGGCGCTTGTAGAGGCACAGGGCACGTCTACGGTAGCAGGAAGGATAATGACACCGAGTTGAATCAGCCTCTTGAGTAAAGCTCACTTAGCGGGAAGGTCGGGGTGTACTAATTCCCCGACATCAAGTTTATCCGAGGCGAGCTTTGGAATATGATCTGCGGAGGCTCCGATGTCGATGAGACCCGATGTACATTCTTGTTGCCCACCGGCTTGTATAGTAATGGCGTCTGGTGAGGCATGATCTTAAAGTCTTGGGTCGTCTTTGGAGAACACGATGTTCTCTCCGTCCAGAAGCATTATTTAGGTTCCTCGAATTGCCTCGAACCATTTCTAAGTGGCGACCTCGTCGTACCAAGCTGGCGATCCGGTTATATACGGACACCTGCTCCGTTACATTGGGACCTTCGTCTCGTGGTCGGGTTGCCGTTGAGGTCGGTCACTGATTGTTACCACCTCCATTTTCCTCGCCTTTTTATTATCCGGCTCGGCGGTGTACTTCGTTCCTTCCTGATGAGCTCGTCGATCTGGAGCTCGAGACTTGCAATCTTACGTATCGTGCCGTACCCGGTGGTAGTCACGATACTCCCGTTGACTTTTTGGATCCTCGCTTTCATAGGAGAGGTTTTGAAAGAGCTCGATTGAGCTCAAATATTTCATACTGGATTTGAATAGAGGCTCGTTATTCCTGAGGTTTGGCGAGGTCGGCCTGATTCTCTGGCCCTTTTGTTCTGAGCGCTGTTCGGCGCCTCGGCCCGATCCGGCTTCCTTTTCTCGGTCCATTGCTCGTCCGGATCTCTCTTGCTTGGTCCGACTCGTCCGTTTGACAAAGTTGTCAACCAAGGTCAGGCGACTGTGTCTTGGTGTTCGTGGGTGATCTCTTTATTGAGCTCGGTGGATCCGTTCTTGAATCGTTGATGATGTAGAGATCGTTACTCTCATCTTTTAAAGTTCCATGATGAATGGAGGCGAAATTCGACATTGTTTCATCCGTCCTTGGCGGTTATAGCGGTCGGATGAAGGTTGTTGGTGACATCTTTTGGTAAGCGCCGTTTGGCGATCCGTGAGGTCTTTGAAGCAATGGATCTTTGTTACGCTGACGAGGTGAACCAACGTCGGCGTTGGAGATCAACCTCGGGAAGACCTTACACATGTGAAATCTTCCATCCATGGTTGCCAATGTTGGTGGTATGGCAAATAGGAAGTCGGAAAGGATCTCGAGGCCGGTATTATGCAGATATTGGCCCGTATCGCATTGTGGCGGTGTATCGAGATCTCCTGAAAAAGAGATAATTAAATCCGTGTCGATTGAATCCGAGAACTTCGTTACCATCCTCTCAGGAGTGGGAGATCGATACAGCGTCGTCATCTCTCTGAGGAGTTGACTTCGTCTTTCCCTTCTTTCGGCCCGTTCACATGGGTATCACGCCGAGTGGAAAGCGGCTCAGCGAAGATGCAGGCGAATGAACCACGGTATTGGGCGGTTATTGTGCGCGATGAGCGTTGATTATTTTGGAGGGTGAGCGACCTCGATTCGGTAATCACCGCCGGGCACTCTTGAGGGCATTCCGTTGTCCTACGGTTGAGAAACTACGGAATTGATTGAGGTTGGCGTTGAGGAACTCGGACCTTTGCTCGACCGAGGACCTCGTGGGGCGGTGGACCTCGCATTCACCGATCTTGGGTTGGCATCTTCCTCTTCGTTGGGCGGCGATCACGAGGGTGTATGGAAGCATTCTCCATGTAGCCCTCGGTGTGTAACCGCCAGGTGGCATCCGCAATCCCTTTCCGGCGTTGTGTGACCACGATCGTCCTCTGCCCGGTTGTTACCGACGCCGCGGCGGTACTAGCGTTTACGTGTCCTTGCCATTAGATTGTAGAAAACCTGACTTTTGTTCAGAGTTTTCCAGCGAGGCCTTGATAAATCTGGTGTGCGAGTTTATGAAAGCGATAAAGACACGAGAGACTTTTACGTGGTTCGATCAAGAATAAGATCTCGTCCACGGAGGAGATGATCCTCAAGATGTTTACTATAATCGGATTGACAAGTATCTCGAGCTCTAGTATTGATATTTTGCTAACCCTGCCTGATCTAACTCCTTTTATACATAAGCGTAAACGCCCGATCCACGATTGGCGGGACCATGATCCTCTATAATGACCATGATCTCACCATAATTGTCCATGATTTCCACGTTACCCCATTATTGTGTCCTTGACTCCGCGCTTTAATGGGGTTTGGGGGCATCGTTCGGGCGTAACGAATAGGCGACACTAGGTTAGGCCGCTCGTTTGGGCTGCTGGTGGGCTTGATGGGTTGGGCCATATCCTCATCTTGAGAATAAGCGAAGGTATTTTTGTCTTGTGCGAAGGTATCCGTCCTCGAAATAAGCGAAGGTATTCAGGTCTCGTACGAAACATAAATAAGCGAGGTGGTTAGGTCATAAATGCGAAGGTATCAGTCCTCGAAATAAAGGAAGGTATTAGTCTCGTCTGAAGCTTCCGAAATAGCGAGGGTGGTTAGTCCTCGTCACGAAGGTATCCGTCCTCGAAATAAATGAAGATATTCCATCCTCGTCAAATGCATATCCGGAAATAAGCGAGGGTAGTTAGATCTCGATCTGAAGGTATTAGTCCTCGAAATAAGCGAAGGTATCCGTCCGCAAATGCAGGTATGGGTTCCTGTTTTGCCAAGTTTTATCGGGAGGGTGGTCCCGCTTACAGTGCGTTTGAGATTTGATGCTTCGTATTAGCGAAGGTAATTAATCATCCGTCGGGGGTATAGTTAGATCCTCCAGAAGAGAGTATAGTGATTGAGGAAGAGTTATGCGCATAAGTGACAAATGAAACATACGAGGAAAAAATAGATAGAAAAAAGATTTTTATTGATAAAGATATCGTAACAACAAGACTAGGACTTGACTAAAGGAAGCAAGTAGTAAGAAGGTAATGAAGACTATCGAGACTCAACCTTGACACTTATCTGAAAATATCTCTGGGATGAATGATGTGCCATGTGTTGGGTATTTACTCACCGGACATATAGGTGACTTATAGGCCCGCACCAGGGACTTCCTCGACTCGATGAGTCCTTCCATGTAGCTTCGAGTTTGCCCGAGCTTGAAACTTTCTTGACTTCATTATTTGAACCTGAAGTGTCCTTTTTGGAATTGTCGGTGTTTGACCGCTGGTTGTAATGAGAGCTATTTGTTGTTTATCTGAAAGCTTCCTTGATGTGGCGGGGTCTCTTTCTTGAGCGAGATCTAGATCGGTTCGTAGATTTTCCCCATTGCTTGGTGAGAGAAGTGAATAGTGCGTAGAAACTTCAGTATCTGCCGATCTCTATAGGGATTATTGCTTGATTCCGTGCACCATCTCGTAGGCGTTTCTCCGTTCGATGTCGGGCGTTGTTGGTATGACCACAAGACTTGTGGTAAATTTTCACCAAAGACCCATAGCTCGGTCGAGAGCAGGTTTTGAGACCCTTCACGATTGTCACTTGTTGACTTGATGCGACCGTTCGACTTTAGGATGGGCCACGAGGTGAACTTTTGTTGGATCAGAAGCTCTTGACACCATTCTTTGAATATTTGGTCGTTGGTAGGTCCCATTATCAGAGAGAAGGATATGAGGGATGCGAGCGACACACTATGTTAGCAGAGACAAGTTGAGGCGTTTTGCTTGTGATTTTGGCCGAAGGCTCGAACACCACCTTAGTAGTCGGTCGACAATCAGGTGGAGCTGCCACAGTTTGCTTCTTGAAAGGGCCTACGATGTCGATCCCCGCAACATAAAGGGCGAGGAGGCTTTGCATGGAGGCGAGGTCGGTCTGCAGTAGCCTCGGCGCGTTCAGTAGAATTTGACACCCGACAACTTTTCACAAGATTAATTGAGTCTTGGAACATTGTTGTAATAGTATCCCATTCGCATGACCTTTTGACAAGGCTCGGGGTCCGATGTGACTTCACATACGATCCTTGTTACTTCCCGTCAATCGTAATCAGCTCGGTTTGAACTGAGCACCTTAGGAGGTTTGGAGGTATGACTTTCTGTGAAGAATACCACTGCAAAAGTATATATTGTAAAGATTTTCTCAAGATCCTCCACGGCCTCGAAACTTGTCTGGGGTAGTTCGGCTTTCTCAGGATAATCTCGAGATGGGAGTCATCGAGTTGGCTAATACATACGAGACCACGTTGACCTCGGCTCGGCCCTGACATCATCTATGCATGATGTTGGACTTCTGTTGGGAAAACTAGGTTTAGCCCTCGCCCAGGGGATCTATTTTGGATATTTAATTCACATTACATTGATTATATTCCTGGCATACGTCTATATAATTAATTGCAACACGTAGGGTTTCGTATTTACCTTTGGATCTATCGGGTCGAGCGGAATGAGCGGATCGAGACTAGTTTTGCGACCTTTTATACGTATCCCGGTGCCCAATCTCCAGCGTCGAGTGAGGGCGATCTATGGAGAATGCTTGGGAAAATCTTGATGCTCTATGGAATTCTAGAAAATTCTCTCTCAATTTCTTGTGAGATGGGCGAAAATTCTATGAGGATTAATGAACATTAACCTGAACTTTATCTCTTACCTTATATTTATAATGCATTACCTTAATCCCATAAGGAAAGATCTATATATCCGTAAATATAATTATATCCTTGTGGGATAAAGAGAATAAAATCTTGCCATAGTGAGCTATAGGTGCCCGATTTCCAAGAGCTTCAGGGCACTGGATGGGCCCCGCCACGGGATCAAATCTGAGGAATAAAGATGGGCCTCAAATAAATTAATTATCTTATGTTGATTGAACATAAATTAATTTATAAACATTTATTCATGCCTGTAGAGAATAAATCTTGACTTACCGCTTTATTACCAAAGTTGAGTCAGGCTTGCACTTAGACATTCTGAGTCCGTGTATTTAAGATATCGAGCGTCCGTTAATTATTTATAGCAATCATTGCTTAAATAATTAATATCTTTAATTCATAAGCGGTTACCACTCGACCTTATTATTGTGCGAGCTAACTCGGCTGCGGGGTTTAGTCTGATAAACCTTTTGAGCTCCTGAAGGGGCGTCATCGTCCTAGCGGATCACGGTGACTCGTCTCGAGATAACTGGCGTGACATCTGAAACACGCCACCACTTTGAGATCACGGAGAGTCTTGGGTTTAGAACTCATAACCCTACTTCCATAACAAGTCAAGTGATGGTCGACAACTCATTACTCGCCTAATACCTTATCGGGGTTTAGATCATACGTAAGTCGTCGAGATCTTGGTTCTTCACGGCGGTCGGATAGAAGAACACGTCTCCTTTGTGATCCTTCGATACGTCGAGGGAGGCGTGCCGGCATAGAACAAGCAACTAAGTCAGTCAGCATCTCATCTTGCGGCTATCTGAGCAACTGGTCCTCAAGTTGTCTCATTTGTGAAGCTTTTATATCTCGTTAAGCTTGACCAATCGTCACGGAACACGTGATCTACTACACCTTGTGTGATCTAACTTATATATGAGATAAGGGGACACGAGAATATATACGATCAAGTATTCATTGAGGATAGGAAGTTGTAATAGTGGTAACGAGACAACGTATACAAGCTCAATAAAGCTGCTTTCGGTATACAAATCCACACTACCTCTCTTGGTGGGCTTGTGTGACGAGGCCAAGTTGCTTAAGATGTCGGCTCGGCCATTTTGCTCCCTTGGGATCACAATTATGGAAGTGGGAGAAAGTTTGTTGTAGGCTTTTGAACTTCTCGAGGTGTTTCTTAGTCTCTCACCTTTTGCCCCTTCTTAACATGTAGCTTCACGATGACTTGAGGTCACTTAACAGACTTTCTTGCTCGTGTCACGAAGACTTTGAGGCAGGCAAAGCCTGCGATCGTGAATGCGTACTCCAACTTCGTTGTTTGTATTTTTAAGATAAAGCGAAGTGCGTGGGTGATCTCTTGGCCGTCACGGTCGGTCCGAGTAAGATACAAGCTCCCGCTACTGTTTTTCGACTCAAATCGGCGTGAACTTGCTGACAATCCTCCGGTGTTTTTCTCCTTTGGTTCGAAACGGCTTTATACGTCTGAACTCGGGGCCCGGTTTCTCATTGAGTGAGCCTAGGCAAGGAAGTCGCTAAAACGACCTTTGATGGCTTGGCGGGGCGAGAAAGATATGTCGTATTGTGCCGATTCAATGCCCGCCCTTAATTCTCCCAGAAGCTACGGCCGTCAACACTGCAGAAGTGGATGGTCGGTGAGGACTTGTATGGGATGTACATGGAAGTATGAATGTGATCTCTTACTGAATTTACTAGTCTTGAAGCGAGCTTCTCAAGGTTGATACCTTGTTTACAGACGCTTTTAATACTCGGTGATGAAATATACTGGGGTGGCAGTCCTTCCTCTCGTACCAAAATTGCCCTTATGGTTTCGTCCGGGAGGCGAGGTATAGAAATATGACTCTCATCTTTCGGAGCGGATAGAGTGGGGAGCTTGGCGAGGTAGTTCTTGAGATCTTCAAAGGCGGACTTGTGTGTATCATTCTAGGAGAATTAAGAACCTTTTGAGTACACTTGAAGAAGGGTATTTGCTTGTCAAGTGGCCTTTGAAAGAAAGCGGCTTAATCTTGGTTATCACGACCCATGAGTTTGTATGCGTCGTGAATGGTCTTGGCGTGCCCATTTCTAGAATGGTTTGAACACTTGGATGGGTTGACTTTTAACCGCTAGCATGAAACCCGGCACCTACAATTTTCGGACGAGCGCTATGACGTGCACTTCTCGGGGTTGATTTGAGGTTGACTTTTCGAGTAAGCAGAGGGCGATCAGAAGGTCGGCGACACATCGCGGCTTCCTCCTTGCTTTTGACTACGATGTAGGTCGGCGTACACCTCCGCATTTCGGCTTTATGTAGGGTGAAATATTTTGTCTACCATTCTTTGATAGGTAGCTCAGCGTTCTTAAGTCAGAATGGCATCTTCCATGTCACGAAGACTCAGGATGCGTGAAGAACAGTCTTGGCGTCTTCGTCATCCGTCAAGATTTGGTGATACCGCTTTACTCTGAGTCAGGCTGAAGACTTCGATTATCCGACCAATCGTCGACCTTCTTATCGATGTTGGGAAGAGGATGGCAATCCTTTGGGCAATGTTTGTTGAGGTCGATGTAATCGATGCCACATGCCGTATCCATCCTCCTTTTTTCCCATATGCGGGTTGGCTATCCGAATTAGGATGTTGACTTCGAACAATGTGCGAGTTTTAACAATTGATTTACCTCGTCATGGATGACTTGGTTCCATTCGGTGCAAATTAGATTACCATACGCGAAGTGGTTTTATGCTCGCGTCGATGTTAAGCACATGGGTGATGATCTCGGGAGACCCGGTCGTAATCGAGGGTGACCAAGCAAACACGTCTCGGAATTCCCTCGGGAGTTGGATAACATGTTCAGCTTAATTGATTGCCTCGGTAAAGCCGATCTTAGCGACCTTGAGTGGGTCATCTTTATGCAGTGGCCTCACTCACGGTACATCGGGGTAAGCGATGTCTCTTACTTCCAACTCCTCGGGTTTTTAATTGCTATACTGTGTGTCTTTGGGTTTGGGCCTGCACCGTGGGCGACACCGTAACCATTCGCGCACCTTACGATCTCCCTCGGATCACGGCTATCCCACTCTTTATGGGGATCTTCATCGTCGGGGTGGTATGTTGAGCATCTTGCCCTGCCTGCGTTCAACCAATCTACGCCCGGTATGATGTTATCACGGAGGTAGGCCTTCCACTACTGAAAGTGTACCACCCCGGTGGAGCACTGGTCCGGACTTTTCCTATCGTGACGGGTAGCTCGATTATCCCGTCAGCGTGTCTCTTCTTGAGGCGAAGCTTGGAGGCGGCAGCGGTGCACTGTCGGTAGCCTCCTCTACTCCCAACTTATCAAAGCATTCCTTGAAAAGGATGCTTACAACGCCAACTTTATCGCTGTCGATCCCATCTTACGCTCCCAACTTGTTCGCGACCTTGCACGGATTACCGAGCGCATCACAGTGAGGAGTACTACACCGCGTACAAGGTTGTCTTCGGAGAAAATTGATCGCCTCGTCCATACTGAGCCTCTTGTTGGCGATTGCGGTATATGGACCTTAGGCTTTGGCTTTCGAGGAGGACTTCGTGACTCCAGCAGAACCACATGTAATAGTAGAGATGACTCCCGTCTTATTGCGGTTCGATAAATCTTAACCCCGTCGGTGTCGCGCGCTTGCTTTCTTGTATGGGCGCAATTTCCTTTCTTTCTTTTAACCCCTCTTCTTTTGCTCTGTTGGGAACTTCATCTTGGTGCCGGCGGCCTGCCCCTCGATGCTTCCTCAGGGTTCCATCACAGACCAACGTCTCAATTTTCTCCCATTAGGTCCACCAATCCCCTCAGTTTCGTGCAGTAATCCTCATGGAGCAAGGCGGTATTAATCCTTGAATCATTGCTTTGCCCTCTACTTCTCATTGGTCGAGGCTTCTCGAACATGTTAGTGTGAGTGCATAGATCTACGCCTTCGGTTTTGTCGATGGGGTGTATTGAGATGGCGGCCAGGGGTATCCGTGCGGTCCGAGCACAGACTCACATGGTGGTGATGTTCTCTCAAGGCAACGTATCGGCCTTGGCCTCCGATCTCCTAGTCCTGCGTCTCTTACCATTCCAGAGGGCTGGCTTTAGGTCTGGCAACTGGCCATTACCAGCCTTCATCGATAATCCGCTTTGCTGAACCCGGGTGACTGCTGCGCCATAGATCTATCGTAGTATGGGGATGCGTACCTTGATGATCTCTTTATATAAGGCCCGAGCGGGATGGATACTGGAAGGGGCTGAGATGATGAGGAGATCGTTCATATCTGCGACCTTGTTCTCGCATATTGAACACAGTCATAGAATGCGTTGATGGACTCGTTCGGTCTTGCCTCGGTGAGAAAGATGTGCGAGTCATCTTGGACTCGGCCTACTGGAAAGAAACCTTGATGGAAGGCCTTCATCGGATCGCGATAGGAACCAATGCTCCCTGGGGTATTTGTGGAACCACCGTGAGGCGTTATTAGACTAATAACTCAGGAAGAACTTGCACATGAATTATGTCGGCGTTGGTTGATCATATTGTCTTTGGAGCTGCGAGAGGAAGTTCTCTGGTCCCTTAGTCCATCGTTAGGGGTGATGCTCGGGTCCCGGTATTTAATGCGGGAGTGGGGTATCGGAGTATTTCATTTTGAGAGAAGGTGACTATCCTTAGTGCCCGTCGAAACCGCCACTCCCGAAGGTGGGGGATGGTCGTCGAACTCGTTTAGTAACCAAGGCCGGCCTCAGCGGCGATCGTGGCGTCTCTTCCACTCTGTTGATCCCTTGCTCGATTGGTTTGGGCCCTAGCAGCGTGCGGAGTATGGCCTATGACTTGAATCTTTGGGGATCATGCCGTCGCGGTTACCTCGTGTTTAGGCGAGGCTTGACGTACTCCTCTCTTAGGAAGCTTGACCAGCCTTGTGCGTGGGCTGCGGCATTGGAAAACTCTCCTTGTTTTCTCAAGGAACCCCTTGGCGGCGTCGTCGAGGTTTATCCAAATGAGGCGGAGGGTGCTTCTTGGTTACTATTGCGATCTCGCGTGTTTGATATCACTGTAACTTGCACCTGCAATTTGGATTGCCCGTTAAATCGACTATTTGGACGCATGACCTTGAGGTTAGTTCTCGGTGGGCTTTTCATTTGAGCTCGGCGTGCCGGCTCATCGTTGTTGCAGCGTGACAACTCACGGATCGTGGCTTACGGGTATGCGTTGTCGTGATTGATTCCACAATAAAGCGATGGTTGATCGAAAACATAAAATTTCGGTTTCAGACGGTAGCGGTGATCGATCTTATTTTAGTAAAGAGATTAAATGCTGAACACCAAAGATTTCGTGGTTCGATCTGTGAATAAGATCTCGTCCACGGGAGAGAGATGATGTATTGATAATGTGGGGCGATTACAAAAGTGTAGATGCCACTCTCGTCTAATCTAGCCTCTTTATACGATTATATTGACCTAGATCTTGTCAAAGAGAGATCTCATAGGATCCAGATCTTATATATCTCTCTTCAATTAGGATTCTTCTATATGGTCGAATCTACAACGTTCACTTTGATTTAGGAGTCTTCTTGGGCGAACTTGCTGGGCAGAACTTGATGTCGAACTTACTTGTATTGGGCCCGTTGCTTGGGCCCGGTAGTTGGGCCGTATTCTATCACTTGACAAGTTTAAGTTTTATGGAAGATGACCAATCTGGAAGCCACCACCTATTAACTTGTCTTTAAATTGAAGAAGATAATTAATTTAGGATGAATTAATATTCTTTTTATTGTTTTATATTGGTGTATTTGTCAAACAATTTCCAAATTTATCTTTACCTAGTTTTATGTTATTAATATCCTTTAATTCACAACTCCACTTCAATTTTGAAAGTTGTGGATTCGCAACTAATTCAGAACTCAGGCTTAAGTTACTCGTGAATGAATGCTAAAATCATATCATTCAAAACCTAATAATTATTTGTTGTGAATTACCTTTTATATTATGCTCATTCATGACTAGACCATGGTTTGGTTGTGAATGATAATAAACAAGGATAATTCACAATCAAGCAATGATTAGATACTGAGTTAGTGCTTTTTGCCTACAATTCACAACTTAGAAGATTCTTAGTTGTGAATTAGTGTGTTTTTACTTATAATTCATAACTAAAATGCTTCTTAATTATGAATTACCTTTTGTTTGACTAAAATATGCAGTAATGATATAATAGTAACATGTGTTATTTTTTACTTTTTTATTGTAGCTAATTTTTAGTAATAGTTAATTAAAGCAACACAAAATTATAGAGTAAATTGTGTAATAAATCACAATTTTGACCATTTTTTTGCAAATTCGGCACAATTTTGAATAATACTACCATTTTTTGAGCGGTGGGAAATTGGGTACCCATAATTGCATAATAACAACATCATCTAATGGTAGAACGACTTTATTTTATGAGTATACATCAGACAAATATTGCAGAAAATTGTTTAGGATATTGGACTTTTTTACAAATTTATAAGTAATTGTATAATTGAATTATCTAAGAAATCATATTGGGATTTGTGAAATCGATGAACGATCATATCATTTATTTTTTGGCAATTATACTTTTTACATGAAACTAAACAATTAAGAGTGGCAGTGGATTGTTAAATGGATGCACTGTTTGGCATCGGGTGCTTTATCGGAAGATATATATATATATATATATATATATATATATATATATATATATATATATATATATATATATATATATATAGGGGTGGGTCATGGTGAGAAAACTCTTTAAGTGTAGAGGAATAAGTATTTATATATAAGTCTGGGTGATTTAGATATGGCCTTATCGCTCAAGTTCACAAGCGTGCCCAAGTGAACTGGCCTCGACCTAATAGGCAGCATTACTGTTCATTTAAAGCCCAACATCTAAACCGTGATTCAAGATCGAATCTAAGAAGAGATATTGAAGGAGATATTCGAGGATGAGATATCGCTTGAGAGAGACGGATCTCGCAGCAATCTTAAAGGATCCGCAATATGTATAAATAGAGGTTAGGTTCAAGAGATAGAGGGCAACTATTTCAATACTCGAGGCTTTTGATATATTCATTGTAATCGCATATAGTGAAAGTATTCAGAATCATACCTCAGTGGACGTGAATCTTTCTTTGATCGAACCACGTAAAAAGCCTCTAAGTGTTCTTTAATCGCTTTCACAAATCTCGCACCACACAAGATTTATCATTGGCGCCGTCTGTGAGATCTCTACTACAAAGCTTCGCTTCTCACACAAAATCAATGGCGCGACTCGTGCAAATGTTAACACCGTAGGTGGTGCTGTGGCATGGACGATCTCAAGACCAGAACAGAATGCATTGTAGCCGGAAAAGGAGATCATGACTACCGATAGCAACAACACACCCAGGGTTACAGAGAGGACCTTCCTATACCCTCGTGATCGCCGCATCACTGAGCGAGATGCCGACCTCAGCACTCGCACATGCGATTCACTCAATCTCATGAGGTCCTCGGCGAGCAGTATCTCGAATTCCTCCGCCGTGATATCGGCCTAATTTCAAAATTTTCTCGAGTCACAAGAGGCGAACGGAACAGGCACTCAAGAATGCCCGAACTGGCAATCACGCAGGCGCGAGGTCGCTTCACCTCTCCGAAATGAATTATGCCGCTCACCTCGGGCGAGACGGCCGAGAACGATCACCCCGCACGCTATCCGAAGTCCATCGCCTCGACGGATTGCATCATAATCATCGCCCGGTGCCACCCGGTCGATCACCTCGATGCGGTGCCGAGTTGTTCACCTCGGTACAACGTCCCGTGGCTGAGCAGACGAAGGAAGGTCGATCTCCTCGTCAAAGAGGCGATAGGCGTCGCTGCTCGGTCTCCCCCCTCTTGAGAGAGATGGCAGCGAGCTACAGGATTAGGCCCGGCGCAGACGGATCATCTCCTTCTCGGGAAATCTTGGATACACCCGCGCCCGCAGCGATATGGCCAGACGATAATATCGCCGCCCTACGATGGCATCGAGAGATCCTACGATTTCCTTTTTGCCTATACTACTAACATGGCAAATCGAGGAATGGAAGATTTTCACATGTGCAAGATCTTCCAGGGTCTTTGATCTCGGCATACGGCGATGGTTCGCCTCAGCCGCGCGACATACCGACGAGAGATCTCGTGGATCGAGTTCAGTGGTGCTTGCCAAAGATGCCACCTCGGCAACCATCGTCGACACTGCCTTTCGCCATCCGCGAGGGCGAGGCGATGTCAAATTTTGTCTCACGGTTTATCAAGGAATCCTCAAGATCGATGAAGTGCGCGACCTCTACATCGTCGATGCGTTCAAAAATGGGATCGACGGGCGCACTAAACAAAAGAAATCACCGGGGAAGCCGAGGCGGGGAGTAGCCTGGACCACGGTGGATAACTATGTCGAAGGGGCGAGTCGGATCGTAAAGAGAGACATGGGAACTTAGCCTCCAATGCCCGCCATCAAGACTATGGGACGATGTCGAATTGGACATAGTAGTCATCGATTGTTCGACTTATTCCAAAGTCCGCCGACTCTGCCATTAGTCACGCCAAGAAGTATCGGGTTTAGAGTAGTGAGAACAAAACATGATAAGAACAAATCGGAAGGTCGTAGAATAAAATCTTTCCTTCGAGAGCAAGAGGGGCGCCCGATTTCTTCCAAAGAGTAACTGGCCTGGACGGGCTACCTGTGGATCAAATGCAAGGAATAAAGATGGGCCTCAAATAAATTAATTATCTTATGTTCAGCCCTTTAACATAAATTAATTTATAAACATTTATTCATGCCACTAGAGAATAAATGCCGACTTACCCCTTTATTACCGGGGTTGAGCTCAGCTTGCACTTAGACATTATGAATCTCCTATTTAAGATATTTAACGTCCATTAATTATTTATAGCATTCGATCGCTTAAAATAATTAATATCTTTAATTCCCAAGTAGTACCACTCAACCTTATTATTGTACTGAGCTAACTCAACCCGCAGGGTTTAGTACAATAAACCTTTGAGCTCCTTATGGGATCGCCATCATCCTAAACGGATACTATGACTGACATGATAACTAGCGTGACATACAAGCACCGCCACCACCCAAAATACGGAGAATCTGGTTAGAACACATAACCCTCACCCATAACAAGTCAAAGTGATGGACAAGAACTCATACTCACCTAATACCTTATCGAGGTTTAGATCATCGTAAGTCACCGAGATCTCGGTTCTTCACGACTCACGTAAAGAAGAACACATCTCATCAGGATCCTTCAATACGCCGTAGACGCATCAAAGATAGACAAGCAACTCAAGTCAAGTCACTTTATCTATTCATCGTAGCCCTAATGGTGCTTCACCAAAAGATGCCACCAAAGAACCATCATCCGACCGCCACCATCCGCCAGGGCGAGGCGATGTCAAATTTTGTCTCACGGTTTATCAAGGAATCCTCAAGATCGATGAGAGTAACGACCTCTACATCATCAATGCGTTCAAAATGGGATCCGACTGGCGCACTAAACAAAGAAATCACCAGGAGAAGCCAAGAGGCGGGGTAGCCTTTGGACCACGGTGGATAACTATGTCAAAGGGACGAGTCGGATCGTAAAGAGAGAGATGGGACGGCGTAAGGTCGAGAAGAAGAGGCCGGATGATCGGGAAGAGGCAAAGATCGCGGTGCCTTGACGAGAATCAAAAAGGCCCAATAGAGTCAGTTGGGACCTCGCCAAACCACAGCAACAACATGCATAATCTGCTCAAGTCAAGGCGGAGATATTCAACTCCACACCGAGCTCTTCCCGAAACCACCTCCCATGAAAGGAGGATCCAAGAAAAAGTCGAACAAGTATTACGACTACCACCGTGGTATGGGCACAATACCGACGATCGCAGTAAGTCTCGAGCTCGTAAATAGACGAGGCTCGTTAAAAGGCGCTTAAGTACCTCGACCGCACCACGAGCGAGTCGGGAAACAAGAAGCGCAGAGGAAAGAACGGAGGTGGCAACAATTGTGGGCCGACCTCAAAGATGACGTACCCCGACGATGACGAGGACGACGCTCCCAACGCAATGGAGCAAGTATACGCCATCACCGGACTCCCTATAGGTACGATGAGGTCGTCATTGAAAACCGAAGCTCGGAGACCATCCCCGAGGAGCCGAATAACAAGCAACTTCGGGACGGTGAGAGCATCGTGTTTTCCAACGATGACCCAGTACCCAAGATCATGCCCCATTAAGATGCTATTACCATACAAGCAGTGGTGGGCAATAAGAACGTCCATAGGGTCTACATCGACATAGGTGCCTCTGTCAGCATCATTTTTCAAAGTTGCTTAGACAAACTCGAGGTCGGAGGGATCCAAATTCATCCAGCACCGTCTAAACTACGGAGCTTCACTCGGGAGGCGATACAACCAGAATGCATCATCACCCTTCCGGTCACCGTAGGACGTGCTCCCAAGTCGGTTACCAAAGCCATACAATTCTTCCTGGTCAAGGCTCCCTCTCCGTATAACATCATCCTCGGAAGAGATTGGCTCTATGCCACCAAGGCCATCTGCTCGGTCTACCACCTCACCATCAAGATACCCACCCCGGCTGGAGTATTGAGTATCCAAGGTGATCAAGCAGCGGCGAAAGAATGCCTGAGGATCTCAGCCCAAGATGAGGCCCACCTCGTGCCCAGCAATTCTGAGAACACCTCCGTGGTTGTCACCCTGGGACGATCCCGTGACGACCTCCAATTATATGACGACGATCCTCCAAGGCGCCAAGGTCGGCACCTGTGGTCCCACCGACATTCGACAACATGTTATGCAACTTCGAGGGAATACAGGACGATGTTCGCGTGGTCACCACTCGATATGACAGGAGTGTCACCCGTGCTCATCACTCATCGACTCAACATCGATCCAGCTACCAAACCAGTTTGACAAAAGAAAAGGGCATTTGCGGCAGAGCGCAGCAAGGTGATAAGGGAAGAAGTGACCCAACTCCAGAAAGCCAAGATCCTGTTCGAGGTCAAGTACCCAACCAAGATGGCTAATCATGTCATCGTTCGAAAGCCGTGAGTGGGCGCATGTGTCGACTATACCGAATGAATAAACACGCCTAAAGGATCGTATCCCTCCCCATATTGACAAGAAGGTGGAGGCATTGGTGGGCCACGAGATCTTTAGTTTCCTGGATCTATATAAGGGATACCACCAAGTCTTGATGAGTAAGGAAGACGCTCCAAAAACGGCATTTATCATCGACTGTCTTTCATACATCGAAAAATGCCTTTGATTGAAAACGCCGAGCTACCTACCACGAATGGTGGACGAACATTCAAAGATCACATCGGAAAGATCGTGGAGGTCTACGTCAACGACATAGTGGTCAAAAGCAAAAATACGGAAAGTTGTGCCGAGGATCTCAGAACCATCCTCCAGCTTCTCAGGTCGGCCAATCTCAAACTCAACCTCAAAAGTGCACGCTCATGATGAAAACGGGAAATTCACGGGATCTCGGGTTTCGAGAAGGGTTGAAGGCTAATCCCACCAAAGTGAAGACGGTACTTGACATGCAAGTGCCAAAGACCGTTCGTGAGATCCAAACTCACCGGATGCTTGGCGCCTCGGCGAGTTCATATCCTGGGCCGCCGAGAAACAACTCCCTTTCTTCAAAATCTTGAGGAGAGCCCGTATTTTGCACAGGAGGATAACACCATGTCGCTTTCACACGCTTAAAGGGTACTCGCCGACCGCCCACACCGTGTCCACCAAAAGAAGGCGAGCCCTTCCTTATATCTGGTCGCTCGGACGAGGCAATCGGTGGTAATCTTGGTGCGAGATGAGCTCGGACGACAACTCCCTATTTATTTCATCAGCCGAGCTCTCAAAGGACCGGAGACTAGGTACACCACCTTCAAAAATAACGCTGGCACCGGTGAACGCCAAGCGACGCCTCCGACCTTATTTTCAAGCCCATTCCATCCAGCATCGACCGACTTACCCACGAGACAAGTCTTGTCAAAACACGAATCGCCAGACGATAGCTGTGGGCACTGGAGCTCGGCAAGCACGACATCTTATACTCCCTGCACCGCCATAAAGGGCAAGCTCTAGCCGACTTCCGGTAGAAGCAAGTTTACCGAGGTCAATCCTACCAAAGAAGGTCACTCCCGACCTCCGTCCCACAACAGAGGAACCCGCCTCAACCTACCGACGATCTGCTGGCAAATGTATGTGGATGGAGCCTCATGCAAAACAGTGGCAGGCAGCATCTTGCTTCTCGGTCCTAAAACAAGAAGTAACCTATGCCGGTTCTCCTTCCGACCACCAACAACGAGGTGGGGTATGAAGCACTAATCTCAGGACTTCGTCTTGCAAAGGAGTTGAAAGTGGAAAAAATCCAGATCTTCGGAGATTCCCAAGTGGTGGTAAACCAAGTCTTAGGAAAATACGAGGCCAAAGAGGATAGGATGAAGCAATACCTTGAGAAGGCTAAAGAGATGCTGACCTGCTTCAGGTATTTCACAATTCACCGAATCCCGCGAGGGAAGAATATCCGAGCTGACGTCCTCAGCAAATTAGCCTCGTCATCTACAAATCCACCAGTGGAGGAAGTTCAATCCAGAAGTATCGAGGAGCCCCACATCGGCATCATCACAGAGACCGAACCGAATCGATGACTCCTATAAGAGCATACCGAAGAAGGCGTGCTACCATAGGATCGGCTCAAGCCAAAAAATGATGATCAAGTCCCGTAAGTACCTTATTCACGAAGGAACTCTCTACAGAAATCCTACCTTCAACCCTCCCGAGATGATGGGCCGTAAGAGACTGACTATGTACTAAATGAGATTCACATGGGATCTTGTGGAAGCCACATCGGTCACGAGCTCTCTCAAAGAAAACGCCGAGGTCGATATTATCGCCCACCTCATCCAAGATTCGCCAAGCTCGCCAAGAAGTGTCTCAAGTACCACTTCACGCCACGTCAAGAAGCTACCTCAAACCGACCTCGATTTACAAAGTCCATGGCCTTTATGCGATGGGAATCGACATCGTTGGTCCTTCGACCGAGCACCGGCGCTGATATTTGGTTGTAGCCATAGACTACTTCACAAATGGGTCGAGCGGAGCCTCTTTCAAATCTCACAAGCAAAAGGATCCGTAACTTTGTTTCGAAAATATAGTTTGCCGCTCGCATACCACACGCCTTGATCTCGGACAATGGCACCCCACCATCGATAAAAATTTCAAAGAATGGCGTGAAGAGCTCCAGATTAAGCAGCTCACCTCGATGCGACACCCACAAAGCGAATGGTCGATCAAGTGACAAATTGTACGATCGATAAGGATTAAAAAGAGGCTAGATCGAGCTAAAGGATTGGGTTGAAAATCTCCTCAAGTTCTCGGGTCATACGTAATCCACACCCTGACTTTCCACTGAGAAACACCCTTCAGCCTAGTCTATGGTATCGAGGTCTGTTATACCACCGAGATCGGTGCCCCGAGCCCAAGAACTCTCAATTTTGCCGAGCATGGCAACGAGGAGAACCCACGGGCCAATCTCGATGCTCTAGAGGAAAACGTGAACTCGCTTTCATCAATGAAGCCAAGCACAAATGCCAAGTAGCAAAGTACTACAATGTATGGGCGAAAGCTCCACACCCACACGGGCGACCTCGCCCCACGAAACAATGAAGCTAGTAAAGCCGAGCGCCTTAATAAGTCGATCCACATGGGAAGGCCCATACCGCATCCACGAGGACCTCGCAAAGCGGGCCTATAAGCTTGCTCACCTATCCGCACTTATCCCCGAACTGGCATATCATTCACCGATGAGGTGCTTTACATAGTTTTTATTTCACATCGGCATTATGTTAGCCCTATTTCTATTTTTTCCAAGGCACGATGTCATTTACTTATCAATAAAACATCTCTTTTATTATGAGTGGATTACTGCTCTATCTTATACCTATGTGAAAATCCGTTCTCACCCTGTGAAGCACAACTTACCTTCAAAAAGGACGCCTCATAAGACGACAAACCTACAAAGTAGGGTACTCAACTAAGCGCTGGGATTCACCCCAAAGACATACATATTACTCATTAATTTGAAACATCTACGCAAAGCACATACAGACACTCATTAATTTGAAACATCTACGCAAGTGCATACAGATTACTCATTAATTTGAACATCTACATGCAAACGACGCCCAAATCGGATCTCGTATAATTTATACCTCTTTATTGGGAAGATATACACTTCGGTACAAAGTCTAAATACATTTACGACTAAAATCAAGTCCTAAGCTATATTTGTACCTCTTTATGGGGAAAATATACACTTCGGTACAAAGTCTAAATACATTTATGACTAAAAACCAAGTCCTAAGCTATATACAGATCACTCGGGTTTTCGAGTTGCACCTCGCCAAGAATCACTGAAGCTACACTAGTTTGAAACAAAATCTTCGAGTCGGCGATGAATACCCGGATGAACTCTGCCTTCAACCCGCCAACGAGGTCTGGCCGCCACGGCCTACCTGTGGGCTCTTTGAACAGCACGGAGGTGCCCGACCAAGTGGATACTCCTTGGCCGAGGTCGAACTCCCGCCTCGACCTCGCCGCCCCGCCGAGCTACGACCTCTTCCTCGACCTGACATCCTTCCTCGCCGAACACCCGAAGATGGGGCCCGACCACGAGATGACATTTCCGACATATCTGAACCCATTAGTCGGAGCACCTCGGCGTGGTCCATATAGCCGCCGCCCACCTCGACTTCTTCAATTCTCACGTCACCGGGCATGATCGCGGGGCTCGTGCATACGCCGCCAGGACGATCTCGTAAAAAGTCGAGGCATTTGACCACCATCAAGGCAATCTTTAAAACTCTTACCGTTGGGCCCTCCTCGTCCCTTAGTGCTATGCCTTCACTAACAAGAGTTGAGCCCCGCTCGCTTCGGATATGGTGATACCACCGATCGGTGAATCACCGCCTCATATTCAACAGGCTCTTCCGAGACCGCGCCAACTTCTCTTCTGCGCCACCAAGCTTATTCTTCACATTGTATCAAGCACCCTTGAAGGCCGCCAGAGACATCCATCCCCCGACCTCGAGATGAATAACCTCGCCTTTTAAGGCTTCGCTCTCCGCCTGGCTGGTCACCTCACGTTTAGCCACCGAAGTCGCCACCGACCCGGCGATGCGATGTGCTACCGACCCCGCCGACTGACTATCCATGCTATGCAAGGTCCGAGTCACCGATGTAACGGCTCCTCCAACACCACCTCCTCATCCTTCTCAAGTGGCACCTTGACCTCTTTCAACTTGGTCAAAAGATCGTGATCTAGCCCAATGTATTCATAAGACGAGTGTTAAAGCAAGAAACAACACATTTATTTCAAAAAGATGTATTTATCATTTATAAAGTGGGAGTTTTTACAAAGCTCGGGATCCTAATGACCCCGGCGATCAAACCTATTACAAAGGTCCAGTGACCTGAGCCTCTTGGCGGGGCTCACTAGAACCTTCCTGCAGACCCCCATCAGAGGAAAGACTCGAGCTCGGCCCAACGACTACAGCCCGCACTTCGGCAAGGAGTTCCCAAGCTCAGATCTTCATCCTCCTCAGACCGGGAGACGGCCTCGGTCGTCAGGAGAGAAGTGGAGGCCGCCAAGGTCTCCAGCAGGAAGGACCTCGCCCGCAATTACGTGAGCGTAGTCATTCTGGCATGCCTTGGGATCGACCTCGACCCACCATGTTTGACCTTGTCGAACTCGGGCATCTCGGCCGCCAACTCTTCCAGATGGCCTGATACCACCTGCGCCCCGAGCACGGCAAATGATCCGAGAGGCGGAGAAGGTCTCTGATTCGATCAGCCTGCTGGCAAAGGCCCTCAACATTGGACCTTGCCCCGCCAGCAGGGCACTCCTCTCGTCGGCGAGCTTCTTCTCCGCCTCGCCCACGGCCGACGCCACTGCCGCCGCCGTCTCCTCTCGTGCTTTCTTCACTCTACTGGGGGCCACCCAAGGCCCGAGTCTTCTTCGTGGCGCCTCGGCGACCTTGCAACCTCAAAGACGATCCTCGCGGCCTCAAAGGTGCCCTCTCTCCCTCCAGAGCGTCGTATCGAGAGATGCCCTCGATAATGAGATCGGCAATCCGGTGCATATCCCTGGCCGTACGGTGCAGATCCTCCGCCGTCATGGTCGCATCCTGAAAATCACACAGTAAGAAACACATAGCAGAAGGAAATAACGGCAGACACGATATAAACCTATACCTTTGGGAAGGATATAGGGGAGCTTGGAACCGGCACCTCGTACGTAATCCTAGCACGGGTATCTGCTGCCGAGGTCGGACCTGACCTTGGCTGAGGTGCCGTCACCAACTGGCTGAGGTCGGCCACCACCACGGTGCCTTGCTCGCCTCGGTCCGCCCGTCTTTTTGCCGGTCGCCCTCGGCTCGGCGATCATGTTGGAGGCGGCAAGCCGCCACCTTCGCCTTCATGAGAATCGAGCTTCATTGCACAACAAAAAGAGAGTTGATTAGCACAATGACATCGTAAATATGAGGATATAAGAAAAGAGGGGTGCCCTCACCCCGATCCGGAAGCTTCCGACCTATAAATGCTCAGCCCGGCATCATTCAAGTCGCCCTCGGTGAAATTACAAGATATTTCACCGAACTTGTTGAGCTCATCCTCTATGGCACCCAATGCCTCAGACTTTACATCCCTCATCTCGCCCATGCCCCACTTATAACTCGGGTGCCCATCACCGCAAAGAAGAACTTACTTTGCCACCGGGCACCTTCGAGGCATCACCTGAACGCTGTCGAGGTGACAAGTAGTACACACCTTGTACTCGACGCTAAAAACGATCAAGACTTCAAAAGAAAGCTTCTCACCGAGGCCATAACAGAAAAACCTAGCCCAACCACCGACCTAATGGAGTTCGGGTCAATCGGCATATCGAATTTGAAAATATTCTTGAATGCTCAAAAATGGTGGCCAATGGGAACCTAAGGCCGGCCTTCAAAGCGCCAACATATACGATAATAAATCCTCCTGATGGGCCATAGCTCTATCCCTGATTGCGGCAGAACCACCATGCCTCCGTCGAATATGGAATTCTTGCTATTCATTCTCAAATCAAATCACGGCCGAGACGACCTAGCATCCCCGACCAGACTCATCCCGACATGATGGTATCACGAACCCTAGTGCTAATACCCCAGACCTACCCATCAAGGTATAGCGGTGTAATCCCTAATCTCAACCTCACTATCGGGGAAGAAGATGATCGGCAGATCCGTAAATTTCCATTGGAGAAGACGTAGAAGAGGATGAGGAAGACATACTTATTTTTCAAATACGGCTTTTCTTCAACTTCTAAGGTTCTCGAAAGACGATCAAAAGCTTCTCCGATTCGAAATTTCTCCGAGGATAAAAGATGAGGATGAAGGAGGTGAAGCAGTTTCTTTATCTCCGCCTATTTAAAGTACAAATAGCACCCAAACCGCTTATTCAACTTCCCACGGCTAACCATGACTGACGTGAGGTAGACGCGCGTGGTTCGAGCACCAACCAACCGCCCGGCACATATGACGATTCTAGGACGCGCAGACATGCCAAGATAATCGCAATCATCACTGCTTCAGCCGGTCAACTCCGCCGACCTCGCAAACCTGCACAAATCGCCAAGAGCAATAAAATATCCATCTCGATTCGGACCTCGGTATCTTATCAACGAAAGGACACCACCATCCAATCTCGGACAGCTCGCCGACTCGACATCCTCCTAACGAAGAACATCGCCATCCAACTTGGACAACACAGATTCGGACTCGACAAACCGTCTAACTCAGCCCCGAACGGCACCACCTAACACGCTCGACTCGCAACTGTCCAACTCATCCGAACGGCACCACCTAACCCAGATTCGACTGTGCAAATCTTCAAATCCAACCCCGCATCAAAAGGCGTAAAATCTTCGACAAAAACCTCATCGAGCAACAACTAACCTCGCAAAATACACTCTTTACCCCACCTCGGCATAGTTGTTACTCGACTAATTGGGGGACTATGATGGGATATGGCCTCACCGCCAAGCCCAATAGCAGCCCAGTGAACTGGCCTAACCTAATAGACGGCCTCACGCGTTCGCCCAAAGCCCAACATCTAAACCCTATTCAAGATCGAATCTAAGAAGAGATATTGAAGGAGATATTTAAGGATGAGATATCGCCAGAGAGAGGTCTGATCTCCAAAGAATCTTAAAGGATCCGTAATATGTATAAATAGAGGTTAGGTGAAGATAGAAGGGCAACTATTCAATACTGAGCTTTTGATACATTCATTGTAATCGCATATAGTGAAAGTATTGAGGAATCATACCTCCGTGATCGAAATCTTTCTTTTGATCGAACCACGTAAAAGCCTCTCGTGTTCTTTACTGTTTTCATAAATCTCGTACACACAAGATTTATCATTCACATCTTTCGTATTTGTGTAGCACAATCAGAATTACTATGTTGCACATGTTAGCTTAATATATATTTCATCAATTCGTAGCACATATGCTAAATATATTAGTTTAGCATATCTTTCAATTCAACTTAGCACAAAAGGGTTTTAGTGTCAAGACAAAGAATCACAGAAGACACAAAACACAAAACTCAGAAGACAACCGAAATTAAATCTTAACCATTGATCCAAAGAAATCAAAGGCCCAGATTCATTCTCATTTCCTACCAAATTATCCTTTCATACCGATCCATCTCCTATATATATATATATATATATATATATATATATATATATATATATATATATATATAAGAGAGAGAGAGAGAGAGAGTTAGGTTAATAAGAACCATTTTATCCTAAAACTAAATCAATGAATTATTTATGAAAGTTGATGAATTCGTTGAGAAAGTTATTGAATTTAAAAATTGAAAATTTTCACCCGGGTTCAAATCACATGACGGGCGAAAATTTCATTTTTTTGGATTCAGTAATTTCTCTAACGGATTCATCAACTTTCACAGTGAATTCATCATTTTTTGGTTCTCACGTTCTCACGATAAAATGGTTTCCATGTTAACTCTCCCCTATATATATATATATATATATATATATATATATATATATGGAGTTGATCAAATGAGAATTATATCTTTTTGTGAACTATGCATAAGACATGTAAAGGTGATGTGCAGAACGGTATAAAGTTGTGCACAACGAAAACTTTTTAAAATTATTTTTTTTGCAACATTTTTAGAATATTTTCGTTATACACAACTTTATAATTTGTTCATTGACTTTATACGTCTATGTATAATTCTCAATTTCTAAAAAAAAAATAGTTCTTACTAGATCCAACCCCTATATATATATATATATATATATATATAAAGGAAATGGATGTGATGATAATGAGTTTAACAAAAAAACACCTTGAAAGTGCTAAGAGAAGGAAGCAAAACCAAATTTATGTTCATTCCGTATCATGAAGTTCCGAAGCTTCGTCTTTTTAAAACTCATTTTTCAGAATGTAATTGAACTAAACGAACATTTAAAGACCACTGATTAAAGAATAACTGAAACTTAGAGCAATGTTCAGCTGTTCTTTTCTGGAATTTTTTTCTCATTAATTAGTTGAAGACTCAGACAATATGACTATTTAGATTACAAAATATTAGAAACTCCCATAAATCTATTATTCGAAACAGACACGAATATTGCGACAAAATGGCATATATATACGCTTTCTTCAAAATATTTCAAAATAATGTATCATTTAATTTGTTTCTAATGCTTCTTCCTTGTAAAAAAGATAGCAGTATATTTTTCTAACACGTACATATCAATCGTCTCAACTTACATGCAGCAAAACCGCGAAATCACGTATACACTAATCCATCCCGGCCAAATCTAAAAGAAGTTTATCAAATCCAGCGGATCCTGATTTCTACTCCCTTGCTGCGCACAAGTCTCCGGAAATGGCCCCACGACGGTGACGGAATCTTCATTGAATCTCTCCCATTCCTCGGTAATCACCGTCTTAAACTCAGAATCTTCATCCGCTTCCCTCACGACAACGGCATTCTCATCGAAGCGATTGAAAGAAGAATTCTTGGTCGTCAATCCCTCGATTATCTGCTCCAGTTCCTTTATCCCCTCCTCCGGAATCCGATCGATCACCGGAAAGTCCGCGGCGTTGGCGACGCGGATCTCCTGGCAGAACTGGAAGAAGTAGGCAAGGTCGTCGCCCTGCCGCGTCGCCTTCTGCACGATGCACAGCGCCGCGGCGGCCTCTGCCTTCCCTGCCGAGTAGATGTTGAGCAGCACGATCGCGATCCCGCGGCAGATCCTGCCGTAGACGTCGTAGATCTCGACGAAGACGCCGTCCATCACGTCAAGGACGAGCGGCGCGAAGGCGGCAGTCGGCGCCGGCCTGATCTGAACGAGGAGGTCGACGAGGCCTTGGAGTTTCTGCAGGCGCAGCAGCTCCTGCCGCATCACGAAACCCTCGCAGTCACGCTGTTTCTCCTCGGGTGAGAGCTGGAACATTATGGCGGATTTCTGGTCTAGGAAGGCGTAGTAGGCGTGGACGAAGGCGTCGAAGGGCGGGGCGCGGGGGCAGGGGATGGCGGAGAGGTCGAAGGGGAGGCAGCCGATGGTGCGGACGGCGGGGGTGGGGGAGTTGAGGAGGGCGTGGGTGAGGAGGAGGGCCTTGAGGGCGACGGGCCAGCTGCGGGTTTTCTCGATGCGGGCGGAGAGGGAGCGGAGGATGGGCTTGAGGTTGGAGGGGGACAGATGGAGCCACTCTTGGACGCGGACACCATTGCGGCGGTCGGAGGGGGAGGAGTAGTCGTGGTGGGAGGTGGCGCGGATCACGGCCTTGTCGATGTCGGGGTTGCGGAGGGCGGTGCGGCGGCGGAGGCTGGCCTGCCACAGGCTGCTCTGGTCCTTTAGGGCGTCCGAGGCTCGTTTCCATAACCTCATTCTCCGGGGATCTGCGGTGGCGGTGTCCCTGCCTGTTTTTTTATTTATTTTAATTTTGTTTGTTGAGGTGGTGGATTTTGATCTTTGTTTGGTTTTTTTTTTTTTGTCTCTTTTTAGTTTGTAAATGCGATATTGGAGATGGAGAGGTGGACGCGTTTTGCGGTCGGGGAGCTGCCGTCCATGGACTTGGTAGTGGTACTGTGGTAGTGGATATGTGTCAGACAAAATTCCAGTGTCTACCAATGTGTTTCTACTTTAAAATTTATTCTTCTTGTGACACCAGTAAAGATTGCCTACTACTTTCTTTTAGGGTAAATACTAAAATATATATTATAAATTATAAATTTTTTTCAATTCTACCCTTAAGTACTATTGATTTTGACCAGTTATATCTCAAATTATGTAAATCTATTCACAGGAAAATTTGAGTACCTCAAAGCCTAATAGGATCGTTAATTAGGAATTTAATGTGGTTTGACGTTAAAAAAAATCACATTTATGCATAGTGCTAATGTATGTAAGTAACCAAAAACAATAGGAATGAGAGTTTTATAGCCTATATGATAAAAACATGAGTTTTATAACCATTTTGACTTAAAAAGATAAAATTATCCTTATAAAAAATAAGAAAAACAAAATATTCTCTCTCTCTCGCGCCATACTCTCTCTCTCTCTCTCTCTCTCTCACCAAACCCACTTCTCTCTCTCACTCACTCACCACGTTGCCTCCCTCCCCAAAGAAACCGTGTCTCGACATTCAAGAACAACAACAGTGCCCTACTCTCACCTGCACTACTCTTTCACTCAATCACTCACTCACCACCACTCACCACCGCCCCCAAAGAAGAACCTGCACTCTTTCTTCATCACCACGCGCCCCCTTCCCATCAAAACGTGCACTCTTTCAATCTCACATTAGCACAACACGAGTGATACGGACATGATCCACTCAGATTCTCCGGATGCGCCGAAAGCAATGGTCGGCGAGAGAGCTCCTCCACGGCGGAAGAAGTTTCACGGAAAGCCACCGCCACAAGACATTAGCACGCCCGTCGACCTTCCGCTCGGTCCATTTAACTTCCCAAGACCGATTTAGAGCACCACACCTCCGGTGAGTAATCGCATTTAAAATAGAATTTTAGTATGTATACGATAATTTTCATGTAAGACACGATAGTGATGAAATTTCGATAGTTTGTGTGTTTAGAAACTTATAAATTGAAATCGATTGCAATGTTGTTGAAATTCGTGAAAATAACGATCGTTGGTGTACACGGTCCCAACTGCACAGATTCGAGTACCTGTACAACCGTTAGCAGCACTGCAATCAAGAACCATACACGGTTCTTCGTAACACGGTCCTAACTGCAGTACAGATATTGAGTACACGGTTAGACCGTGTACTACGGTTGGTTTGAACGTATTACCGTTAGAACTTCGCTTAGTGTATACTCGATTAATCTTGTGCATTTACAAACCTCGTTATAGGTGGTTACGATCGCGATATGCAAGGCTACGCCAGACGATCAACCAATACATCCGAATTGATGTATTAGCCGAGTGAGGACATGTCTACAGCAGCCATGGATGTATCGACGATTTAGACAGAGTCGCTTGGGCATCTTCTTCATCTCGTGAGAGGAAAGCGCTAATAATGCACCGCATAACTGATGGCCCGGCTGTGTGTGGATCCTAGTTTTGGAAGTTCGAGATTTGGTTTCACGCTTAGGAACCGATATACGATTTGGGATGGTTGAGTTTGCCTCGGTCTCCGGATTGCGCTGGGCCGCCTTCCTTCGATCCGAACTTGAGGCACGAGATTCCCTGCATCAAAGATGTTCCATAGGTTGTTTCGGCCTGAGGACTACTATTTCGTAGCTCCGCACCGATTCATCAAACAACGGTCGGGTGATGATGCCGCACTACTTGAAGGCGGCTTTCATATTAGTAGCTTACCTCATCGCCCTTCGCTGCGACAGGAAGCCATCGAGCCATGGGTTTGGGCGCTGGCCGAGGATTTTGATATGTGGCGTAGTTTTCCTTGGGGCTCCTATTCATTCCGTGTCCTCCGTCACGGATTGATGTGCTCAAGAGGCACCCGAGCGAGGTGGCGCTTCGGGAAGACGCACCATTTCTATGGTCCCTGTTTGGGCCTTACAGATTTGGTCGATGAGGCCATCCCGACTTAGGACGATGTGCGGGTGCCGAGACAATGAGATACGGATTTCGAGATGCTTGATGTGGACTATGTGGAAGTCCCCACCCAAGATAATCGGATTTTTGACGAGCGTAATTTTAATCTCATGTTTAGTATTTGCTATATATTTATTAAATACATTATAATCAATAATGTGTATGTGTTTTTGTAGCGCTTATGTCATCGCAGGCCGGAGCCGCCGAGACCGAGTTGTCGAGGCATACTACTTGAGCCTATACGAGGCGATCCGATGGCTATTCGGTTTAGGCTCATGGACGGCATGCCGAGGCGACATGACGAGCTCAAGGCAGCCCACGCAGTGCCTGTGCGAGAGAGTGCCCGCAGCAGTGGTGGCAGCAGAGCATGTGCCGATCATGCAATGAGTGGTGGGCGGCAACTGAAGTCAAGTGCCGAGATACATCTCGGTTTTTGAGCCCGGCCGACCGGGCGCGCCTCGATCGCAATCAAGCGTCAGAGACATGAGAAGCGCTGAGCTGCACCACGTGGCCGCGAATACGCCAGAGTGTTCGACCAGACGAGGCCTCCATTGCTGCTGCGGATCGAGACCGTCCGTCGTGCCATTGTGGACGACGATTCGGAGAGGGCCTCAGAGCTCGAGTGGCTCGACATGTGTTCGAGCAATGATGATTTCTTGAGCGCAGATCTTCGAGACGAGATCTCGCACACCCATATCCGCACGTGAGCTACGCCGGCTATTCGTAGCATGTCGATGCAGGCGCCCGCCTCCCAAGATGATGGGAGGGGCCCGCGACTAGCCACCGACGATCCGCTACACGGCAGTCGATCCGGATGAGGTGCCCCACATTAGCCACCGACGATCTGCTTCACGGCAGGTCGATCCAGAGGAGGTGCCCCACATTAGCCACCAACGATCTGCTTCACGGCAGGTCGATCCAGAGGAGGGGCCCAACACTAGCCACCGACGATCGGGTCGTCGAGAGTCTAGTCACGCCACCAATGGAGATCGGCAACTCGAGAGCCAGTCATGCCTGAGGGTGATGGATCGTCTGATGGTGGGGATGCTGGATCGGAGACCCCACATGCAGCTCCCGTAGAGTATGGTACCACTCGAGGCGCCACCAAGGGCCTTCGAGATCTTTAGGTGCAGCCCGCATGTTTTTATCGTGGCTCATTCAATCAAGATGTTATGACTCAAGCACTGCTCGATCATATCACCGACCCGCATTCTCGAGTTCACGGCGAGGTACTTTATTACAACATTTATTCAAATTTTGTTTATATATTTATAATTCAATTAATGGTGTTCTTTTTTATGTGTGTTAGATTATGGAGTTGTTCACTTTGTATATACATTGAAAATAATCAACCCACATCATCCGGCAATGTATTATTGCCCACGATCAATGAAGCTCGATGTGTTGTAGCACCGATCGATTTTATGTAAGTTTGAAATGTCCTTAAATTATTCCAACATAAATAGCTTTAGCTTTATATGGGTATAAATTATTCGACTAAATTTATTCATTTATGCAGACAAGCGCTTTTAAGTGAGTTCACCCGCTTCATCCAGATGATCCTATGGGCTATAATGTGGTATCAAAGACCACATATCCACGATGGCAAGTACCGATGACTTGTTAGCGATGGTACGGGAGTGATGCGAGCATAGCGCATCGTGGTTGTGCAATCGATACGGTAAATTTATTACCTCATTTCTATTTTTTCTATCCAATTGAATGTAAACTTTAAAATTATCAATGTTGCAGATACTAGCCATCCAGAACGCCTGGGCAATCACCGGGTCACAGTCAGACATTCATCTGCTGCGTGGACTCTTGAGGTGTACGACTCGTGGCGACAACCCCGACTCTCGCGCTCGAGATGTTACCGGATGTTGCCCATTATTCGGTTTTTCCTCGATCGATGAGGGTAGTCGGATTTTGGAACAACAATCCATCGAGGACGCCACACAACGAGTATCCGACATGGCGGAGGTGCCTCATGATCGCAAAGACAGCAGTAAAGACTCGGTGAGTTGCGGTGTCTTTGATGCCTCTATATGTATCGCCTAATCACGTGTATACCTCGGAGGTTACATAACAATCGGCAAGTTACATACAGACTCAACAGACAATGATAGCTCGTAGGATATGGACATTGTCTCGTTTTTGATTAGTTTCCTCGACTTTTTTGTATTTATAACGGATATTGTAGAATTTTTATCTGTGTTAGTGATAATTTTGTTTGTATTGGAGGTTGTGACCTCTATGTATATGTTGTGGAGGCTGTGACCTCTTTGGCTATTGCTTGTTGTTGGCTATTTGCTGAGTGCAGGTTGGCTTATCCATATTTTAGAGGTTATGCTGCCCGTTTTTTTACATGTATATATAGTTTGTAAGTTTAATAGTTTTGTCGAATTTGCAATTAACCGAATAGGGGGATTCAATTGGATTCAATTAACCGAATAGGGGATTCAATCGATTCAATCGATTCAATTAACCGAATAGGGATTCAATTCGATTCAATTAACCAATTTGCAATTAACCGAATAGGGATTCAATCGATTCAATTAACCGAATTTGCAATTAACCGAATTTGTCGGATTGGGGATTGCACGGCGTGCACGGGCTTGCAGGCGCTGTTGGTTATTTGTCGAGTGCACGTGCAGCACCATCGCATCGTGCACCATCGCGCACGCACACGATCATGCACAAGACACGGTCGGTGCACGCACGCGTGCACGATCATGCACGGGCGTGTACCCGCGCACGGGCGTGTACCCTCACGCACGATGGTACACGCCGCAGACGATCGTGCGATCGCAGCACGCCTGCGTGCGCGCACGCCTGCACACGCCTGTGTACCTCGCACGCTGTACCTCGCACGCCTGTACCTCGTGAATCCAATCAACCCTAATTCAACAAAACCAACATAATCCAACAAAACTAACATAATCCAACAAAATCCAACAACAATCCAACTGAATCCCTAATTCAACAAAACCAACATAATCCAACAAAATCCAACAACAATCCAATCAATCCCCTAATTCAACAAAACCAACATAATCCAACAAAACCAACAATATTCAACAAAATCCAACATAATTCAACAAAATCCAAAACAACGAATATCATCGTGATATAACAAATATCCTTACTCACGAGGCCGTTGAGGACACAAATTCAGATGCTCTTCACTCGACAAATACTACATTTTTGCTACGCCGTGTCCTTTCCACACATGTTTCATCACTAATGGCAATAAATGTTGTGCATGAGCGCTTGTTGTGGCCTTGACCCGCAACGTGTGCATATTTGACGACGCGATCTCGACGAACCCTCAACAACCGATTGCATCCTACTCAATCTAGGACGCCACCGACGTGTGATGATTGGAGGTCGAATAATGTAAGTCGATACTGTAGTCTGTACAATCCATGCACCGGATGTGATATGATGCAATTCGATAAGAATAAGTCACCGCAAAAACAGATCGTCGATAATATCGAGCCACAAAGTCGGTGACTTGTAAACCAAAGACGCCTAAAAAAAAGAAATTAATCACAAAATAAATTAACCACAACATATGAGTTGGACTTGACGCTTAGATAAATACTGTACCTAATAGCAAAGACAAGCGTGACAACAAGGGATCTCGTCTAAATCGAACTCACGACATTCACATGTCCCATTTCGCAAATCAACCACGTATGATGTGTTTTCTCTTCGACTTTAAACATGTGTGTCGTCGTTGAACGAACAACCAAGCGACGCCCTTTCGATGCAGAGGCATGTAGCTCGACGTGGCTACTTCACCAACTCATCGGACCTGTCGCCGCACTAGCTCGTCAGATGTCAAACCATTCGTAATAGATCGAAAAGTCTCAAGCAACGAGCAAATGTAGACGCCGAGCCCACAACAACCGACTATTAAAACTCTCGCGATTCAAGTCATGAAACTATATCGTCAGACAGACACTTCAACCTAGACCACCTATGCTCGCCAATGGAGAGTAGATGATGGTGGGTCACGGTTTTAGAACATCGACAGTGCAGAAAAAAATCTCGAAATCCTCCGATCGATAGTATATGCAATGACTTGATAATCAGACAAACATGCGATCCAAATCGCGCCATATTCTTCTCGCAAATGGTAAAAGCACAACACATGCGCGACGCTCGGATACACGGACTCCACAAATTTTTGATGCCCTTATGTTGATCGACACAACTAAGAGATCATCAGACGACCAATGCACTAACGCAGCCGAGATAAAACCAAGTCCACGACTCTTCATCCTCAATCGGACCTAACCCAATAGCAATCGGAAGATTCCTTCATTTCATCCTTCGTAACAACGACAAAACAAATTCCTTTGTTCTTTCCCTTAAGACGAGTCCCGTCTACAACGACGATCGATCGTATGTAATGCTTGAAAGCATACAAACTCGCCCAAAAGCAAGAAACAAATATCGAATTCGCCATCATGAGCCGCCTCAATATCATATAGTGTCCCGGTTTGATTCTCTCAACAAATGCAAATATGATGGAAGCAATTGATAGACCGCTCAAATCGCCATATGTCATCTCTATAGCGACGCTTTCTTGCTCGGAGAGCAAAGTCAGAATCCATCTCAATGCCAAATTTTCGATGCATCTCTAATCATCTCTTTCTTCAGACCACACCTTCATCGACCAATTTCCGTGCAAAATACTTGCCAACAATCTTAGCAGCACCGTCAGGAGCAAAGGCAATTCAAATCCAAGTGATAAGTACGATCGTTGTTCAACTTAATTACTCCATATCGTTGTCTCCGGACGGCTCGTAGCTTAAAAGGACAACCGTTGTCATGCTTGCAAACATACCCCAAACGTGTTTTACTTGACCGATCGACCACGCACTTTACATGATTCTCCAAGTGGTACAACCACGCTATCGCCAAGTCATCTTTCGCCTTAAATATCGAATCGACGATAATTGGTCAGATGAGGTCCACAAGGTTCGACCCAATCTAATGGCAATGCATCGTCACAATCAAGTAGTGGAATAACCCGTTGCGTAACTCATGCGTTGTATCATCATCTCGGTTCGTGAAGTTGTAGCATGAGCCTCACCATCATGCCTTCGCGTTTCTGCCTTCCTCCTCATTCAAGAAGTGAAGTTCATACGTCCGATAACCTTATCAAGATGTCCCGGTTGTCGAATCCAAGCACCAAATTGAGAGCCAATGAATCAAATATATCTCTACGCCGGTTCGTGTCTTCCTCTTCATCCGAATACACCAGCTCGCCTTCCTCCTCATTCAAGACAACAAGCTCATCTTCGTATAGTCGAACCAAGACATCTTGCATTAGACTGCAAGATCAGATCGTTGTGAACTATATAATACCGGTGTCTCTCGTGTACCGTGGGTCCAGTGCAGCATCGCCGCCTTTTCAATCACATACACAATCGATCATCCTTTGTTCCACAATCAATCGGAACAAATCGATTGTCGATTTTCAACGATACTTTTATTCTTCTTCCATCACTAGCGCCGTCGATAGAAAAGCATATAATCCGATCCACCATTGTTTCCTACTTGCTCATGAATCTCTTAGCAAATTAGCACGTGAAATCTGTTTCTGACCATGTATACGAGAACCTCGTCGCCGCTTATATACTCTACTCGTCCCAACTACCACCACGACGATAATAAGACGCTGCCAAGACATCTGTTACAAAATAAGACATAAAAGATAATAGTCATATACATAGGATGCACGAGATACATAGGATGCACGGATGTACGGCCATGCACGGTCGCAGATCGTTATGCACCGTGCACGGTGTGCACCGTGCACGGCCGCCGTGCACCATGAACGTTCGTGCACGGTGTGACGACAAGGCACGGCACGGTGCATGGTACACCCACCGCATGGACGAGTAAGGTGCACGGTTTATGCGCTTATAAGTACACGGTATAGCCGCAGCATCGTATACCTGCTCGTGTTAAGATCTCATATTTTTAAATTTAACTTGTTAAATGATCCTAAATATTAAATTAATCACTTTATTAACATAAAATCAATACAAATAACATATGTGACGATAATAATTCAACCTGTACTCAAGAATGCATTTTTTTTCTTCAAAACATGAAATTTATCATTCCAAAGAATATAAAAGTATTAAAAAATATATTTAGTCAGAATCATCAACCGTACAACCGTACTCAAGAACACGTAAAAAAATTCAATACGGATTTAATTTACCTTAATCCGCCTAGCAATGCTCGATTTTCACCGCTTGATTGAAAAACGAGGTAACAATTTCTTCTATTAATTATTTTCGCCTCTCTTCTCTTTGAAATTGTAATGTTACAAATGAATTGTTTGTGATTTGAATTTAATATGTACTGCGTTTTCAAATTAATGTTTACCAACCTTTTTACAATTAATGTTTATCAACTTTAATTTAATTCCATTCAATTTTGGCGAGAATAGCATTCAATTTTGCATTCCTTTTTTCTTTTTTCAGAGAGAGAGAGAGAGAGGACCCAAAGACCTATTAATTTAGAGAGAGAGAGAGAGAGAGAGAGAGAGAGAGATATGTATTATTTTAAATGGTGGGGCCATGGACAATTTTGTCTTTTTAAGTCAAAATGGTTATAAAACTCATGTTTTTATGAGTGTGGATATAAAACTTCTCCAACTATTTCTTTTGGTTACTTATAAAGTTCCCCCTTATGCATATTCACCCTTCATTTGAATCATTTCATCATGCCACGTTAAATTTTTTAGGATCCTACTCAGCTTTTATATACCGAAAAATTTATCCAATGATAGATTTGCACATTTTTCGTAGTTTGGAATATATCCCAAATTATCACTTCTTTTTCCATTTTGTCACAAACTATAGAACTCTTTATATACCTTAATTTTTTTCGGGAATTTGTATCAAAAGATTGGAGCTATGAATAAATTTCCCTTTCTAGCTTCATGTAATTAAGCGGGAAAGCCCAAGTATTTATTGATTCTGGTCTGAGTAAAAATCATTTATTGATAAGCCTAAGTTTAAATAGATTTGTCAATGAGCTAGTTTTATCTATACAGATTCGAAATCACTCATAGCCCATTAAATTATAAAGGAACGATTTCGATTCCAGTTTTGGTTCTGATCCGATTCTGATTCCAGACCTGCTCAGATCCGGACCGCTTAAGACTCATAGTTGATGGTCCGGGTCCGATCCGGATCCAATAGCTAATAGGTTGGTTCCAGAATCAGAACCATTGCTTATTTATTGGTTTTGGTCCGGGTAAAACTCATCCTTTAACATCCATACCTCTATGGATTTAAATTTATCACACCTGATTTTTCAAGTATTATTTACCAGTTCAATATGTTTTGCAAGCTATTGTACAGGAACGTGATATTTACCCAATATATACCGTAGGCAGGGCCGCCCCTGAGGGTAGACCACCCGGGCGATCGCCCGGGGCCCACCATCTCAGGGGGCCCAAATTATTTCAAAAAATTAATTTTAATTATAGATATATAGATTTATTTGGATTCAAAATATTATACCATTTAAATATTTTATTTTATTTTAAAATCCAAAGTATTACTCCCTCCGTCCCACCTAAAGTATCCCATTTTTTTGGGCACGAGTATTTAGAAAAATGTATAAAGTTGTTAAAGTGGTAAAAAGTGGGTAGGGTTCACACTTTCTGAAAGGATAATTATTCACTAAAATGGAATGAGACATTTGTAATGGACAACCCAAAAAGGAAAGTGAGACATTTTAAATGGGACAGATGGAGTATATTTTACTTATAGATATATGTTTTCATTTTGTCCCAAAATATATTAGAAAATATTGATGTTGATGTGATTATTAATGGTTTTGCATCTGTAAATACTCGAATAAATTATTTTTTATGATATCGTATCGTAGATAAGAGTTGAGATATAGAAATATAAGGATGGTAAGTAAGTTGTATATGATTTTAATAATTTTTATTATCTATTTCTATTTGTATCTCACTTGAATTTTATGTAAATTTACAAATTTAATTTATTTTATAAGTATAATATAAGGGACCCATTTGGACGGTTTAATAGTCAAGTGAGTTCATGTGGCCAAAGATCACGAGTTCAAACATCACTATCGCCTCTATAGGTTCAAGCCAGTCACATCCGATTTTTCAAGTATTGTTTAGTCGTCCTATGCCGTTTGCAAGTTATTGTAAAGAAGAATAAGTTTTACCTAAGAAAGACGTAAGATAACGTAGGGGTTTTATATGAATTTTTAAAAAATGGGGGTCTATATTCTTTATTTTGTCTAGGGCCTCTACAATATCGTGAACGGATCGACTAGTAGATAATGGTTCATGATTCCCATTATACAAAAAAAAAAAAAGAATTTCACACACACACACACACGACTTTTCGTGAGCTGATGATGTTGCATGGGGTTGTTGGAAGAGGTTGTAGACTTCTTCGTTTTTGGCTTTTTAATAGTATTTGAAACCTTGTCTTTACAAGAGGTGCATGTTATGTTTGTTGGGAAAACTATTGAGGAAGTTAAATAATTGGCAAGTTATGTGGGTTGAAGTATAAACCAACCTCTTAGTTTATACTAATCTTACACACACACACACACACACACACACACATATATATATATATATAATTTGAATTACTAATTTATGTACACAGTTCCAATCAATATCATCTCGATTCAGGTATATTAAAACAGCATAAATCAAGCGCAACCTTATGTTAAAATAAGACTACTCAAATCCTCGGGACTGTATATAACAAATTGTGATGATTGAAGGAATGATTCAAATTTTCTGACATCTTACATTCCTCAAGAAAAAGAAACTATAATCTATTATCATTCTACAAGTGATATACAAAGGGCTACAGCCATTCCCAGCATCAACGATATTAGTTGTATCGCTGTGTTCCTCAAAGCTGGTGTGCCATTGTTCATCTCAGCCAATACTCCAGCCAGGGCAATATATATAAAACCACCAGCAGTAAAACCCTGCAAATTTACAACGCAACACTCACAATCACAATCACAATCACAATCACAAGAGACTAGAGCATCGAATATATATGCAGTGTGTAGTAGCTTGGCCGTGGAACTAATACCTCAATCAAAGATGACTGCCCGGGATCTTTTCCCCATATCAAAGCCTGTAATAGCAGCCAGCCTCAAATTAGTATAATTCCATCTTAGATTTTGTAATAAGTACGCTATACAAGACTACAAACCAGAGCTGTTCCTGCCAGTGCCGCCAGTGCAGATAGAAAGTTAAAGAAGAGGGCTTTGGAGACAGTAAAACCAGATCTTACCAAAATTCCAAAATCGCCTATCTGCAAAGATATACATTTCAAAATATATGAGATCGCCACACAGCTGCCCACTTGTCTCTTCCTTGGGCACTGGGCTATGAAATTTCACAAAACCCCAACTACAAGACATGTCATATTAAATGATGCTAATTTATTTATTTATTTATTTTTGTGAAAAAGAATGGCAACCGAAACACAACAATTCAGAAAATCGAACCTCTTGCGGAAGCTCATGGGCAAGCAGAAACAGAGTTCTTGACCAGCCACCAACTGATCCATAGAGGAGGAAAGCACTTCCCAAAGCCATCCCATCAGTAAAATTATGCTGAGCAAGGTAAAGTGTCATGTGAAAATACACATTTGTGTCCTAGTCAGATACATCTAGAAAGAAACTATGACTGAATACAATCTGACTGGGACATACAGTTGCTGCCGAGTAACAGGCAACCAAGAAACTAAAATTTTGAAGTGACTTACCACTCCATCGGAGAAGAGGTTCAGGTAGCCAAACACCAAATTTGACTGTGACTTGATGGGTGCTTTTCTCTCAACAGAGTCGACATTACCATTGGAATTCTTTTCAGAAAGTGAATCTTCGGTAGCACTAGTGCCAGTAGTTCTCTGGAAGTGACAGAATAATGGACAGAATTTCAGTACAAAGAAGCATCTCTTAGTTACTATTTACTTCACATATTTGACACATTAAGCACATTTTTCTGAAAAGCCCATCTGAATTCACTAATTTGTCATATTGGAGAAATTGAGATTGAATGTATTGTTTCAAGTCCCAGTAAAGGAAATGAGCAAACTGCATTAAGAAAAAAGGTAACTGGCAAATTGTATAAATAAGAAAGAAAATGAAATGAGCTGATTATACAAAGTAATCATCACAGATAAACTTCTTACCCTACCTTCCGCAGAGAATCTTTTTCACTAGTTTTAAAACTGCGAGCTTTTTTAGCAGGCTTATCAAATTCTTTTCCTTCAGATGACTTATCATCATGAGACTGTGCCTGATTATTTTCATCTACGCAGTCATCATCTTTCAACTTGTTAGAGTGCTTATGATGGTGGTGGTGGTGGTGACCACTATTCCAATCATTTAACCCGCCAGAATATTCTTCGACGTACCTCACAAGTTTCTCGACAATAAGAAACACTACGATTCCAGCTGTAACAAGAATTGTGATAAAACCAAAAACTTCATAAGGATCGATGCGCAAATGTATAAAAAATTAAACAATTATCAAATTAAGCAAACTAAGTAAGAGATTATATTGTACTGAGTTAGTTGAGGGAAATACGATGCATCAGGAAATGCAGATATCAAGATGAGAATACTTCGTAGTTTGTAGTGATGAAATCATATTTAACTTCTCCACAAACATAACAAGTGGAAACCAGTGCTCAAGAGGACATGGCTGTTAAGCAACCAAACTATCTTCAGTAAATGGACACATAAAATCAGCTAATGAACCTTAATGATCCCTAAAATTGTCATCTATTCTCTTTAAAGAAGCTCGCCTTCTTATAGTATTTAAAATTGAGAAACATGTCAGATTACCATTGCAACAGAAGTGCCACATTAGTTACGTCATTGCACATTTATAACTATCAATCTAATCCACATATAATTAGACAAGCTGGGACAAATTCTCAAAATATCCTCAATTTATCAAGTTAAACATAATTTTGATTGACGAAAACTAACAAAATTAATGAAATTTTTTAAAGTCATGACACACACCTTTATCACTCCCGTAATGACCATTTCTATATTAGACGCAAATAAGTTCACTTTCACAAAGAAACCATTGCAAATAATTAAAATACTCTTCAATAAACTAAGAAGAGAAAAATGAAGATAAAGGAAACTAAACATCCCCAAGTTTGTCAGAACTTCGAAATTTAAGCATGGTCGTGCATCAAAGCAAAATACTTTAAGAGCATGGTACCCACCCAAAATTGACAAACCAACGGAAAGATCCTTCAAGGAATGTGAATGGGAATGTGACTGCCCAAAATGCTCATGATGATGGTCATCGTGGTGATCATGTGAATGCGAGTGTTCGCCTCCTGAAAATATAAAATTTAAGCAAAAATATCGAGGAACAAAAACAACAATAGCATCTCACTCAATGAGTACTGACCTTAAGTTGGACAAGGTTAAAAAAGCAAAATATGCACGAAAAAAAGGAAAAGGAAAGGATATCCCCATAACTAATAGTTTGCTACTCTACCTAGTACTCTCATTTCATGCAGCATGTATGACTGACAAGTCTGACATAAAAATAATTAGAACAATGAAACAGAATCTAATCATAACATCAAAAATGGACCCATAATACAAAACTTTGCACTAGTTTTTTCAAAACAGCAGGGTAAATGAATGTAAGATACCAACTTTTCTCCAACAGTGACATCTCTCTTTCCATACCAGATGGAAGAACTAGTTTGGTTTCTTTCCTAAGACATGGATGGAATCTTAGAACAGAGTTTCCAGTCTCCAAGAGTTCGGGGTACTGGAAATGTGGCATCCAAAGCTGACAGATGCATCAAAATTGGTGAAGAAACACATATTGGTGTTGCCCCAAAATATTGTGTTCGTGCACAAAATAAACTCAGGGAACCTTCCAAGCGATTTCTCTTCCAGATAACCGATCTAAGATATGCATGCAGAGGTCTTGCTAGCCAAAGATATACAGATCATCATATAATATATATACTTTAGCTTGCAATTTCAAAAAAAAGCCTAGCCTCAACTTCCAGGAAAAAAATTATAAAAGACAGAATGCTAGAAAGACAAAGTCCCAAAATAACCACAACTATCTTTCATTCCTTTAAAGGGTATTCATACCGAAAGCATGTGGCAACTGATGAAGAAAAGCATCACCTAGCATAGCTCCTGCCTGCATAAGAGATGTTCATACAAATAAATATAGGACAACTACTCATAATTTTGTTTTCTAGCTTCTAGCAGCCAAACAAACAAAGCCACTATTTTTCTTAGACACATTGGCCATGCTGCAAAAACGAATAGCATGAAAGCATTTAAAAACCAGCTTGTTCTCATATATGAAGTGTGAATACACTTAGCACTTAAAAACAAGCTTGTTCTCATATATGAAGTGACAATACAGTTAACCTGCAGGACACCCAAAGTCACAACATACGACCTCAAAGAAGCAATTCACCAGTTCTCGTGAAAAAGGTATCAGTTTCAATCTTAAACCCCACCCCTAGTGGGGCACACACTCTACGGTAGTATTCTAAATATCAGAAATTATCCGATTGTCCCACCAACCTAACGACAAAGTATATAACTTCTCATATACATATTGAAGTTTATGAAATTATAATCTTCTCCTAGACCAACTTTGCCACAGTATGTTTTCATTGAACAGAACATATATTAGCAGAAGAGAAGCTATTAAACAAAGGAGGAGCTTTTCAAGTCACCGAAAACTATAATCTACTACAAGCCTAATAGAGAGAATGAGTCACAAATTCTTGCGCATGAATGTGTTAAGAAAGTGTGGGCAGAGGAACAAGAAACTGACCCCAAACAATGCTAAAGAATCAACAAAAGCCTTTGATGGCTTCCCCTGTACTGCAGGAATTCAAATCCGACCTTTGTTAGTCAGCTGTAAGCATAAGTTGATATGTTTTTAAGAGCTAGAAAAGAGCATACAGTGACATTTAGAGTACTTACTAAATATGAAAGGCAACAAAATAAGGCAAATAAGGGAAGCCAAGCTAACCAACAGCGAGCAACCCATGGCATTGATCCAGAGACCTGTAAGATCGAATTAAACTAATTAGTACTGCATTAACCATAACTTTAACATCTTCTTGCAGAAATGCTTCTCAAACATTAAGGCACTGCAAGAGAAACTGCTTAAGTAGTAGGTCAGACACTGCAGCAATGTGCAGTTGATTGAGTTATTCCAACAAAACTAAATAGCATTCAAAGACATTGCTGATCAGAACAACAATGCAGTTACATCAACAGCATTTATCAGCAGAAGGTGAACTTATTACTGCAAATTACATTAACTATTTCAACACAAGGCCACACAAACAAAGATGTTTCTAAAAATATGAGATTCAAAATTAAAGGAATAAATATAGCAAAAAGCAAACACGAAACAATTAAAACTTAATACTAAGTAATAACTGCAAGAAAGAAAAGAAAATAAATTAGTTACCTAGCCCAGAAAGCTCCACATGACCATCATGTTCATGATGCCCATGCCCAAATTCATGATGATGATCATCATGGCCCCACATCATCTTCAGATCTTCCTCTTCAGCAATTTCCTCTGGAAGAAGTGTTTGCCGCCCTTGATTCTTCTTCATCACCCCTACATCCTCACCATCATGCACATGATGGTGGTGGTGGTCATGGCTGCACTGGTGGGCCACCGCCAAAGACAACCCAAACCCCACCACCATCAAAACGCCAAACATAGAGTAGTAGATCTGCCGCCGATTAACTGAAAGGGCCCCCATTTCCCCGCTAACGGCGCGTATGGATTGGAGTAGGACGAAGAATAAAAAATGAAAAGAGAAATTAAGAAATTAGAAGGGTTTAAGAGCGGGGGCTTCGCTTGCAGGTGCCTTCAATTGTAATGAAACAAACGGCGCATAAAAAGAGGAGTATTATGCCTACGATAATCCCGAACGTTATTACATCCATTTCTATGGCTTCCACAACTATTTTCTTTTTTCTTTTTCTTTTTTTCTGGGTGGTTTCGTTTTTTTAATGTATTTGGAATTTCTTAATGTAAAAATGAGGAATGGATTCTATGGAAAACTGGATTGCAGAATTGAATAAGAAATTCAACAACATTACGAATTATCACTATATCACGGAAAAAAGAAAAGGAATTGAAAATTTTATATTATCTGCTGCAGTGTTCGTTTGATAGTGATGTAGTGTAGTCTAGTCTTAGTGCTTGTTGGAGACAGATCCTTGAAGTTTGTATATATTGATTGAATAAACATTATCTTATTTATCTCAATTAAATTTTCTAACATTGAATTGTCGTCGTTATGCATCATTTGAAATTTTAATATGTAATTAATAATAATAATAAAAAAATGACGGACGGTATAGAAAGAGCATAACTTGTCCTTGTAATGCGTTAAATTACATGAGCCTGGCCACGGTAAATCACATGCTCAACTCCACCAAACATTTCCATGTGTTTGAGTCTATCATATTTGATTTTCAAGATGATTCAATTCATCATATGTGGTTTAGTATGTTATTACAAGTAAACGGTATTATCCGATGTACAACAGTTGTTTGGTTCTCCATAATACCAAAAAAAAGCATAACTTAACTTATTTATTTGTCCGGTAAAAAAATAAATAGAAAGAATATGAAAATGTATTTACAGAGAAATAAGTTCAGAACTTATCAACCTATAACTGGTAAGTTCTCTAACATGTTTCTTCTCTCCGCTTTCTAGCTTTCCTGCTCTTTTCTTTTGTCTTTTGGTTCAATCTCGTGGCCTTTTCCCCACTTTGGATTCGATTCTGCATCTCCTCATTCTTCCTATCAATCTTCTTCGCCATTTACTTTCTAATATGATAATTTTCATTCACAACTTTTATTTATAGGTTTATCCAGTTAATTACTAAACAAAACAACTGCAATAAGATTTATGAGACGCGTTGTATAACATGGAATGATGGAAATACATACATACTATTATAAAAAAGAGGTTTATTGTCGAAAAGTACATTAACATTGACCCATAATAACTTTAAAATCAGACTTCTATATATATCCCTAATTAATTTTTAATTAATTAATTAATTAATTTAATAGATCTTAGTTGTAAATTAATAAATCGTAATTATGAATTACTAAATAATAATTTTGAATTAATAAACTCTAATCCCGAATTAATAAATTTTAATTTTAAATTAATAAACCATAATCATAAATTAATAAACTCTAATTGAATTAATAAATTCTAATTTTGATTAATAAACTCTAATTTTAAATTAATAAACCCTAATTTGAATGATAAACCATATTATGAATTAATAGACCCTAATTATAAATTAATAAATCCTAATTTTGAATAGTAAACCCTAATTTTGAATAATAAACCCTAATTTTGAATAATAAACACTATTTTTGAACTAATAAATCTTAATTATGAATTAATAAACCATAATTATGAATCAATAAATTTAACTATAAAATAATAAAATCTAATTATCCTTATCCACCATAATTAATATATAATTATTTTAACAAAAAACAAGGGTGAACTCATGGTGAGGTGGAGCTCACCCAAGTTTTTGTTTTAATGTTTTGCCATATATTAATGTTTATAACACGCCCATAAAAATTTAACCATTACCATATATTAATATTTATAAAGCGCCAATAAAAATTTAACCAACGCATTATGAGAACAAAAAACATTATTTATAATATTTTGTAGTACTCCCCCGTCCTTGATATATGCCTTTAGTTTTTGCTGGTACGGGTTTTAATAAATATAATGAGTACAAAGTAAGTGAAGAATATGATCCATATAATAAAATATGTTATGTAAGTGGAAAATATGGGTCATTGATGATTTTTTTTATAAATAAATGGGTTGAATGTGGGTAAAAGTATTGACTTTTGAATGAGATCCATATCTATAAAAAAAAGTGAGCGAATTATGTGGACATACCGAAATGAAATTAAAGAGATAAGATGCAAATACACTCTTAAACGTTTCAGCAAAAAGCAAATACACTCATATCGTTATGTTTAGTACAACTTTATCCCTAACATATTTAAAAATTGTGCAAATTACCATGTTGACTAATGGGCCTTCTAAAACTGTTAATAAATTTTTGATTTTTTCTTTTCGTTTTTACTCATACTAGAATATATTAAATTCCTTCTATGTCAAAATGGTGATTGCTTATAAATGATAGACAGACGTGAGATGCAGAGAATGGAGAACCCTAGAATAAATCAATTAGGGTTTAGAAATTTAGGAACTTCACAAATCTAGTTTATGGATTTTGTTGTTGGTGGTGCTTAAAATTGGAAAATGAGTTTGTATTCTTCCAGCGATTCATGGATAAACACTTCGAGGAGACACTCAAAGATGAAATTGCATTACGAAGGAAAGCCGAAGTTTTGTTTTTGTGAAGTTAAAAGAACATGATTGAAGGCACCAAGGATAACGTCATGGACAAATGATAATCCTGACAAGAGGTTTTTGGTTGTATAAATTGGGAGGCGTGTTTTTGTTAGAGTAATCTTTGTGGATATTTTGCTTGAAAAAAATACATTACTTGAGTTGATATTTGATCGACCTTACAACTAAAAAATTGTGGATACTTTGAGTGGCACGATAAACTCATGACTGCAAGAGCTAAAGATGTGATCAATGAGTTGAAGCATGAGAACACAATTTTATTGAATAAATGTAAAAGGTGAAGACAATTGCTAGAGGTGAAGTGGAGGTTGAAATTGCCGAGTTGTGGGATGAACTACAACGATTAAAGGTTGACAGTGTTGTAAAATTTGAGAAATGGGAGAAAAAGACGAGAAGAGCATACTTGATTGCAATTGCTTCTTGATTATTATTTTTAGCAATTTTCTTTGTATTCTAAGTAGATTTGTGAATTAAAAATTTGGTTGTTGTTGTTGCTAAGAATTGTTAATGTATGCATGGAAAATTAATTATGAAATGAAGTTTTTTTTTCCATCATCAAGCTCTAACTCTTGCCTTAGCCACCATAGAAACCATCTCCAATTGATCTTGTTTACTTTGCTAACAACTGCATATGCAAATGACACTACCTTATCATTACCATCTATCCATGTTGTTGTAAGTAACATTACATGACATAAACATTTCAAAAAATATCCATCTAAACCAATGATAGGTCTGCATGCATCCGCCCAACCAATTCCTCCTACAAGCATCCATCATGACAAATAGTCTTATGAATTCTCTTTTGCCATTTTTCTATCTTTCTTCAGACAAATGAATTTCACATTTGTTTCCTAGGTTGCTTTTCTTTAGTATCTAAGCATATGCTTCTAGATTGATAAATTATTGTTTGAAGCTTTCTTCTAATTCATTAATTATCAATATTTTTGCCCTCTTATATTTATGCTCACTTACATGAATCTATAAATGCTTTTGAATCTCAATCTACATGTCATTCACTCTAAACTATGGATTCTTGTAAACCGTGTTCTTGAAATATCTAACAATATATGTTTGGCTCTCACTAGGTACTTCACTCTATCTAAAGCAATTATGCTCCATATTTGCATTTTTGACATCTTACCTCACTTTCTCACCATTCTTAGATGCCAAAGCTTAAATGGACAGTTAGAATCATTTATACAATGCACTTTAGTCTAGTAGTGTAATATCCTGAAGTTTTAAAGCTTAATTGCGATAATAAAAATCGTAAATTAGGGTTTCATCTCGATAATTGAAATAGAAATTTATCAAGATTGATTTCGATTATTTATGATACTTAAGATTCAGATATCTTATTCACTAATGATTAGTGAATTAAGGAATATAATTTATATTATTCCTTCGAAAGTATTATTCTAACGCCGATTAAATGTCGATAGTTAATTTTATGATATTTTTTTTAGTATAAGCTTAGAATTAAATTTCTTTATTAAAGAAATGAATGAATAAAGTGAATGTCACTTTATTATGAACATTTTAGATATGATTCGATTATTAACGTTGAGACGCTTCAACGCCAACGCTAGAGACGATTCGAAAACTAGGTCAAACGATTGAGGAATTATATTAATTAAATTCCTATGATAATTTTATGTAATAAGAGAATTATTTATCATTAAAATAATGCTAGAGAATTAAGGAATAAAGATTGAATAAGTGAGCATATTTTTGAAAACCCTAATTTCGAAAATTAGGGTTTGTAACATAGAATTGTTCTAAATATTTTTCTATGATTTAATTTATCATCTAGGACTTATAAAATGTTACATAGCTATATATTAGCTATTTATTACAAGAGAATAAAATGTGTAGCCTATTATTGCTATAAGTTTCGAAAATATGAATATATAGTGTGAAATGAATTCAATTGCTACCAAGTTGATGATGTATTGTAATTATTATGTTAATAAGATATTTTTAATGATAAGATGAGGTGTTTTAACATGTTGTGCAAGTGGGATTAATCTTATCCCTAAAAGTACCGAAAATTATGTAATAAATGAGGAAGAAAATTATGAAAATTCAAAGCTATGATTGTGAGAGTGATGTGCATGATAGTGATGCCTAAATTCTTGTATCTTAGTGTAAGGAATTAAATATCATCTCCTATACTATGTGAGGGCCGAAAATAATGAGGTATGAACAAATTTTCATTTCAAAGTGTATAAAGTTTGACTTTTCAAAATTGATATTTTCCTAAAGTATTAATCTTGGAATGCTTGATAATGACATATATGATACATGAAATATAGTATAAGACAAAGTGAATTCACCTCTATAATTCTATACCTAGCCGATACATATATGTATGTTTTAAGTGATGATTTTCTTAATTCTTTGATAAATATGAGAATAAAATGGATATGTATTGATTATAAGATAAGATGATGTATTGAAGCATGAAAAAAATATAATTTTTGTCCTACATTACTAATAGGGCCGAAACATATGTAATATGTGTTCAAGTGTTGAAATTTCTTTATTTCATGATAATGATAGCTGATTTTGGAATTTATCATATAATTAATTCTTATATGATATAATATGATGTTTAATGAGGTGAATTATTAAAAGCACAAGTGTCATGCATTTTATTCTATAATGGCCGAAACACACATGAAATAATAGAAATTATTTTACAACTTGTTGAAAGTGACAAACATGTGTATTAATTATGTGATAAGTTGTAATATTACAAGTGTTAGGTGATCAAATTAGTTTTGTCTCTAGTATAGGTCATATGACCGAAAATGATAGGATTTGTGCAAAGAATTTCTATGATTTTATGTGACTTATTTTTGAAATTTGGAGCAACAAGTGGACACTAGCTTTAGTAAGTGTTAAGGCATGACATAAGAGAGTATCATGTGATTAAATAATTTTGTCTCTACCATGGTCAAGTGACCGAAAATTATAATGGCAAATTAGAAAATATTTGTAATTAGGTTAGATATTTTTGTACAAGTGATCGCTCACTTTTCCAACACGAAAAACGCGCAAGTATAAGGTAAGCAGAGTATCGTATCCACGTGATCAGATCACTAAAAAATGTAATCTAACTCAACAATAATTCATCATTATCCAAGCAACAGATTTGGTTTGGTAAGATTTTAGGGCTTTGGAATTTAATCCAAAGCAGATGTAACCATGCAGAAAATAAAATAAAGCAATAAAACACACGGATGATAAAAACAGATAAGAAAGACTAACCTTAGGGCTACATTAATCCTACCCACAATGTATATTCATCCTGTTTCCTATTAGCCAATTTTAATCCGCATAAGATGGAAGATCACATATATAACCAACAACTTCGCCACGATAATTGCGGTCAGAGATTACTAGTTTTCCCTATTATCATACGCCTCTAGGTGAAAACAAACAACTCCAAACAGATCACAAAGAATAAGCTTCCTACGAATGTTCCTATCTCGCCACGACTCAAGGTTTATCCGTATCATGCATTCAAGATCGATCGACAATTAATATAGTTACGTAATTAATCGGCAACTAGATATGCATCAAGATTGATCGAAATTAACACATATAAATAAGCACCAAGAATCATGAATCAATGCCGGAAGGTAAATAGCGATAACAGAATCACAACATATAGGATCGGATCATGCAAACCCCAGATTAGAATGTAAATCTAGCGCATATAATAAACTAATAAAATACGATTTAACCATAAAATAGAAATTATATAAATGAAACCCAGATTGAAGCTGCTCGATGAACAATCGTTGGGCTTGAATCCCAACCTCAATAAAAACGGAAATTTGTTAAAATTATCCGGACGAAAACGCTCCTGATCGTGAGACAATACGTAAAACTAACGAAGAACAATGCTCAACTAAACTCTAGAATAAAATTAAATGGAAACCCAATGCTAAAAACTATAAAACCGATGAAAAATCAAGAACGAGGTTTGGAATCGTGTGTTAAGTTGGGGGCGAGGTGTTGCCATATATAGGCACACCTCAAACCCTAATTTTATCCTCTCGCTGCTGCTCGCGACCACCGCGGTCGCTAGGTCGACCGCGAGGCATGTGTCGCGCGCCTTCGCTTCGCGGTCGCCCTTGCGCCGCAGGTTTTCGCTCTGCTAGCGGTCGCAGCTGTGGCCGCAGAAATAACACAAGAGCTTCTGGCGGCCGGGCTTGCTCGCGGGCATGGGCTCATGGACGCGCTCGATCTTGGCGCCGCTGAATGATCTTCACGGTCAGCCCTAGCGACCGCCAGTCGGTCGCTAGAAACCCGGCAACAGCATTTTGGCTCGTGCTTCGCTCCTTGCTTCGATTTTCAACATATAGACCTACACAACACTAAAAGAACACCCAAGAGCAGATCTTCTAGAAATAGATAAAACATTAAGATCCGATACATAAACGCACATTAAATGATCTAAACTCATCTTTAAATATCAACAATAAACGTAAAATGCGCGCTTATCAAACCCCAAACTTAAATCATTGTTTGTCCTCAAACAAAACCAAAACAGAAAGACACAACGAAAGATCAACGAGCGTAGCAAAGATGATAACCATTATAAGCCTCGTAAACATATTAACGCCAAAACATTAGCGCATTATGACGACGTTAGTCAACTCGACACAACAACAATTGAAGGCAAAACTCATTCATCTCAACCTCACAATGGCATGTGTAAAATATAGGATACACTCAACTCATAAAGAAAATGTAGGACGGTATACACTCAACGATCAATGCAATGCAACATCTTACCATAGACTTGTCGCTTTCTAATGTCTCCACCGCCATTGTGTTCAAATTAGGATCAAAGAGGTCTTTTCATAGGTTGTAATGTAGGCACATTGGTTAAGGTAGGATAATATATGGCTAAGTGACTCAAGTATACCCAAGCACCCCATTTATCTTTTTTCAAACATATGGACTTTGTCCATTTTCTCTTCTTTTCCAACATGCTAAATCGATGTTTTATCCTCATAAGATACCTATACTTTGATTAAAGACCCTTTATGCTCAAAACACATAGTGAACTTATCATTGCTTTTTCTTTTCTTTTCTAGAGCTTATAGGTTTATCATTCACAACAAATGTATTATTCTTCACCACATATGTATTTCTATTGCAAAAATTTTCTCGTCATAACTACATCACAATCCCCTTTGATTCCCATATCCATCCTCACCTCCTATCATCCGTTAATCGAAAGAATAAGTCTAATAAAGGCTCAAAGAAGGCGACAAATGGTATATATCATCGGGTTAGTGTTTGGGTAAATATGTGGTTAACAAAGATGGCCTTTTATCCTTTCCAAATTCGAAACACATATTGCAATCTCAAAACGTAAAACGACAAGTTCTAGAAGATAATCACATGCACGATATCACACAATTAAAAGAAATTGTATCAAGATATGTATACAAGAAGCTCAAGTCTCATAGATAAGCAAATGGTGAAAACAATGTTCTAAGCTATCTCAAGTCATTCATGCGTCATTTTCTAACATATCATGTGCACTATCATTAAATTTCACAAAAATTTCTATCGTCATTGGCCACATGGATTAACACACTTCACTTAACTCGTTGATCGATGCACACAAAATGAACAAAGAAACAAAAACACGACAAAAGACCCCAAAGCATAATAACTTAACAATAAAGCATAGAAACATAAACAGATTCTCAATCAACCAAACTCGTTTACCCCCAAACTTATTGTGAACATGTGGAAGCAATAAGGTTTGCGTAAAAGAGTAGTTGGGAGAAAACTTACCTGAATGCCGGTTACTCTCGTGGCGGATAAAACCGCGCCATCGATCCCATCGCCGCATCATCTCCATCATCTTACGTTGTTGCTCGAGATGTGCCCGGTGTTGGGCGAAGAGGGCTCGCTGCATTGTTCCATCATCGAGGTCGCCCCGCCTAATCGATCATAAATCCCGGTTCGCCTCAAACGGGTGGCGAGTGCAATATGCCGCCCGTCTCGAGCCACTTCCGCCGCCGCCACGCGGTTGCTCGCCCGACCGCCATGCGCTCACGCCGCATCCATTCATAGTGCGCAGGGAGCTCAAGTTCCACCGCATCCGCGAAAGTAGCGGCTTATACCGTGAGCTCGATTGGGTAGGCGGAAACCGATCGCCGCTTTGATCATATACCGCCCACACGTAACGCCCGGGTGCCTCTTCGTGAACGCTCGACGATAAGCATGGCTTGTCCAGAAGATATCGAGAGATAGGACTCTCGAATCGTTACCCCAAAAATCAAGAATGGGGTAATGAACCCTATGCATATCTTTGAATCGCTCAAACCGTGGATCGCATGTGGAAGTGCCGAGCTAGGAACATGCCGCATGCATCTTCTCGTTGAACATGGCTCCAATCAGATGCTCATGTCTTGTGATAGAACAAAGGTCGGCGTCGAACGCCATGTATGGTGAACGTGATGAGCCGGTGGAAGAACGGATCGCCGGATTCAGATCGAGCTAGCCTTCGATCTCGAGGCATCATAGTACGGAGTGTGCTTCGAGTCCGAGTCCATGAACTTTGGCCATGCACTTTGACCGTGTACTCGACGCCCCATGTAGTTGCCTCCCGATTTCCATTGATTATTCCATTTAGTTCGCCCACCGACAATGACGGGTTCATTGTCAAGTCGAACGTGATGTAATCCGCATTCCGCTTATCTTGTGGACATGGATAGTCGATGTGAATTCCAACGTCAGATCCCGTATGTCGATAGTTGGCCGTGATAATTGAGTACATCCCGATCTCTCGCCAACCACGCCACGCCATTGGCTATACCCATCTTCGACAAGTGTTGATGCACACGAACCTCGAGTGCTCGTGCGTAATCTCACCAATCTATTCCAACGGCTTCAGACGAGTCATTCGCGCCTTACTCCAAAATTACTGGATCGAATTCATCTTGTGGCGCATCGCGTGGCTCGTCGTGGGGCTCATCGTGAGGCTCATCGCGGAAGTGGAGACAATGGTCTTTGCCCTTGCGCTTGACCGTGAGTACGCGCATATTGTACCTAAAAATATTTCAAAGTTAGCGATGTATGTATAAAACTATCAAAACAACGCCAACCCAAAATGCTCACTATAGATCCCCAAACTTCAACTTAGTCAAATTATTTCCATACTTTCATATAATCTAGCAAGACAAAATAGGGTGGGGAAAACACACACAATGTACCAAAAATTTTCATAAATAGCGTTTCGTGATTCTCGCGACCACACCTCGAGGTCGCGAGGGTGGTCACGAGGCAACACTTAGCGACGCCAAGAACGGGTCACAAGCACATACAAGGCAAGGCTGTCGCCCAGTTCGCAGACAACCAATGTCATGAAACGGTCGTCAAAGACAAAGAAAAAGAATTTTCATGCATATTTCTCGATTCAACCCAAATCAACAATGTAGGCAAATTAAACTAACAATATACCAGATAAACATTAATAAACCTAACATTGACTAACCATGCTCAAACACCAAACAAATCTAACAAAATAAGCCCTAGTTTCTCAAATTTAAATAACCCACATCAATAGGATAAATGGACAAAATTCTTCCAAATCATGCTCAAGAAACGAAACCCATGAAGAATTAAGCAAATGTAGCATACCTTGAGTGGATTTGATGGAGAAACACAAGAAAATGGGAGAGAATAGTGCCTGGGTGCTTGAGAAGGAAGTGGCTAATGTTTTCGAAAAAAAAGCGTGTGCGGTGGTAGAAAAATTTTGGAGAAGGTGTTTGAAAAATGGTGCAAAACGCTGGTCAACGGCGGGCACGGTCGGGCGGATTCGCGGTCGAGCTCGCGATCGCGAGCTTGGTCGCAGCTCGCCGCCGCCAGGCGCTGCTCGCCATTCTCGCCGCCATACCGCGGTCGCGAGGGTGGTCGCGAGCACCGCCGCCGCCCGCATAGCCATCGCATTTTTTTGCGCGACCACACCTCGCGGTCGCGTGGTGGTCGCTAGACACTTGTTTTTTTTTTTTTTTTAAGAATAAAAGCTATTAAAACTTTGGGACCTAACAAAACAACGAGACACCACACAAACAAAGAAAAATGACATAAAACAAAACGAAACAATAAAACAAAAGCATGTAAACTATTGGGTTACCTCCCAACCAAGTTAGAATTATCGCCGCTAGCTCGACGGTGCACTCTTATCATGGTTCGCTGAGCTTGGTCACCCGACTTCGGCCAAGTGTGACTCAAATAGATTTGAGGTACCGCCGCTCACCTTGAAAATATTTCCACCGAGTCGAGCGCTCATAGCTTCCATTGGCATGTGCACGGTAAATGGTATCCGGTCCCACCATCTTGACTTGAGCTTCCTGAAAAGATGGAGTCGAGCATTGTAAAGCAAAACTTCATTACCTATGAGAACTTTGAACGAATGTGAAGATCGTGGAATTTCTAAGCTCTTTCCTCAGATATCCGGAATTTTCAAAAGCTTCATTCCTCCACCATCAAGCTCCAACAATTGGTCACTTTCATCAAACCGCCTCCTTGAAATCCATGTTGATTCTCCTCGGGCCCAATATGCTTTGTGTCCAATTCAACCAAGAATGGCAAGATTTACCAAATACCATTTGATATGGAGATAGTCCGATGGGTGCTTTGTAAGCATCCAGAGGCCCAAAGAGCATCATCTAATTGCTTGGCCCAATCTTGCGATGAACAACCGATTTCTCCAAAATCGCTGATCTTCATTGGCAAGCTCACTTGCCCATTTGCTTGTGGACGATAGTGAGCGACTCTATGCTTCACATTCATATTTGGCTAGACATCGCTTAGCCACTTATTATTAAACGCGATTCCATCGCCGATCAACGCCCCTGGACTCCAAATCGAGTCGTAATATTCTTATGGAGGAACTTGATCACTACCTGGAGTCGCTTGTGATGCTGGGAATCGCCTACCCAACGGGAAACATACTCCACAGCAAGTAGAATGTACGTAGCCACAAGACACGGGGAATGCACTCCATGAAGTCGATCCCCATACGCCAAATAGTTCCACTTCCATGATGATCTTCGTGGCATCTTGCCTTTCTTAGTGACGCTCCCATTTTTCGACAACGATCACAACTCTCGATAAAAGACCTGCAATCCATGAAGATCGAAGGCCAATAGAATCCATCATGGCAAATCTTTTCACCGCCTTCGTCACGTAAAATGTCCTCCATTTAAAGAACTATGACACTGTGGATTATGTTCTCCCATTCTCCTCGGGGAACACAACATGATCGTAACCATCGGCACATCGACGGTAGAGATGGGGATCATCCCAATAATAAAACTCGACATCGTGGAGAAACTTTTTCTCGACGAGGACCGCATCGATGGAGGTAAAACCCAATCACCAAGTAATTTACAAAATCGGCATACCATGGTGTGTGATCAATGACGCCAAGATGTGCTCGTCGGGAAGTTCTCCTCGATCCCAATCTTCTTATCCTCTCCTTCGATCGGCTTCTCCAATCGCGACAAGTGGTCGGCAACCACATTTTCGCCCTTTCTATCTTTAATTTCCATGTCGAACTCTTGAAGAAGGAGGATCCATCTCACCAACTGGCTTTCAATCTTTCTTCGCAATGTATGACGAATGGCGGCATGGTCACAGTGGACAATAGTGTGGTGCCCACCAAATAAGGTCTAAACTTATCAAAAGCATAGACCACAACGAGTAATTCCTTCTCGGTAGTGGTGTAGTTCATCTAAGTCGAGTCGAGCGCCTTACTTACATAATAGATGACTCGGAAAAGCTTGTCTCATTTCTCGACCCAACACAGCCCCATCGCCCAATCACTAGCATCGCACATTAGCTCGAATGGTCGACTCCAATCGGGGATACCAAAACCGAGTCGATATCGTGGCTAGCTTCAACTTCTCAAATGCCCCAAACACTCACCGTGAACACGAACTTCATATCTTTCTCGAGCAATCCACACAATGGCTTCGTGATTGCAGAAGTCCTGATGAATCTTCTCCAAAGTTCGCATGACCGAGAAAACCTCACCGATTTGACATTTGTGGGCGGAGGTAGTTTCGATAGCTACTATCTTTGCTCTGGCCCACTTCCAAACCTTTCGCCGAGACTTTGTGACCAAGCACGATACCTTCCTTTACCATGAAATGGCACTTCTCCCAATTGAGAACAAGATTCGCCTCCTCACATCTTTGCAAAGACTTGTGATAGGTTGTGGAGACAATGGTCGAACGACGAGCCAAACACTAAAAAGTCATCCATAAAGACTTCCATAATATTCTCGATCAACCCATGGAAGATGGACATCATGCACCTCGAACGTGGCTGGAGCATTGCACAATCCAAACGGCATTCGCCATAGGCGAAAACTCCATACGACACGTAAACGCCGCTCTTGGTCGATCTTCGTGGCGATGGCAACTGATTGTACCTCAATATCCATCGAGAAAATAATAGAACTCATACCCCGCTAGTCCGCCCAACATCCGATCAATAAAGGGCAGGGAAAATGGTCCTTCATCGTGGCCGTGTTTAGAGCACGATAGTCGATGCAAACCGCCATCCTCGTCACGAGTCTTGTCGCCACAAGCTCGCTTGTCTCGCCTCTAATCACCGTGATACCCCTTTCGATACCACTCGAGTTGGGCTAACCCACTCGCCGTCGGATATGGCATAGATCATGCCCGCGCCTAAGAGCTTCAACACTTTTTTCTCGACGACTCTCGCATTGCCGGATTCAGCGGCGCTGAGGTTGCACCTTCGCTCAGATTCATTTTCAACAGATCCGGCATGCAAATCGAGGGGTCAATTTCGATATCGTAAATAGTCCACCCAATCGCAGACTTGTACTGCTTCAAAGACAACCATCGCTTTTGCGCCTCCTCATCCGTCAAAGCCAAGATATTATCACCGGCACGCCTCATCGCCGCCAAGAAGGTATATCAAGGTGGTCCGCAGCTCCTTTAACTCTAACTTGGGTGTGTCATTCTTCTTGTTGCCACGCCATCCTCTCCTCCAATCGGCTTCCTCACATCTAAATAAGGCATCGACTTCTGGAGGCCTCGACTTCATCGATGGACTCAGGTACTTAAAATCCCATCACACGCCTCATCGAGGTCCGAGGACGAGAAAATCAAGTTCAGATGCAAGACTCCACCGGTCTGACGATCGAAATCGAGCGGGCGACACCGCCTATAACCCGACGCCTTCCATGGTCTTCGTCGTCGCTTACATAAAGATCATATAGAGATTTTCATCTCCTCATCGCCGACTCAAGGCGAGATCTCCATCTTCCACGCCGATCGCTGCTCGCGGTAGCTAGGAACGGTCACCGAGAATAAGAGGTGTATTCCCATCCTCCGCATATCGAGAACAACGAAATCACCTAGAAGATGAAATCTCAAACTTTCACGAGCACGCCCTCCACTATCCCTTTCGGATAAGTCACCGATGTGTCTCGCCATTTGAAGAGCTATGGTGGTCGGCTTGATCTCTCCAATCTCCAATCTATTAAAATGGACAACGGCATCAAATTGATGCTTGCCCCAAATCACACGTAACCTCGAGAATGTCCGTCCTCGACGACATGCTGCGCGGCCGCTCGATCCTTCGCTGAGCGGCAACTTCTTCGCGCAGACAAGATCGCACTCGAGATGATTTATCGCCTCGAATTTCCCAAGCTTTTTGTTGGCAACGGCATCTTTCAAAACTTCACGTAACCCGCATGTCTCTCGAGTGCATCAAGTAAGCGGATATTGATGTGCACCTTTGAACATCTCCATGAACCCGGTCAACTTCTCATCGATTTGGCTTCGCTAAACGGCTTGGAAATGTAATTGAGGCACGACGTCGGATATTTCTTCACCGCGCCCTTCGCGATCAGGCTCGCGACGCGCGCGCGGTCGCTAGCAATCGGACACCATCGCCCTTCGCTCGCGGGCGGCACGCGGCGCGTTTCGGCGCTAGTTCGCGGCCTGGCCACCGCTTTGTTTCTCGCGCCGCTTCAGATTCCTAGCGACCGCTAGGTCGCCGCGAGGCCCCTCGATCGACTTCGTGGGCGCTGCTCGACTTGTCGCACCACGAACCGCCGCGAGATCCTCCTGCCGCACACCGTAGATTCCTCGCCGGCTCGCGGTCGCGAACTCGATCGCGAGATCCTCTTTCTTTGGCTCGCCACCGCTCGCCTCGTGATTTTGATAGCTCGCCTACCTCAATTGAATGGCATTACAGTTGATTTTTAGGTTTACCTCAGACACTGAAATCGTCCGACTTCAGGTCGCCCATTTTGTCAGGCGGCTATCTCGACTTATTTGATTTTCCATTATCTTCATATGCTTCCCATTGCCATCACCGTGGACTCCAAATGATTCATCTTCCGCCTGTGTCGCTTATAAATGAATTCGTCAGACGCCATTTGTTGTATCGATCTTCCACGCCGGCTTCTTCGCCCTCGAATTACTCCATTCGAACTAAGAAACTCAATGAGGTCATGAAAATTATCGGGTCATGGCGACGAGAAATTTGGGTGATTTGTTGTTTGATTGTACGGATTCCCCGTGACGATTCCTCCGATTGATGTAATTCACGCCCTCGCCATTTATATCTCGACTGCAAAGATTTATCCGAGACACCCCTTTCCTTTCCTTTCTTTCTCAAACCGCTTCTCAACAAAGTGAATCGCCCATAATATTATCGTATCAATCGCCGACAAGAGCAGCCTTCACCACCGGTGTCCTTCCATCGGCCATCGATAACTATGGCCGCCATCTCTTCTATGATGCGGCCGGCCTCGCCTACACGCCTGCTCAATAGGCAGCCCCGCCGATGCATCAACAATACCTCAGTGAGGTGTCACCGCTATAAACCTGTAACACGCCCCTCGAAAATCCATGTTGTGGGCACCTCTCAATAGCCCTCGAATCTTTCCCACGACTCGAATAAAGATTCATCTCCTCACCGGAGAAGTGGGAAATCTCGCTATGATCTTCTCGTGCTTTAGCCGATGGAAAGTACTTTGAGAGAAATTTTTCACACGTAGTCGCCCAACCGCTGATTCCAAAGGTGATCTAAGGTCTCGAACCGCTTTTGCTTGATTACGCAAAGAAAATCCGAACATGCGATCCGGATTGTGTCTTGTGGCACCCCATTCTGCTTTGATGGTGTCACAAATGTCGAGATATATCTCGAGACGGGCATTCGATCCTCCGACTCCTCCTCCAAACTGCTCCTCGAACCATGCCGATTAGGGCCGGCCACCAAAGTTATTAGCTGCTACTGGGCCCCATCCGCCTCCTTGAAATTGCTCAAGAGGAGGTCCACATATAGTTCAGCGTCTCTGCCTCCCGAGTAGAGACTACGAGTCCCATGGTCGCCAATCACGCCAGATTGTAAAATCGCTAGCGCGCAGCCATTACTTGGAGGAACGCCACGTTGTTCCGATTGTTCGATTTGTCGCCATTGCTTTCTTTCTTCTTTCCCTCTCCTCTCCTTTGTGAATTTTCGATTTCCTGATCAAAGTGTAGTTCAGAGGTCCCCAGACCTTGTGAACATAAACTACCCGGAGAAAAGCAGGAAATCGATGGCAAGAAATAAAAATAAAAATAAAATACAACTTGAATTAATAATTCCAAATTGTCAAGTTATTCCTATATGATCTTAACAATCCCCGGCAACGACGCCAAAATTTGATCGCTCACTTTTCTAACACGAAAAACGCACAAGTATAAGGTAAGCAGAGTATCGCATCCATGTGATCAGATCACAAAAAATGTAATCTAACTCAACAATAATTCATCATTATCCAAGCAATGATTTGGTTTGGTAAGATTTTAGTGCTTTGAATTTAATCCAAAGCAGATGTAACCATGCAGAAAATAAAATAAAGCAATAAAACACACGGATGATAAAAACAGATAAGAAAGACTAACCCTAGAGCTGCATTAATCTTACCCACAATGCATATTCATCCTGTTTCCTATTAGCCAATTTTAATCCGCATAAGATGGAAGATCACATATATAACCAACAACTTCGCCACGATAATTGCGGTCGAGATTACTAGTTTTCACTATTATCATACGCCTCTAGGTGAAAACAAGCAACCCAACAGATCACAAAGAATAAGCTTCCTATGGATGTTCCTATCTCAACCACGACTCAAGGTTTATCCGATCATGCATTCAAGATCGATTGACAATTAATACAGTTACGTAATTAATCGGCAACTAGATATGCATCAAGATTGATCGTAAATTAACACATATAAATAAGCACCAAGAATCATGAATCAATGCCTCGAAGGTATATAGCGATAACAGAATCACAACATATAGGATCGGATCATGCAAACCCTAGATTAGAATGTAAATCTAGCTAGACATAATAAACTAATAAAATACGATTTAACCATAAAATAGAAATTATATAAATGAAACCCAGATGAAGCTGCTCGATGAACAATCGCTGGGCTTCAATCCCAAACTCAAATAAAAATGTAATTTATTAAAATTATCCGGACGAAAACGCTCCTGATCGAGACAATACGTAAAACTAACGAAGAACAATGCTCAACTAAACTCTAGAATAAAATTAAATGGAAACCCAATGCTAAAACTGTAAAACGATGAAAATCAAGAATGTAGGTCCGAATCGTGTGTGTTAAGTGGGGGCGCGAGGTGTGTTGCCATATATATAGCACACCCCAAAACCCTAATTTTATCCTTCGCCGCTGGCTCGCGACCACCTCACGGTCGCCAGGTCGACCGCGAGGCATGTGTCGCGCCGCCTTCGCCGCGTCGCCTTGCGTCATAGGGCCTCGCTCGGCTAGCGTCGCCAGCTGTGGCATGAAATAAAGACATTAGCTTCTGCCGGGCTTGCTCGCGGGCATGGGCTCATGGACGATCTCGATCCGCGGCCGCCGAATGATCTTCATGGCCACTTAGACCGCCAGTCGGTCGCTAAACCGGGGCCAGCATTTTGGCTCGTGCTTCGCTCCTTGCTTCGATTTTCAACATATAGACCTACACAACACTAAAAGAACACCCAAGAGCAGTATCTTCTAGAAATAGATAAAACATTAAGATCCGATACATAAACGCACATTAAATGATCTAAACTCATCTTTAAATATCAACAATAAACGTGTAAAATGCGCGTTTATCAACAAGTGAGAGGCTTATCCTTTATTATGTGATAGACTTCATTTTACTCTCATTTTGGCCTCCTTAGAACCGAGAGAGTCAGAGAAAAAAAAGAAAGAGGGTTTTCTCAAATCTTTCTCAAATCTTTAACATAAAACGTTGGCCATTGAAAATCGACACCGATTAAAAGGTTAGCAATCATTCAAGCTTCGTATACATGCTTAAATTTTCGAAATTCATCCATTAGATCTTAAGTTATGCACTTATGTCATTTATGTTCAAAAATTCTAAAGTTATGATATAATGTTTCGTTGTTTATTAAAATGTTTATATGGTGTATATGAGCTATATTATGAATTTAGTACAAAGTTAAGATGTATGAAAATTTTGTGTGATGACCGATTGTTCATGAAGATCATATGTTGTTGAGAATTATTTTAATTGTCGATTTGAGTATGGAATAATGATCTATGGTAGAAAATAAGCTTATATGATTTAATGTAAAATTTTGGAAAACTTTAGCTTATACTTTTAAAATTATCGAAAATTATTGGTGAATATTATATTGATGTATGTTTGATATTTGAATAATATTATAGCATATAAGTGATGTAGATTCATAATAACGTGTTGTATGAATTTATTAGAATTTTAGAAAATTATCGACCTAAGTCAAGTTTCAAAATTTGGGTTTCTAATGTATGTTGATGTATGAATGGTGTTTGATGAAAATTATGTTATAGTAATGATATATGGTGTTGATTATGTGTTGTGTGATTTAATTCGAATTTTTGAAAATGTTGATATGTTTTACAAAAAGGATCAAAACTATAGGTAAAATTGTTGATGTACAATTTTTCTATGATCAATATTATTATATATTATCGATCCTATGTTAATATAGTATGTTATATGAATTTATAAGAATTTTTGAAAAGTTTTATGAATTATATCCAAAAGGACCGAAACCTATGTATTAGGGTTTTAAAAGTTTTAAAATTATTTTATCATGTATAATCACATATTATGTTCCAAAAATATGTTTTAGACATACTAGGAATTTATGTGATTTTTAAAATAAGGTATACTATGTTTATGTCGAAACATTACGTTAAGTAATCGATCGCCCTTTTCACACGTAAAAGTGTAATGATAGGTAAGCAAGCATCGATCCACAGAGATTGTATCAATAAAACATGAAGCTAGCTCAACGACTATTCATCATTATTCAAGCACGTATAAAGGACGAGAGGTTTTAGGCTTCTGAATTTAATCCAAAGCAAAGGTAACCAAACGTAAATATAAATAACGCGAATAAAACACGAAGATAACTATAAAGAAAGACTAACCCTGTGGATGCACTAATCCTATCCACAACGATGTTTATCCCGCTTATTATTAACCGCTTTAATCCGCATACCCACTAAGATCACAAATATAACCAACAACTTCAGTTTATTAATAATTGCGGTATTGATTACTAATTTTCCCTATCACGCTATTGCTCCGAGGAAAATAAGCAACCCAAACGGATCACTAAGAATATGCTTCCTACGAATGTCCTATCTCGCCATTTACTCGGCGCTTATTCAGATTATGCATTCAAGATCGATCGACAATTAATACAGCTTACGCCATTAATCGGCAACTAGATATGCATCAAGATTGATCGTAAATCAACACATATAAATAAGCACCATGAATCACGAATCAATGCTTTGAAGGTAAATAACGATAGCAGTGAATCACAACATATGGGGATCGAATCATGCAAACCCTAGATTAGAATTGAAAACTAGCTGCATATAATAAACGGAATGAAATACGATTTAACCATAAAACGGAAATTAAATATATAAACCCGTAAGTAAGCGCTTGATGAACAAAGGTTGGTCTTAATCCAATTCCAAGCGAACGAATGGAAAACAAGGAAAACGATCGACAAAACGCTCCGATCGATAACTAAACAATAAACTAAACTAGAAAAACGAAGAACAATACTAGAATTAAACCAAGCTAAAATAAAGATAAAACTGAGGAAAATCAAGAGAAATAGTCCTGGGCGACATGGTTTAAAAGGCAAGGGTCGCTTCTATTTATAGAAATTAGAGAAACCCTAATTTGCGCCGTCACGCCGCTTATGGTCGATTGCTCCTCGCGACGCTAGCGCCGATCGCTAGGTATGTCTCGTGACGCTGTTCTCTCGCCGCCGCTTTACGCCGCTTGTACCGCAATTCGCCCAGCGGTCGCTAGCAACATGTTGGTCGCGAGAAATCAGCTGAGTTTCGCTGCCAGTTTCGCCGCTGGCACGTAGGTCGCGGCGCGCTCTTCCGGGCGCCGATGGTTGTTTAGCGGTTATCCTAGCGACCGCCAGATCGGTCGCTAGAAATCGCGTATCGTCAATTTTTCTCGCTGCCTCGCTTCGATTATCAACATATAAACCTACAAAATGTCAAAATAACACCCAAGAGCAAGATTCTTCAGAAATAGATAAAACATTAAGAATCGATACATAAACGCACATTAAACGAGCTAAACTCATCTTCAAATATCAACTATAAATGTAAAATGCTGCTTATCAAACCCCCCAAACTTAAAGCATTGTTTGTCCTCAAACAAAACCAAAACAGAAAGACAAACGAAGATCAACGAGCAGAAAAAGAGGATAACCATTATAAGCCTCAAAACATATTAACGCCAAAAACATTAGCGCATTATGACGACGTTAGCCAACTCAACACGAACAACCATCGAGGGCAAAACTCATTTATTTTCAACCTCACAAAGCACATGTGTGTAGAAAATATAGATACACTCAAACTCATAAAAATTAGCGACGTATACACTCAATGATCAATGCAATGCAACATCTTACCATAGGCTTGCTGCTTTCAACATCTCCACCACGCCAAATGTGTTCAAATAAGGATCAAAGAGGTCTTTTGATAGGTTATAATGTAGCATTGGTTAAGGTAGGATAATATATGGCTAAGCTGACTCAAGAATATTCCAAGCACCATCATTTATACATTTCACACATATGGACTTTGTCCATTTTCCCTTCTTCCCAACGTAGCAAATTGACGCTTTATGCCTCATAAGGTACCTACACTTTGATTAAAGACCCTTTATGCTCAACACTCATAGTGAACTTAACATTTTTCTTTTTCTTTTCTTTCTAGAGCTTATAGGTTTAACTTTCACGAACAAGGTACTATTCTTTACCACGTATGTATTTTTCTAAAAGAAACTTTTCTGCCATAACTATATCAAAATTTCAACCCTTTGATTCCCATATCCATCCTCACCTCCTATCATCCTGTTAATCGAAAGAAAAGTCTAATAAAGGCTCAAAGAAGCGACAAATGGTATATATCATCGGGTTAGTGCTGGGTGAATACGTGGTTAACAAAGATGGCCTTTATCCTTTCCAAATTGAAACACATATTGCAGCCTCGACACGTAAAATGGCAAGTTCTAGAAGATAATCACATGCATGATATCACACAATTAATGTAAATCAGATCAAGATATGTATACAAGAAGCTCAAGTCTCACTTGTTAAGCAAATGGTGAAAACAAAAGCCAAGCCATCTCACGCCATTCATGCGTCATTTTCTAACATATCATGCACTATCATTAAATTTCACAAAAATTTCTATCCTCATCGCTACATGGATTAACACACTTCACTTAACTCGTTGATCGATGTATAACGAAAACGAAAAAATGTAAACAAGACAAAAAGCAACACAAACGAAAGACACGATAAAACAAGAAAACAAAAACAAAGAAAACGCTGGTTACCTCCCAACAAGTGCTTACTTTAACGCCTTTAGCTAGACCATCACTAACCTCGCTAACTGCGCTTTTAGTAGCAATAGACATCTTTCCCGACTTGGAACCTCCTAAACTTCGTGATTCACGGATGACCACCACCGACTATGGAAGTGGCCCCCAAACTCTGAATGATACACTGAGTTCCATGCCGAGTCCACTTCTTTCTTCTCACGCCTCCTCAATCACCGAGTAATTCTAAACGCGAGACGCGAGTCAAAGAAGAAGCCATGATCGAGCGCAATCTTCCAGCTTTTCCAACATCGTGTTGCTTGATGGCCAGATATGGAAATTCGAGCTCCTCATCGCTAACACGAAATGTGAGATTGCCTTCCGACATCAATCAACGCACGCACCGCCAGCTAGAAAAGGTCTACCTAAGATTAACGTTGTCGTTCAATCGGAATATCTAAAATAACAAAGTCGGCAGAAAACAAAACTCGAATTTACCAACACGCCTTCGACGATACCTTTGATATGTGACCAATCGTCAGCCATCATCGCATGAAATCTTCGCCGGCTTCATCTTTCCCAGTGTAGCCTGCTGAAGACGCTCAATGGCATCGATTGATGCTCGCCCAAATCGCACAAAACATTTGAAAAGTCTCGCCGACGATCTCGCACTCTAACGTGAAACCGCAGGGATCCTTCGCTCGTAGGAGCCTTGCAAGACGGCACCGCATTTTCGGATAGGAAATTTTCTCAAATTTCCCAAGTTTCTTCTCGCTTGCAAGCTGCCTTTTAAGAATTTCATGTATCCCAAGATGTTTCGCAGCGCTCAAAGAGGGCACATTTATCTCAACTTTTGAAAACCCTTTGAAACGAGCAAACTCCTCGCCATATTTCGACTGATGTCGACCAAAATGTGGCCGGAGGAGTGTACATGCGAGGATTTGCTTCGGGTTGCTCTCATGGTCGACCTCGCGATCATTGGAAGGTCGCGAGAATCTGCCGCTACCGACTCCTTCCTCGCGAAGCTATGCGCGAGTCGCACGCGATTTCGCCATATGCTCGACCGATTGCTGCTGGGTTGGTTTATGCAGCCGGGTCGCCGCGAACAACCGCGCACACACCACGGCTCACGGTCGGGCGCATGGATGCGTTTCGGCCGCGGCCTCAGAGTAAATTATCCGACTCTCACGATCGGGCTCGCGGTCGCGAGCTCGGTCGCGAAGCCGCCTAGTGTGCTTTCATGCTCTTCTTCCTGGGTAGGGCCTGTAAGCTCGCCCACCTCGCCCGGTTAGCAAAGCATCGATTCTTCGGCTTACCTCCAGACACTTCTAAATTGGCCCATCTTTTGTAGTGCATTCACTGCACCCGCTTATTTGACCCACCTGATTCTCCAACATCTTCATATGCTTCCCATAGCCACAGCTGACCCAAGTGATTTATCTTCTCGCCGTGTTGCTTATGAACGACTCGATTGTTGCCAATTGTTGGTTGCTTACAACCAATCACGCATCATGTCTTCGGACTCGCTTTCGGCCTCGAATCGAATCAATATCAAGTCAAGGTTGTTGGAAATTAACGACCTCCGATTGATGTGGTCGACGTTTCCGTCTCAATCGACTCTTCAAAAGAGTGAACTTCATGAGATCGCCATATTTTGAATCACTCAACAAAGAATGCTTTCAACGATGGCGTCTTCCGTGGCCATTGATAGCAAGTTAGCGCCATCTCTTCTACAATACGGCTTGCTCTGCTCATCGGGTCGGTTCAATAAGCAACCCCCGCCGACGCATCCACCATGCCTCGTGCCGCCATGTCACCAACCGAGAACCGCAGTGATTTGTTGCCTCGAGAACCCATGTTGTGACATCGCCTCAATAGACCTCTCAATCTCCCATGCCTCTAATAATGATTCGCCGTGGTTTTGGCAAAATAAGAGATTTTGGCGATGATCTTCAAGGCCACCGGCAGAAGTATTTCGAAGAAACTTCACGCAAAGTTTCCTAAGTGTCGACGCCACCTCGGTCCAAACTTCAACCAATCTTTCACCGTCACAGCGAGAAGCCAAACATGCGATCCGGATCGTGGTCTTGTGGCACCCCATTCTCGCTTTGATGGTGTCACAAATATCGAGAAAAGTTTTCAGATGCGATTCGGTCTTCCGTGACTCCTCCCCAAACCGCCTTCTCGGACCATACCGATCAGGCCGGCTTGAGCTCAAATTGTTCAGATCTACGCGGGCCCCAACCGCCTCCTCGAACTGCTCGTGGATGTCGGTACATGTGATCTGTAGGTCTTTCCTCCGAGCAGTGGACAATGATTCCATATTCGCCATCCGGACGCGATCTCGCAAAGTCACCAAGATGCTGTATACTTGCTCGGGATGAATGCCCTGCTCATGGATTGGCCGCCATTGCAGCCTGCCTCTCTCTCGCCCTCTCCTTCGAGAGCCTTCGATCTCTGGATCTAATAATATTTCGTGAGGTCCCCGAGATCTTGTACGCATAAACCACCCGAGAAAGAGAGAATTCAAAGACCGACAAAAATAAATAAAATAATATAATATATATAACTTGAATTAATAAATCCAAATCGTCAAATTATTCCTACGCAATCTAATAATCCTTTAACGGCGCCTAAAATTTGATCGCCCTTTTCACACGTAAAAGTGTAATGATAGGTAAGGTAAGCGGCATCGTATCCACGTAGATCAGATCACGAAACATAGAAGCTAGCTCAACGACTATTCATCATTATTCTGCACGATAAAGGATGAGAGGTTTTAGGCTTCGAATTTAATCCAAAGCAAAGGTAACCAAACGTAAATATAAATAACGCAATAAAAACACGAAGATAACTATAAAGAAAGACTAACCCTTGGGATGCACTAATCCTATCCACAACGATGTTTATCCCGCTTATTATTAACCGCTTTAATCCGCATAATCACGAAGATCACAAATATAACCAACAACTTCGCCATTTATAATCATGCGGCAGCTGATTACTAATTTTCTATCACGCTACGCCTCTAGAGGAAAATAAGCAACTCCAAATGGATCACTAAGAATATGCTTCCACGAATGTCCTATCTCGCCATTTACTCTCGCGCTTATTCGATTACGCATTCAAGATCGATCGACAATTAATACGCTACGCTATTAATCGCAACTAGATATGCATCAAGATTGATCGTAAATCAACACATATAAATAAGCACCATGAATCGCATGAATCAATGCTTGAAGGTAAATAACGATAGCAGGAATCACAACATATAGGATCGAATCATGCAAACCCTAGGATTAGAATTGAAAACCAGCCGTACATAATAAACGGAATGAAATACGATTTAACCATAAAACGGAAATTAAATATATAAACCCAGAGGAAGCTTTGATGAACAAAGGTTGGTCTTCAATCCAATTCCAAGCGAACTAACGGAAAACAAAGGAAAACGACGGACAAAACGCTCCGATCGATAACGAAACAATAAACTAAACTAGAAAATGTAAGAACAATACTAGAATTAAACGAAGCTAAAATAAAGATAAACCGAGGAAAACCAAGAGAAATAGGTCGGGGCGATTGCGTGTTTAAAGGCAAGGGTCAGCTTCTATTTATAGAAAGTGGAGAAACCCAATTTGCGCCTCGCTACCGCTTTGCGATCCGTCCTCGCGATCGCTAGCGATCGCTAGGTATGTCTCGCGTTTTCTTCGCCGCGCCGCTTTGGCCGCAAGGCTGCCAGTGATCGCGAACCCGCCTAGCTGTCGCTAGCAATTACGGTTGGTCGCGAGAAATCGCCCAATGAAGTTCTCGGCGCTTAGTTTCGCCACTGGGCACGAGGTCGCGTCAGCGCTCTTCCGGGCGCTACCGGTTGTTTAGGGCCATCCTAGCGACCGCTAGACTGGTCGCTAGAAATCAAGGTATGTCAATTTTTTCAAGCGCTTCGCCTTGCTTCGATTATCAACATATAAACCTACAAAACGTCAGCGAACACCCAAGAGCAAGATCTTCTAGAAATAGATAAAACATTAAGAATCGATACATAAACGCATATTAAACGAGCTAAACTCATCTTCAAATATCAACTATAAATGTAAAATGCATTATCAAGAACGTATGTGTAAAAATGATAGTATTGTACCGCTTAGGTCATACTTAGGAAATAAATCGAGTATGATTGTTGATTAACGTGAAAAATCGAGAGGTATGAGATTGTGTTTAGAAATCGATTGAAAATCGATTTATATGAAAATTTATGAACATATATGCGAATATTCGAAATTATATATTATTAAAAGTCAAAATTGTTGACTTTGGTCAAAACGTATGAAATACGTTAGTAGGTGAACAATATTATGTTGACGCCTAAAAATATGATTTATTTTCAATAAATACATTAAGACGGTACAACGACAAGAGACTGTTTCATAATTGAAATCATTTTATCGAAAGACGTTAAGTATAAGTTCGACGCTTGACCTAAATGATTAATGTAAAGCCATAAATCATATTTCATCTCTATCAAGTACGAAAAGTTATAAGTTAAAATGTTCATGAAAAGATGTACTAAGTTAGTTAAGAAATGTGAAGTATTATTTTAGAAGGTTAACAAAGCTTATTAGACTTCGACGCCTCGAAAAACGAACCGACGCATTTAAATTAGTTTCACGTAGCTGGACGCTTCGATCGCTGACGTTAAGAAAAGTCTCGTTAAAGAATCATTCGCACTGTGGGCTTTACCATACTCAAAATGATAAAATGCTTATGAAATGTTTTATTTACGATGCTTTCTTTCAAGAAATGATGATGAAATGTTTTATTTAATTACCGCCCAAATGTTTATGTTTTTATGTATGTATCCTATCCACGAACGTTGATGAATGTTGTTGGTCTGCCACCGACTTATGAATGAAAATCGAATTCGGATCCTATGCCGATGATCAATTCTCGGCTAGGTTAACGGTACACATAATGGTGATCGTAATCGAAGGACACTCACCGGTCACAACGACGTAGAAGGAGGCCTACTTCTACGGCGTTAATGATGATGTTATGATGAATGTAACTGATATGGATCATACATACAAAGAAAATATGTCCGCCGCATAAATGTTTATGAACCGATGAAAATAAATATAGTAAGCACAAGGCCTTCAAATAAAAACCCTTGTGTCTTACCATGATGGGACAAAGTAATTTAAAGTTGATAAATTGTTTCGCATGAGTCCACCGAGTGTATTCTTGTACTCACCGCATGTTTGTTTTTAAACGCGCAGTCGAAATAAGACGGGACGGAGGTGGTTGAGCAATTGAACCTTTGTCACGATATGTTAGAACTCGACTACACATCGTCATATGTGTATTCATATGTTTTTCGCTGCAAATGAATATTAAGTTATGTTTTGATGTCGATCGTTAAATACCTTCGCATCAATCAACCCTTTTTGTTAAGGATCTGATGGTCTAGTCTCACATGTAAATTATGTGTGTTTATCTCTAATGGTTTGAAGTTCTAAAGTTTTCTTGAATTATGTCTCACAAGTCTATGATTAGTTGTCTCTTATGTTCCTTATTTACTATTCCAAGTAATACCCTCGCTAATCCGCCTTTGACCAGCGGTCATACAAAGTGGTATCGAGCGCCTTCTATGAGACCAAACAAAACCTTCTTTCAAAAGTTAAGTCGAGATCGAGTCACTAGACTTCTAGAAATCACCGACCGTGCTCAACACTCCATCACATCAAGCTCAACCGGACGAGGTAATAATGTCACGCCCAATTCCCAAGGGGCACGATGCCGGAGTGTGATTAAAGGGTTAAGTTAAGAAGGGAAGAATGGGGATACATATAACATACATGATAAGAAGATGACCATAAAATCGACAAGATCTCCTCTATAACTAGGACATATCCCGGCGTGGGGTGCACAAACAATCCACCAATGTAATAATATCGATACCATAACTTCAATGAACATAATATGACTTAATAATAGTAATGCAGAAACAAGGTAGCATTACATGTCATTGACTAGACCGTCAATACATAGCATGCTCAGACGAGACTCACAAAGATAATAACATAACAAATCTTATTCCCAATCGTAAAGCAAATAAGGGACAAGAATACATCAACATCGAATACGATATAACATAACATCGCTGGAAGATAGCATGAATAACCCGCAGCCCACCCCTCGCCGCCGCCTTTCTGCCCTCCTCCATCGTGAAAAGATTTTGAAAAGAGTGGGCGAGTACTACGCGACTCACCGGGTTTTATCATAAATCAAAATAATCATGATGTCTTGTTAAGAGCACTTACCTTAGAAGGTTTTAAAACGTGAATCCACTTCTAAGTAAGCAAAATAGATTTTTCATTTTTCGACACCGATCCGTTATTATCGTTATTCTCATCATAGAACCATGAACCACGGCTCGGAACGATCCCGCCAGCCCATCACATCTCATTCATTCGCCCTAACATATCCAATGGCCCATGCCCTAACGTATCCAAATGTTAACCTGTGTGGACTTGTGGGTCAAACCCCATCGTAACCATAACCACCTCATTACCATTTCCGTGGACTTCCGGTCTATCTCCTTCGTAACCATAACCACGTGTTCTGGGTCTATCCTCACGATCAATACTCAAGATGGTGATCAACCCACCAATAGAGATCCGCACAACCATGATAGAACCATATCTCTGATCGAGAACAAGAATAACTTCATCAAAACATTTTACTACGCATATGTTTTATTTTGAAATATCGAGTAAATAACTCAAAATAAGCATATATAACCCAACCCGAATGTATTTAAAACGTTAACCGGAGGTATCTACGATCCGATGACTTCACCGATCGACCGGTAGGTACCGATAACAAGACGAACAACTTTGGGGTTACATCCCACAAAGCAAAGCAACATCGTGATCTAAACGAAGATCGAGCAAAATTAGGGTTTTCGACTTTCTCAACCCACATTTCGCACCTCCGGTTTTCAAATCAACTCGATGCGTATGGAAATATATTCAGGCATCAAGACCTATAATAGGGTACTTTCAAAATATGCATGCACGCAAGTCGACTCAAATCTAGCAACAAGAAGATTCAAAATCGATGCCTATCCTCGATCTAGATAAACCATCCAAAATCGATGCATGAAAATGGAAACATAAGCAATATGCATAACGACAAACGTGGAATGACAAACTATGTTGAAAATGGATAACCCTGCATGTACTTCCTTTAGAAAACTCAAGCAACTAAAACATCCCGACATGCGTAAACGCGAAAATGTAAAAACGGATCGGTACTTTAGTAGAATGCATAGCCTGTAACTCAAAACCTAAAGGACCAGAGCTGTGCAGGGCCTGCTGACCACCAATCGCGCCAAGAGGGCGGCGGCGGTGCGGTATTAAATCGACCGCCTCCGCCGCTTTCGCCGTCCCTTTAGATCCCGAAGTTCTATGCTATACGATCTACTAAAAGGCGGAATCAAAACAAGAAAAGGACAAAATAGAAAACGGGCTGCTGGAGAGGTTGATCGGCGGTGGTGGCTCGACAACAGCCAATCGGGCGCCGCCACGAGCCTCCCCGCCGATCCCCACTCCTCCAACGCCCGCAGCAGCACTGAGCTGCTCGGCCTTCCGTAAACACGCAGAGACTAAGGAAATGAATGTTGAAAATGAAGGCCCCAGCCTCCTATTTATAGGAAAGAGGGTCACAAATGTCACAAGAAGCGGTCCTTTTCGAAACGCAAATACCGACGCAACTTTTTCAAACTGATTCCAAATTTTGCAAACTTGGTACCCATGGACACTAAATAAAAATACCGGACACAACGACTATAAACAAGATATGCTTTTAAAAGATCCATGAAAAGTCCGGTTTTCGATAACTTCCCTGAGTGCCAAACCTTCATGGGTGGTCGAAAACTCGTGATACTTAGTGTCTATGAATTCGCCATAAGACACTCTTCACAACGCCCGAGGTTTCGTGACGGTCGATCACCGAAAAACCTTTGACCATTTCTAAAAAATGTGCCATGCAAAAAATGCTTAGAAAAGACGGGTATCACATCCTCCTCCTTAGAAAAAATTTCGCCCCGAAATTTCAAACACGTGAGAAAACAACCTGTGGCACCGAGCCTCGAACTTATCTTCCAACTCCCACGTAGCTTCCTCTCTCCGTGGTGATTCCACAACACCTTCACCAACGGAATCTTCTTGTTCCTCAATTCCTTCACTTCGCTCCAAGACAGCCCACCGGTCTCTCCTCGTAACTCGTGATCCCGAGCAAGAACCACTGGTCATGCTTGATCACGTGTTTTGGTCGAACACGCATTTTCTCACCGAGAAACGGAAATATGTCATGAACATCTCCGATGCTATGTGGCAAAGCTAACCTATAGGCAACGGGCCTATTCTCTCAAGAACTCGAAGGTCCAACGAACCTCTGTCAGAATCTCACCTCGCTTCCCAAAACGAACGACCTCTCGCTGGGGAAACCTTAATGAAAACGCGATTCCGATCATGAATCAAGATCCGCACGACGCTTGTCCGCACAGGATTTCTACCGCCCCGAGCTTCCTTGATCCTTCGCTGATCTCGATCGATAACCTCGACCGTCACGAACCATCTCGTCCTAACATCTTCCTCTCGCCCACTTCGTCCCAATAAAGTGGCGATCGACACTTCCTTCCGCATAACGCTCATAGGAGCCATTCCTATGGTGGCATGATAATCTCTGTTATAGGTAAACCACACCAAAGGTAGTATCTCTTCCCACTTCTCCTCTATCGCCACGATCGCCGCAAAGACGCCTTCCAAAACCTCGAATCGCTCTCTCCGATCGACCTTCCGCTTGAGGATGGAATGTTGTATCGAATTCATCTTGGTTCCCACGGCTTTTGCGTACTTCTCCAAAACCTTGATGTGAACTCGGGTCACGATCCGACGAATCGACATCGCACACCATGTAACCGCACGATTTCTTTTCGACGAAAGTCGAGCAAGCTTATCTAACCCGCACGCCATCCGAATCGGTAAGAAATGAATGATTTCGCTACCATCGACGACAACCCATATAGCGGTGTTTCCTCACCGACCTTGGAAAACTCACCACAAAATCCATACCGATATGATCCCATTTTCTCGGGATTGGTAGCGGTCAGAACAAACCCGACAGACGCTGTGTACATTTTCACTTGTCGACAAGCCAAACAACGCTCCACAAACGCTGTTACATCCTTTTTCATCCCTTCCCACCAAAAGTTCCTCTTAAGGTCTCTCGACATTTTGGTGCTTCCAGACGAGTCGAATATGGTGCCTCATGAGCTTCACTCATGATTTTATCTCTCAATTCCCTATCGAGTGGCACACATAACCTTCCTCGGAATAGTAGCGTTGTCCTTCGCTCAGGAAACCCTTGCTATCTTCTAGACTTGCTTTCAAACGCATCTTCTCCGTGAATTGCCTCCTTGTCGCAAGACTCACGATGGCTTCTCTCAGTCCCGCTCACATTAAAGTCCGCGACGAATCCTTGCACCGATTCCACGAGTGAATCACTTCCGTGATAAGCTTCTCAAAATCTCGAATAAGCTCTTTTCTCAAGGTGAGAAGATATCCCAACTTCGCCTCGACTTGGATCAGGGCATCCGCTACAACATTGGCTTTCCCCGTGATAGCCGATAGAGCAATCATAATCCTTCACCAATTCTAGCCATCTCCTTTGCCTCATGTTCAGCTCTTTTGTTCAAAGAAGTATTGAGGTTTTGTGATCCATGAAGATCTCACACTTAACTCCATAGAGATAATGCTCCAAATCTTCAATGCATGAACGATCGCCGCTAACTCCTGCATCGTGAGTTGGGTAGCTCAACTCGCGCGATTTCAACCGACGAGACGCATAAGCTATAACCTTCCTGCTCAAGATGAGAACGCAACCCAAACCAAGTTTGACGCATCGGTGTAGACCACAAACCCATCGCTTCCTTCCCGCACGGCTAACACCGGAGCGGTTGTTAGCTTCTTCTTTAACTCGAAACTTGCTTCACAAGCTTCGACCATGAAAACTTGATTCCTTTCTCGAGTCAGCACATCGGCCTTGCCAACTTCAAAACCCTTCGATGAAACGCCTATAATATCCGCCAAGCCTAGAAAGCTTCAACCTCATCGGCATTAGTCGAACCTTCCAGCCATTTATCGCTTCAACCTTCACCGGGTCGACTTTGATTCCTTCGCAGACACGATGTGTCCAAGGAACATCACCTCTTTGAGCCAAAACTCGCACTTACTATACTGCATACAACCTCTCCGCCGTAACGCTTCCGTAATCCAAGACGGAGGTGTTTCTATGCAACTCGCATTCTTTGAATAGATGAGAATATCATCGATAAAAACCAAGACGAAACTATCCAGACATCGATGGAAAACTCGATTCATCGATCCATGAAGATCGCCATGCATTGGTCAAACCAAACGGCATCACGATGAACCCATAGTGCCCATACCAGATCAACGCGATCTTCGCAACGCCCTCCTTCCCGATCTTCACCGATGGTAGCCCTGACCTCAAATCGATCTTAGAGAAGACACTTCTCCTTTCGAGCTGGTCAAACAGATCGCCGATCCTCGGAAGAGGATATCTCGTTCGATCGCCGCCTTATTCAGCCTTCAGTAGTCAATGCACATCCGCATCGACCCATCCTTCTTCTCGACGAACGTAATCGGGCGCCCCCACGACGACACGCTAGGTCGGATAAAACCTAGATCCAACAGCCTCGAATCGCGCTTTCAGCTTCTGCATTCCTTAGGTGCCATTCTCAGATGGTGCCTTTGATATCGGCGCCGCCCCGGTTCCGCATCAATAGTGAATTCCACTTGTCTATCAGCGGTAAACCCGGCAAGTCCTCGAAACACGTCCGGATATTCACACACCATCGCTCCTCTTGCAATCTGCGACGCTTTCATCGCGCCTCGCCAAACTTACCACGAAAGTTTGATGCCTTCCTTTCTCGATCATCCTCACCGCCTTCGTCGAGATCATCGCACGCAAACACCATCCTTATGCCGTGGAAACAAACTTCCACTCTTCGGCCGCTCGAAAAGCAACTTCTCTCGAGACAACGATAGTTGCCATGTGCTTTTCCAACCAATCCATGCTAAATATGACATCGAAATCTTCCATTCCGACGACATGCAATCGACAAAGACCTTCGTCACACAGATTTCACCGGTTCGCAACTTTTCGCTTTTAGCACTTCTCGACGGATGCTAATTTGTGGTACTGTGATTGGTACCAAACCCAACCGCTCACACGCGATTTTCAAACGAAAGAATGTGAGGCTCCTCAGATCAAACAAAGTTAAAATGGGTATATCACTCATACGGATTATACCGCAAGATTTCGGAGCTTGAGTCCGCCGATTCGCGCGACACCTTGCTCGCCGCGGTGGCCTTGGTTTGTCGCCTGTGGTGACCTCCCGCCTGTTGTTTGTCCTCGGCGAGCCTCGACTCGCCTCGCATGAGCCGGATGCCGCCATCGCGGCCGCATTGTCGCCCTCCTAACGGACAATCTCGAGCGTAATGTCCGCATTTCTTACAACGATAGCACTTTGCTACCTTGCTCGCACTCGCCAAAATGATTCCTTTCGCATTTCGCACCAAGTTTTTTCCACACCGCACGGGTTGGAAATTCTTCCCAAGGTCGCTTTTCTCTCAACGCCTTGATTCTCGAATCATCGACCGCCTCGTTCCTCGAACACCGATCGCTTTTCCCGATCATCCCATTTCCTTCACTCTTCCTCCGTCACCGGTCTGTCCGGTGGCATCGTTTCTTTCCCGGGCAACATCGACTCAATGTTTAATGCCCGCTCAAGCGATCGCGATACATCGATCTCCCGATCGACGAGCAAAATTCGATCTCGGCCTGAGTCCTCTCTCGAACTCGCTCGCTGCGGCAAGCAACTGTGTACGTAGATAACGTGATGCATTTATAAACGAGCGATCGATTTTGTGACCGCCCTTCCTCGACGAAGATTCCGTAACTCGCTTGCTTTTCTCTCGTCAGAACGCCAAGCACATACTTTTCCATGAGTTCTTCCTCGAAATCTTCCCACGATACCTTTCCCACCGCCCCGGTGTTAGAGTCCTTCTCACGTATTCCCACCGTAAATCAGCCTCATCTGCTAGTCGAAAGATCGAGCACCAGCTTTTTCTCGCTTCTTCGCACCGATGTATTCAAGATCCTTTCGTGGATCGATCCGCTCAACAGCCGATCGGTTCGCCGGACCGCCGAACGTAGGGATTCGCCGTGAAAACTCTCGATTGCATGCCACGAACCAAAGGTGGTTCCCGGCTTCTTCCACGTTATTGCTTCTCCGGTTCCTTGTTCTCGCATTCTGCATCGACGCTTGAAACATTAGAAACACGCTCGCATAGATAACCGGTATCATCGCATAAAATATATCATCACCCATAACCATATATCATCACATATATCACATATCACGCACGCATCACATATAATCATGCAACTCACAACATATCATCGCTATGCATTTCACATAACATTATCATCACACATCATAAAAAATCATATATCATCGCGGCATAGCTCATATCACATATAAGCATCAAACATAAACATCCCGCTATCATAGACAAGCGTAGTATCAAGAATATTCGTCCATGAAGGATCACAAAATACAAGATCAAGGTATGTCACCAAAAGGTCGATATGAGCAAAGAATCGACTCGGCATCACAAAAGACGCCGCTCGTCCATGCTTCTAGCAGATCATGATCACATCGCACACACCGACTACCTAGATCTCGCCCTCCATATCCGTCCCTATTCTCCATTCGTCCCAGCCGGTTCCATTCTCGCCTTTCCTCATCCCTCTTTCCTTCCTATCGTGGTCAATTGGCCACCGCCGTAAAAGCGATCCCGCATGGAAGCAAGCCTCGTGGGTATGATCCCATCCAAGCTTCGCCCCGATCGCTCGAGTGTCGTGAAAGCCGTGCTCGAGTCCCGCTCGGGCGCTGCCCTTCCTCAACATGCCCGACTCATCGTAGTCATCGGCTATCCGATCACCGAGTCCTCCGAGTCCTCACCGCCTCCCTCATTCTCATCCGGTCTCTCTCCTGAGTCCCTTCCCTGATGCCAACTCGATAAGGCCGATGGCCTAAAAATTCGATCCCGGCCTCTTCCCGCCATCGCCGGATGGAAAATCTCTCGCCCGGAGGTTCTCGCCTCAAAATCGCTCCGGTCCTTCTAAGGTAAGGATCGCCGGAGGTGTAGTGACCGTGTATCTCGACGCACCGTGATCGCTCGAGCGATGGTCGCCTCCCAAAGGCTCTTCGGGAACATCATCCCTATCATCAACTGGATTGGTCTTCGAACATGCCTCGCTATCACGCCCCGCCTCGATGGTATGCTCGATGATCGGTCCACCGCTCCATACTCGAGCAATGAACTCTGAAATCCAAGGTAAGGTGTCCGTGATAGGATCCCGCCTCAACATCACGTATCCTTGCCGCCCACGGCCGCCAACCCGTTGGTAGCCTTTCTCACAACCGATAGTAAGCCTCATATTCGATACTTTCCCACCGCCTCTGCATCTTTCTCCATAATCCAACAAATCTCCCGTAAATACTCCCAACGGCCATGGACATTCCTCGTACATTCCCCGAACTTAAGGATCCGCTTCATCCATCCTCGGGATCTTAACCAACTTTGTCCGGGCCATCAATATCCATAAACCTACATGTTAGTTCATCAAAATAACAACAAATATTCACGCTCCTTTTTCTCGCCTCAAATATCCGGGTAATCATGTCTCGAGACACATACTCACTTTCAACACATATCAACATCGATATGGATATTCATAACAATAATCACGTAAACAATTACATGATTCACTTACAAGCACTCGTTTATCAAAATAAACAAGATTTTCAATCAACAACATATTTCTATGTAAACACATAGATTCACATCATCCATTCATGATCATATCAATCACATCATACCACATCAATGGTTTCCATATCACAGTCGCATAGGCCCTTCCGTCCCATCGACAAATCACTTCCACATCCACATCAACACCCAACCATACCACATCCATCTCACCTCAACATCCACATTACGTTTACATCACGTAAACTCTTACCATGCCAAAGCACATGAAACCAAGATCATATCAAGCATCACGTAACCACATAAAGCATCAAGAATAAACACATACCTCATCCCTTTGAAAGGAGGAGGCCCGACGTGAAATGAGGGTAGTCAGACTGGATGAATGCTTTAGAAGGACAAGTTCTAAACACTCAATTTCAAGAACGCATAAGATATAAAGCAAACGAATCGCTTTGATATCAAACAATATGTATACATACCCAAAGCCGTAAAATCGCTCGATACCAAGTCGGTATCGATAACAAAGCTAGATGTCAAAACCAAGATCGTTGCTCGACATTGTCGTCACGCCCAATTCCCGAGGGAAGGCATGGATGCCAAAGTGATTAAATGGTAAGTTAAGAAGTCGGAAGAATGGGATACATATAACATACATGATAAGAAGACGTGACCATAAAACGGGCAAAGATCTCCTCGATAACTAGGACATATCCTCGAAATGGAGGGTGCACAAACAATCCACCAATGTAATAATATCGATACCATAACTTCAATGAACATAATCGACTTAATAATAGTAATGCGTAGAAACAAGGTAGATTACATCCCGCTGACTAGACCGGTCAACCACATAGATGCTCAGACGGACTCACAAAGATAATAACATAACAAATCTTGTTCCCAATCGAAAGCAAATAAGGGACAAGAATACATCAACATCGAATACGATATAATACAACATCGCGAAGATAGCACGAAGAACCCGCAGCCCCACCCTCGGCCGCCTCGTCCCGCCCCTCCTCCATCTCGTGAAAAGATTTTGAAAAAGAGTCAGAAGAGTACTAGCGCACTCACCGGGTTTTATCATAAATCAAAAGAATCATGATGTCATGTTCAGAGCACTTACCTTAGAAGGTTTTAAACGAATCCACTTCTAAGTAAGCAAAATAGATTTTCATTTTTCGACACCGATCCGTTATTATCGTTATTCTCATCATGAACCATGAACCACGGCTCGAACGATCCCGCCAAACCATCACATCTCATTCATTCGCCCTAACATATCCAACGGCCCATGCCCGTAACGATCCAAATGGCTAACTGGTGTGGACTTTGGGTCAAACTCGCCGTAACCATAACCACCTCATTACTATTTCGTGGACTTCCGGGTCTATCCCCTCGTAACCATAACCACGTGTTCTGGGGTCTATCCCCACGATCAATACTCAAGATGGCGATCAACCCACCGAATAGAGATCCATGCACAACCATGATAGAACCATATCTCTGATCGTGAGAACAAGAATAACTTCATCAAAATATTTTACTACGCACATGATTTATTTTGAAATATCGTAGTAAATAACTCAAAATAAAGATATATAACCCAACCTCGAATGCATTTAAAACGTTAACCGAGGTATCTACGGATCCGATGACTTCACCGATCGACCGGTAGGTACCGTAACAAGACGAACAACTTTTGGGGTTACATCCCACAAAGCAAAGCAACATCGTGATCCAAACGAAGATCGAGCAAAATTAGTGGTTTTCACTTCTCAACCCACATTTGCACTCTCCGGTTTTCAAATCAACTCAATGCGTATGGAAATATATTCGTGGCATCAAGACCTATAATAGGGTACTTTCAAAATATGCATGCATGCAAGTCGACTCAAATCTTAGCAACAAGAAGTTTCAAAAATCGATGCCTATCCTCGATCTAGATAAACCATCCAAAATCGATGCATGAAAATGGAAACATAAGCAATATGCATAACGATCGAACATGGAATGACAAACTATGTTGAAAATTGATAACCCGGCATGTACTTCCTTTAGAAAACTCAAGCAACTAAAACATCCCGACATACGTAAACGCAAAAATGTAAAAACGGATCGGTATTTTAGTAGAATGATAGCCCTTAACTCAAAACCTAAAGGACCAGAGCTGTAAAGCAGGCCTGCTGACCACCAATCGGGCGGCCAAGAGGGCGACGGCATGATGGCTCAAGGCATATGCAGGTTAAATCGATCGGGCCCTATTGCCGCTTCGTCCCTTTAGATCCCGAGTTCTATGCTATACGATCTACTAAAAGGTGGAATCAAAACAAGAAATGACAAAACAAAAACGGGCTGCCGGGAGAGGTTGATCGGCGGCATGGCTCTAAGAAGAAGCCAGAATGGCGCCACCGAGCCTCCCGGCCGATCCCCACTCCTCCAGCCGCTCAGCACAGACTCGAGCTGCTCGCTCTTCCGTAAAACACAGAGACTAAGAAATGAACGTTGAAAACGAAGGCCCTAGCCTACTATTTATAGAAAAAGAAGGGTCACAAGAACCGTCACAGTAAGCGCACTTTTTCGAAAACGCAAAACCGACGCAACTTTTGCAAACGGACTCAAATTTTGCAAACTTGGTACCCATGGACACTAAATAAAATAATCAACACAACGACTATAAACAAGATATGCTTTAAAAGATCCATGAAAGTCCGATATTTCGATAACTTCCCTGAGTGCCAAACCTTCATGGGTGGTCGAAAACTCGCATACTTAGTGTCTATGAATTGCCATAAGACACTCTTCACAACGCCGAGGTTTCGTGACGGTCGCATCACCGAAACAAAAGTCAACCTTTCGACCTTTTCTCTAAAAAAACACGCCACGAAAATGTAGTTTAGAAAAGACGGTATCACAAATAATTTCTTCTCAAGTTTTTAAATGAAAAGTTCAAGGATGAAAATGATTGAAATCATGTTTTAAAAGTGAAGAAATGTTATGAAGTTTGATTGAAAAGAAAGTTATAAAAAAAAGGATTGAAAAGAGAAATTTCGAAACTTTGTTTTGAAATCAATGAAGGTTATACAATTGATTTGAAATCAATGCAAGTTATGACAAATGATTTGAAATGAAAGTTATGAAAAGATGTTGGGAATGGAAGTTATGTAAAGTGATCAAAGACAGAAATGATTGACAATGATCAAAATGGGCATGATATGCCAAAGATGAAATGTTGAATTTTCAAAAATTCAAAGTAATGCGCATATACAAACAAGCTATGTTCTGAATATTTGAAATTTATTTTCAAATCTCAAATTGATTATGACAAATGGATATATTATCCTAAAGGAACATAGACGATATAAGAAGCATGATCACTTATTATGAAAGAACATAGAAGTATGAATGTAAGAACTTCCTCCCATTACGAGAACAAAAGTTAAGATGGACTCGCGATCGAAAGCAAAAGATCGATATGAGAATGAACGCAAAGATCAAATGAAAACAACGCGAGTTTTCAAACAAGATCAACAAAGACGAAAGTGAAGAAGCCAAAAGATCAAGATGCAAAACGATGATAATTACAATTGAAGGATGATGATGAAACGATTAATGTCACTATGCGATAAGTGACATGAGTATAGTCTTTCGATTGGATATTCATGCACGCCGAAAATCCAATATGACTATAACTTTTTCGTTAGAAAACGAAATAAGAATGCGATCAAAGAATCAACTGAATGTAGTTTTATGGTTTACATAGAACGAGAACTCTATAGTGTTTTTAACCTTAGATCGCTACTAGGAAGAGGATTCTCCCAAGAGAATAAATAGAACTACGATGCGTCAGGTACGAGAACCTCACGATAACATTTATCCGCTTATCGACGTGATAGGATTGTTTTATCCGCTAATGATATGTTCTAGTTTATTCCATCCGCTAATGATATGTACGAGGTTATCCTATCCGCTTATTAGATATGTTCAATTTATCTTATCTCGCAGACGATATATTTAGATCGATTTATGCTAGTATTGTTCAGATTAGATGGCGAGGACTCACATACACAACGAATAGAAGGTTAGGTCGCTGCTACACCGTAGGAAATTATTCGAGCATATCGCATATATGGAATGTGTTGGGGCGACAACTTGGGAGAATTTTGATGCACTATCTCCGCCACCTGGATGGATGCACATGAATATGGTGTGATGGATTTTGATGGTATTGCGCCCACGACTCGATCGCTTTGTGATTGGGAAGGATATGCTATGGAGATATCGGGTGACTACATTTATCGCGTTGATGGTAATTATGACTTGATCGGCGATCTGCCAAGATTCATTAGTCATCTGAGCTATGTCTACAGTGTATATCGAGTTGCACCCAGAGGACCATATCTTCCACCTCGAGAATACACCTGGCGCGACCCTACGCCGGAGTGGTTGTACTTAGAAGTGCCTCGAGAGGTCGACCCCATAATACCAAGGTACTTGGAAGAGGATGGAAGATTGGCACACGTGGAAAGGGCAGCAAGACCGAGAGCTCTGGGAACGCCAGTCTTTCCACCGCTGTCAGTTGGACATCCAACACGACCGCCACTTCCCGTCTTGCCATCGATGACGGTGCCACCACTTCCAATCGAACCCTATCCTCAGACGGCGCGCATGAGGTGTATGATCCTCGAGACGATGATATTCCAGTGCGTGATGTGTTTGCTATAGGAGATGATGGAGCCGGCCCTTCTCCTAGACGGCACGTGAGGAGGACTCGGATGAGGACTCAGAGGAAGAAGAGGATCCTGAGGATGATCCAGAATAGGAAGAAGATCCGGAGGAAGAAGATCCGGAAGAAGACCAGAACGAAGATGAGAACCATGAAGGGAATCCGGAAAATGATAGAAACTTAGACGTGAACATGGAAGATGGTGACGATGGAAGATTTGATGAATGGTAGAAGCTTTAGACAACCTAGAAGAATGTTGGAATCATGCAGTAGTATACGAGTAATATATGTGTAGTGTCCTTAGTGTAGTAATAGAAATAGAAGCATAGTAATTTGTATCGCTATGTAATCGGGTATGCTAATTGGTGACGTTAAGTTAGGAAAAGTATCGCAAGATGTGTCGACTTTCTTTTCGAGTCCGATGACTTGTACATAATGGCCTCTTGAGGCAATTTTCCTATATACGCATGATGACCCTAAATGGGCTTTTATGCAAATGAGCATCAAAAGTATGAATGGTTCTTCTAAACTGCTTTATGACGAGATTATATGAAGATGTTATGTATGTGAACTATGATGATTTATATGTGAATGCTAATTTTCATCTTTACAATATCACAATGCCGCCTAGACGTGAACCTGAGCAAGGGGTTAGAGGAAGGGGTAGGAGAAGGGGCAGAGTTCCCCAACCCGAAGAAGAAAAAGAAGCTATACCACAACCATCCCCACCTCCACCTGATCGTAGGATCGAAGAACTATTTCTTAGGCAAAATCCACCTTCTTTTAACGGAAAGGGAAACCCTGATGACGCTGAACAATGGGTAAGGACTATGGAGAGAATCTTGATTTCTCCATCAGACAAGACAAGAGCGATTGCTCAGATTACTTTCCAACTCACCTGACTCACCGACTTCAGCGGAAGTTAGAAGGAAAACTTTAACCCCAGAACAAATGGATGAATTCACTTGGGAAGACTTCAAGAGAGAGATGTATGAAAATACATCCCCAAAAGTTATAGGAAGAAGAAGGAGCATGAATTCTTCAATCTGAAGCAAGAAAAGATGTCTGTGACAGAGTATGATCGCATCTTTTTGCGATATGTCAAGATATGCTCCGCATCAACTAAGCAATCGATATGAAATGTCGAGAAATTCGATCCGTCTAAGGCACGAGATAAGGATGTCTCTTTGTGAGTCACGGTGACTTAACTTACACTGAAGCTCTCAATAGAACTTTAGATATTGAGGCAGCAATGCCGGAGGAAAAGCCAGTATCAACTCAGACGCACAATGTAGTAGACAAAGGTAAAAGAAAATGGGAAGGAAATTTCGGAAACAACAATCGGGGAAGTTTTGGAAATACGAACAACAAAAGGCCATGGCAAGGAAACATGGCACCATTAGCGGCGTGAAAAGGCCAAGATTTTCCACACCAACGAGAGGACCACAAGAGCGCATTTAGGGCTCTTCCTCGCCTCGAATGTCATAAGCTGCACAAAGGAGTGTGCTTAGCAGGTAGTGGCAGTTGCTTTAAGTGTAGCGTGAAGGGCCACTATGCTAATGATTACCCAGGAATACGCCCGGGAAGACCGAACCAGCCAGGCCATGCCCAACCGCTAGGGCTATTCAATATCACCACCCAAATTACAAAAGAACGACAAGAACCACAAAGAAGAACGATAAAGAAGCAAGAAGAACGACTACAACAACAATAGAATCAATAAAGAAGAACCCCGCCACCTCAATCGACACAAAGTTAGAGCTTATGCTCTACAGGTAGAATCACAGTAACTACCAGGTGTATGGGAAAACTTCTCAACATACCTATTATACTTGTGTTCGAGTCACATTCCTTCATCAACGTGTTGATAAGGACAAGAACCCCGCCAAATTTCAACCGACAGGAAAATCACACTCAGCTTATGCTATATATAGGTAGAACTTAAGGTTCTATAATAACTCAACATAAACCCATGGGTGGAAACCCGATTTTTTCTGTTAACCAACCGGTGTATGGGAAAACTTCAACATACCTATTATACTTTTGTTCGACGAAAACAAAATTGCTTCACATTCCTTCATAAGAAAAGTCATAAGCACAATGTTGATATGTTAGACTTAAATCATAAAAAAAGCAAAATCGGAATGAGAATCTCAATCCATCACCCATCATGCAATGATAATTGAATTATGACATTAGAGTAATAGGCCACTATGTTTGCTCGAATAAAGAGTTGTATAAAATAGAAAAGATCACTTAATGTTCTATCTGTTAACCGAATAACTTGAACATAATACCTATGGGCGATGTAGATATAATCCTAGAATGGATTGGTTAGTCGAAACCATTCCACAATCCTGTAAGGAGTGGAAAATTTCGCTCCATTTTCCGGACAAGAAGTTTACGAGCTTTCATGGAATCAATACGGGTTAAGATCCCGATTATATCCGCTCTGGAGGCAAGAAGAATGATAAACAAGAAAAGAAGTCGGGCATTCCTTGTTTATTTGAATGGAGATGATAAAATAGAGATAAAAGTTGAGGATGTGGAAATTGTTCGAGAATTTCCGCATGTTTTTCCCAAAATTTACCGTGATTACCCCGCATGCGCAGCCAGAGTTACCATCGACCGGAACCGTGATCGCCCAAAGGTTCAAGCGCGCCCTATCGAATGGCTCCAAAGGAACTCAAGAACCGAAAATCCAAATTCAAGAGCTATCGACCTAGGTTTTATCGCACTCTAGCTGATCACCCGGGAGTCATTCGCCTTATTTGTCAAGAAGAAAGATGGTTCATCGAGAATGTGCATCGATTATCGGAACCGAATAAACTAACACTTAAGAACAAATATCCATTGCCAAGGATAGATGATTTGTTCGACCGCCACGGTGAGCAAGCGTATTCTCAAAGATCGACCTTAAGTCGAGTTATCACCAACTCAAAGTACGACCAGAAGATATATCTAAAACTGCATTCCGAACAAGATATTGCCACTATGAGTTTATAGTTGTGCCATTCGATTAAGAAATGCGCCACCAGATTCACGGATCTCATGAATAGAGTGTTCCATCCATACTTATACAAATTTTTCTTAGTCTTCATAGATGACATTCTCATCTATTTAAAGAATGAAGAAGAACATAAGGAACACTTAAGAACGGTGTTGCAAACCTCGAGATCCGAACACTTTTTGCCAAATTCAGAAATGTGATTTTGGCTTAAGGAAGTAATATTCCTCGACACATCAGGTCGATGTATGAATTAAAGTGGATCCGACAAAGGTAGAAGAAGATAAGGATGGAAATCGCCAAGAACCCAAAATGAAATCGAAGTTTTGGGATTAGCTGGTACTATCGAGATTCATCAAGAATTCTCAAAGATAGCAAGGCTAATGACACAGCCATCTCAAAAGGAATAAAATTCACGGATCACGAATGTGAGACGAGTTTCCAAAAGCTTAAAGAAAAGTTAACTAGTAAAGCGCCAAGATTAGCAGCCCGTAAGTTAGCACAAAGAGTATGTGGTCTATACCGATGCTTCTAAGAACGGACTAGGTTGTGTGTTAATGCAAGGAGGAAAAGTGATAACATATGCATCACGACAACTTAGACCACATGAATCAATTATCCAACTCATGACTGGAACTAGCGCAGAGTACATGCACTAAAGATATGGAGACACCACCCTATGGAGCGAGGCGTGAGATCTTTACGATCATAAGAGCTTGAAATACTTCTTCGAGCAAAGAGACTTAAACACGAGGCAAAGAAGATGGCTCGAATTAGCCAAGGATTACGACCGTGGTATAAATTATCACCGTGCAAGGCAAATATGGTAGCCGATGCCTCGAGTCGTAAGAATCAACCCAATTGGGATGCTCTTTACAAGAGAATAGAAACTCATCAAGAGTTTGAAAGAATGAAGATAGAAATGGTTGAACAACCGAGACGATCATGAGTCGATGCATACGCTCACATCGACGCCCCGACTTGAGAAAGAGGATAGTGGAAGAACAAAGGAATGATGGAAAATTGGAAAGGACAAAGGTCGAAATAAGAACTGTGGCTAAAAGATTTTAGAGAGTCACCGACAACGCCTTTATTGTTTGAGGAAAGATTGTGCATTCCAAACAATAACGAGCTACTTAAACGAAATCATGAGTGAAGCTCATGATACCCTTATACACCCACCCGCATAAAGACAAAGACGTATCAAGACTTACGAGAAAAGTATTGGTGGAAGGCATGAAACCAGACGTAGCCTCTTTTGTAGCTACCGCCTTGTTTGTCGTGAAGTGAAGGCATTGCACCAACGACCCTACGGAAAGTTACAGCCTTTGGATATACCCGAATGAAAATGGGATGATATAACAATGGATTTTGTTATGGGTTTGCCAAAATCAAAAAGGAACACTGCCATTTGGGTAGTAGTCGATCGACTCACCAAGTGTGCACATTTTCTGCCAATTCAAATCACTCATAGATCTGATAAGTTAGCCCAGTTATACGTGAAGGAAATTGTACGCCTACATGGAGTACCAAAATCTATCACATCTGATAGAGATCCCAAATTCACTTCAAGATTTTGAGTTAGCTTGCAAAAAGAATTGGGCACGAAGTTGCATTTTAGCACGCTTTTCATCCTCGTAATCGATGGACAATCGGAAAGGACGATTCAAACACTTGAAGATATGCCGAGAAAAGTAGTATCGATCGAGGTGCAAATTGGGAATATGTTTTACCACTCATCGAGTTTGCTTACAATAATAGTTATCGCTACTATCGAAATGGCCCCATACGAAGCATTATATGGAAAGAAATGTCGATCACCGCTTTATTGGGATGAAGAGAGAGAGAAGAATTTTAGGCCCGACACAAATGAGTGAGATGATTGAAATTGTTCGCCAAATTAGTAAAGAATAAAAGAAGCTCAAGATATACAAAAGTCTTACCGATACGCGTAGATCCGAGCTACATTTTGAATGTGGAGACAAAGTTTTTCTTAAAGTCTCTCCATCGAAAGAAATTATAAGATTTGGGGGTAAAAGGCAAATTAAGACCACGTTTTATAGGACCTTATGAGATTCTAGAAAGAATAGGCCCAGTAGCCTATAGATTGGCTCTTCCGCCAAGTTTGGGAAATGTACAAAATGTTTTTCACGTGTCACAATTAAGAAAGTACGTGTATGACCCAAAACACGTGATCTATCATGACGACGTGATCCTCAACCCAGACATGAGTTATGAAGAAGAACCTACGGCTATTTTAGATCGCAAGGTTCAACAAATATGAACAAGTCCATATCCCCAGTGAAAGTGCTATGGAGACATCATGGATGTTAAGAGGTCACGTGGGAGCTGAGGATACCAAGAAGGAACGATACCCCAGACTTTTCTAAGGTATGCAAATTTCGGGACAAAATTTCTTTTAAGGGGGGTAGAATGTAATATCCCAAGTTTTAAAGCTTAATTGCGATAATAAAAATCATAAATTGTGGTTTCGCCTCGATAATTAAAATAGTAATTTATCAAGATTGATTTCGATTATTTATGATACGTAAGATTCAGATATCATATTCACTAATGATTAGTGAATTAAGGAATATAATTTATATTATTCATTCGAAAGTATTATTCTAACGCCGATTAAATATCGATAGTTAGTCTTATGATATTTTTTAGTATTAAGCTTAGAATTAAATTTCTTTATTAAAGAAATGAATGAATAAAGTGAATTTCACTTTATTATGAACATTTTAGAGATGATTCGATTATTAACGTTGAGACGCTTTCAACATCAACGCTAGAGACGATTCAAAACTAGGTCAAACGATTGAGGAATTATATTAATTAAATTCCTATGATAATTTTATGTAATAAGAGCATTATTTATCATTAAAATAATGCTAGATAATTAAGGAATAAAGATTGGATAAGTGAGCCTATTTTCGAAAACCCTAATTTCGAAAATTAGGGTTTGTAACATAGAATTGTTCTAAATATTTTTCTATGATTTAATTTATCATCTAGGACTTATAAAATGTTACATATCTATATATTAGCTATTTATTACAAGAGAATAAAATGTGTAGCCTATTATTGCTATAAGTTTCAAAAATATGAATATATAGTGTGAAATGAATTAAATTGCTACCAAGTTGATGATGTATTGTAATTATTATGTTAATAAGATATTTTTAATGATAAGATGAGGCGTTTTAACATGTTGTGCTAGTGGGATTAATCTTATCCCTAAAAGTACCGAAAATTATGTAATAAATGAGGAAGAAAATTATGAAAATTCAAAGCTATGATGTGAGAGTGATGTGCATGATAGTGATGCCTAAATTTCAGATCTTAGTGTAAGGAATTAAATATCATCTCCTATACTATGAGGGTCGAAAATAACGAGGTATGAAAGTTGTTCATGTTGAAAATTCAAAGTGTATAAAGTTCGACTTTTCAAAATCGATATTTTCCTAAAGATTAATCTTGGATTATGCTTGATAATGACATATATGATACATGAAATATAGTATAAGACAAAGTGAATTCACCTCTATAATTCTATACCTAGCCGATACATATATGTATGTTTTAAGTGATGATTTTCTTAATTCTTTGATAAATATGAGAATAAAATGGATATGTATTGATTATAAGATAAGATGATGTATCAAGCATTTAAAAAATATAATTTTTGTCCTACATTACTAATAGGGCCGAAACATATGTAATATGTGTTCAAGTGTTGAAATTTCTTTATTTCATGATAATGATAGCTGATTTTGGAATTTATCATATAATTAATTCTTATATGATATAATATGATGTTTAATGAGGTGAATTATTAAAAACACAAGTGTCATGCATTTTATTCTATAATGGTCGAAACACATATGAAATAATAGAAATTATTTTACAACTTGTTGAAAGTGACACACATGTGTATTAATTATGTGATAAGTTGTAATATTACAAGTGTTAGGTGGTCAAATTAGTTTTGTCTCTAGTATGGCTCATATGACCGAAATGATAGGATTTGTGCAAAGAATTTCTATGATTTTATGTGACTTATTTTTGAAATTTGGAGCAACAAGTGGACACTAGCTTTAGTAAGTGTTAAGGCATGACATAAGAGAGTATCATGTGATTAAATAATTTTGTCTCTAGCATGGTCAAGTGACCGAAAATTATAATGGCAAATTAGAAAATATTTGTAATTAGGTTAGATATTTTTGTACAAGTGGAAGGCTTATCCTTTATTATGTGATAGATTTCATTTTACTCTCAATATTTTGGCCTCCTTAGAACCGAGAGAGTGAGAGAAAAAAAAGAAAGAGGGTTTTCTCAAATTCTTTCTCAAATCTTTAACATAAAACGTTTGCCGTTGAAAATCGACATCGATTAAAAGGTTAGCAATCGTTCAAGCTTCGTATACATGCTTAAATTTTCGAAATCCATCCATTAGATCTTAAGTTATGCACTTATGTCATTTATGTTCAAAAATTCGAAAGTTATGATATAATGTTTGGTTGTTTATTAAAAATATTTATATGGTGTATATGAGCTTATATTATGAATTTAGTACAAAGTTAAGCATGTATGAAAATTTTGTGTGATGACCGATTGTTCATGAAGATCATATGTTGTTGAGAATGATTTTTAATTGTTGATTTGAGCATGGAATAATGATCTATGGTAGAAAATAAGCTTATATGATTTAATGTAAAATTTTTGGAAAACTTTAGCTTATACTTTTAAAATTATCGAAAATTATTGGTGAATATTATATTGATGTATGTTTGATATTTGAATAATATTATAGCATATAAGTGATGTAGATTCATAATAATGTGTTGTATGAATTTATTAGAATTTTAGAAAAATTATTGGACCTAAGTCAAGTTTCGAAAATTTAGGGTTTCTAATGTATGTTGATGTATGAATGGTGTTTGATGAAAATTATATTATAGTAATGATATATGGTGTTGATTATGTATTGTGTGATTTAATTGGAATTTTTGAAAAATGTTGGATATGTTTTACAAAAAGGACCGAAAACTATAGTGTAAAATTAAGTGATGTACAATTTTTCTATGATCAATATTATTATATATTATTGATCCTATGTTAATATAGTATGTTATATGAATTTATAAGAATTTTTGGAAAAGTTTTATGAATTATATCCAAAAGGACCGAAACCTATGTATTAGGTTTTAAAAGTTTTAAAATTATTTTATCATGTATAATCATATATTATGTTTCAAAAATATGTTTTAGACATACTAGGAATTTATTTGATTTTTAAAATAAGGTATACTATGTTTATGTCGAAACGTTACGTTAAGTAACGTATGTTGTAAAAATGATATGTATTGTACCAGTTAGGTCATACTTAGGAAATAAATCGAGTATGATTGTTGATTAACGTGAAAAAAATCGAGAGGTATGAGATTGTGTTTAGAAATCGATTTATATGAAAATTTATGAACATATATGTGAATATTCGAAATTATATATTATTAAAAGTCAAAATTGTTGACTTTGGTCAAAACGTATGAAATACGTTAGTAGGTGAACAATGTTATGTCAGACGCCTAAAAGAAATATGATTTACGCTGAATAAATACATTAAGACGTGTACAACGATAAGAGACGATTTCATAATTGAAATCATTTTATCGAAATACGTTAAGTATAAGTTCGATGTTCGACCTAAATGATTAGTGTAAAGCCATAAATCATATTTCATCTCTATCAAGTACTAAAAGTTATAAGTTAAAATGTTCATGAAAAGACGCACTAAGTTAGTTAAGAAATGTGAAGTATTATTTTAGAAGGTTATCAAAGCTTATTAGACTTCGACATTCTCGAAAAACACGACCGACGCATTTAAATTAGTTTCACGTAAGCTGGGACGATTTCGATCGTTGACGCAAGGAAAGTCCGTTAAAGAAGATATGTACCAAGTGGGCTTTACTATACTCAAAAATGATAAAATGCTTATGAAATGTTTTATTTATGATGTTTTCTTTCAAGAAATGATGATGAAATGTTTTATTTAATTACCTGCCCAAATGTTTATGTTTTTATGTATGTATCATATCCATGAATGTTGATGAATGTTGTTGGTTCGCTACCAACTTATGAATGAAAATCGAATTCGGATCCTATGCCGGATGATCAATTCCTGGCTAGGGTTAACGTGTACACATAATGGTGATTGTGTGCTGAAAGGACAATTCTCAGCCGGTCACAGCGACGTAGAAGGAGGCCTACTTCTACAGCGTTAATGATAATGTTATGAGGAATGTAACGGATATGGATCATACATACAAAGAAAATATGTCTGGCCAGACAATGTTTATGAACTGATGAAAATGTTTTAGTAAGCACAAGGCCTTTCAAATAAAACCTTTGTGTCTTACCATGATGGGGCAGTGTAATTTAAAGTTGATAAAATGTTTTGGCATGAGTCCACCGAGTGCATTCTTGTACTCACCGCATGTTTGTTTTATACGTGCATGTCGAAATAAGACGGATGGAGAGGTGTTGAGCAATGGAACCTTTGTCGCCGATATGTTAGAACCTCGACTACATATCGTCATATGTGTATTCACATGTTTTCCACCGCAAATGAATATTAAGTTATGTTTTGATGTTGACTTTTAAATACCTTCAGATCAGTTGAACTCCTTTTGTTAAGGATCTGATGGTCTAGTCTCACATGTAAATTATGTGTGCTTATCTCTAATGGTTTGAAGTTCTAAAGTTTTCTCTAATTATGTCTCACAAGTCTATGATTAATTGTCTCTTATGTTCCTTATTTACTATTCCAAGTAACAGTCCCTGCTAATCCGTCCTTTGGACTAGTGGGCTGTTACAAGTAGATCATTCTTTTCAAAATTTAGCTTATAACCAAATTTAACTACATACGCTGTATTATTGCTTCTTTTTTCAGATTAGCAAAGGTTATCCCAAAGTAAAATATGTTTGCTCCATCTAAATTTTGAAAATCAGGCAAATATTTGTAGCGCCTCATCTTCACTACTAGCTTCATAATCCTCACCATCATCCCACCAGATTACTTATGCAACTCATAGAATGAACATACACATTCTCTTGCAGATTATGTTTGGTAGGATTTCCTTTCTTTTCACCATCAGCCTCCACCATTCCTCCATCTCATCTATCACTTTCTCCACATCTTCATTACCGTTTATGATCAATCCTTCTGTACTAGCCTCATAATCCTCACCATCATCCCCACCAGATTCACTTACGTCCCATAGACCAATGCACATTCTCTTACAAATTACATCGTGTAGGAATTTCACTTATTTCTCCAACATCGGTCTACAATTTTCCTCTCATATCTACCCTTTCATCTACCTCTTCATTACCTTCTAAGTTCGCTTATTCTCAAAGATCCATTATCTCGTTGGTAGTATACATGGAGTAAAATCAAGTAATGGATAACCATCATCATCAACAAACAACCCAATTTGACCTCAATCGAGTAACTCAATATATCGTAATGTTTTCACAGACTCCTCATCCTTAATTTGGTACAAACCGTCGTGAATTATTTTGTCAAGGTCATGAACATATACAATTTTTGGATTTGGAAACCCTAACACGTAGAAATGGTTCTTAATATGATCAAAACTCATATTGTTCATCAGATCAATCAAGATATCCATATCTCAACCATTATAAACCCAAATTTCATCTTTCGTCCAACTACCATGAAGATTAAAGCAAAACTCTCTATTTTTCGGCATGCTGTGACAAATAGATAACAAAAATACAAAAAATCATGTTTTTATTTTCAAAAAAATCGAACACCACACATAGAACAGCTACTTTGAATATTGTTGTTACTAACCTTTCGCTTTCGCTATTGCTTCCATCTTCACTCATCGCATGCCAAGTCGAAATGACCGCAGTGCTGGGTCGAGAAGTTTTCGCTTGTAAAGCCTTTCGAGTGAATGAAGGGATGCTCCCGCTAGTTTTAGATGTATGATTCCCAAAAATAAAATAAACTCGTTTATAAACAATCCTCATTTTTATATAAGGGTGTATTTATTTTATAAAAATATCTCTCCAATCCCCATTTTGATATAGAAGGAATTTAATATATTCTAATATATTATATGAGTAAAAAAAGAAAAGAATTGAAAATTTATTAATAGTGTTAGAAGGTCCGTTAGTAAACAAGGTAATTTGCACAAATTTTAAATACATTAAGGATACAATTGCACTAGCCATAACGTTATGAGTGTATTTGCTTTTTGCTAAAACGTTTAAGAACTTCTATACTAAAAATTATCTATAATGTTCAATCTCCATCGTCCTCCTACACCTAAATATTAAAAGAAGAAGAAGAAGAAATAATATATAATATATATAGAATTTTATTATATTCACTTTTTTAGATCTGTACAAACCTCTTCTTTACAAATGAGGAATCCTATGTTTATCAACAATTTAATCGAACTCAATTTTTTAATAAATAAAATACTCTTCGCATCCATAAGTAATACAACCTACAAACCAACTTAATTTATATTTTTTTATAGTTTATCAATAACTCAATCCATCCCAAAATAGTTTCTTTTTATTATTACATTATTTAATGAACACGTGTTATCTATATTCAAATTATATTATAGTTAAAATTGTAAAAAACATAAAAATTATTTATAACATTTTAAATATGTAATATAATAAAATTAGAAAGTTCACACACTTAACTTAAAAATTCAATAACAAAATAAAAATGACAAGATTTGGTATTGCAAATTTAAAATAAATAAACCAACCAATAAATCTATATATATGTGAAATATTAAATTGCAATTACAAAAGGAGAAAAAGAGAGCTTTAGTTTGTGCTAAAACATTAAAATATGAATATATCGTATATTATAATTATAACTTTATTCGAAATTCATGTGAATGTATAATCACATCTATATTTTAGCACAAACTAAAATATTAAAATATGAATATATCGTATATTATAATTATAACTTTATTCAAATTCATGTAATGTATAATCACATCTATATTCGAAAAAGAGAGCTTTAGTTTGTGCTAAAACATTAAAACAATTATAATTATTCGAAATTCATATGAATATAATAGATGTGACTAAAACATTATATATTTTTAACTATTCTATATATTTCACATGAATATAATAGATGTGATTATACATTCACATGAATTTTAATACCACAACATGCCAAAATATATCATATTTCACAACGTATATGAATTAAATTAGAAAAATAAGAAACAAACAAAAAAATGCATTAGTCGGCATTGGTCATCCGTAGGGTTAGTCGTCGTGGTGGTGGCCGAATCGATAGGGTTTGCCATTGTGGTCTCACGAAATAAGAGGAGAGGTTAGTCATGAGATGTAGACAGGAGAAAGGAGTTTTCAAAATGATAAGGTGTGTGTGAGAGAAGGGTTAGCCGATACTATTAAATATTGCAAAGATTATAAATTTCAAAGGGTCAAAAAAAGAGTTCATTCAAAATTGAAAATACTAAATAAAAATATGCCAGTGTGTGTAAGTTTGCATCTCATTGATTAATACATAAGGTTAATTTTGTATATTTAGTTAAAAAAATAGATAAGTAAATAATGTTGGTAAAATGAATATTATGTTTAGGATAGTGGAATATTAAATTTCTCCTCCAGAGGAAAAATTCATATCTTTGGGAATAATTTATCTTAATTGTGTATTTTGATTAGATACCAAAATTTCGATGATTTCCATGATGTCAGAACTAGTGTCGCTGACTTATTTCGAGTTGGGCATTTTGTTATAGGTTTCAAGAGTATAACTACCACTGACAACCCAAAACTAAAGGAGTTCGAGAAGATCAAAGTAGACTTACTAATAGTGAGTATCAGACTGTGACAACCGATAAGCTCACCAAGGATCGCGATCAAGATTGAAGCCCGATGTAGACCAACCGATGTTTGAAGACAAAAGTATAGTGATGCCGAAAACAAGAGCTACTAGAGTAAAGTCAAGACCAAGACTTATGCTCAAGATCGAAACCAAGATCAAGACCGAGACTCATTGTCAAGAGATAAAGGAGTCATGATATGACTAAATGTCATACCAGAATCGATCGCCATGTCGAGGAGTCAAAGCTGACTACCAAGAGTCAAAGCTGACGTCTGGAAGTCAAAGCTATTGAGTAAAGCTGCTGATAAGTAATCAATATTGACGATACTGAGTCAAAGCTGACTAATGAAAGGTCAAAGTTAACTATATCTACGTCAAACTGAAAGCATCTAATTGACTCAGGTTACCAAGCTTACAAAAGATGAGAGTTCAGCCTGCTGATGAAAGATGAAGCAATCTCGACTGATCCAACCTGAAGTCAACGCACTGATAAAACACGGAGTCAACTCAACTGAAGAAACATGGAAGAAATTAAGCATTGAGTGTTTGACTTGCCATATGTGGTAGCGTATCTGCAGAATATCCTGACATGCTATAAGACATTTTCAGAGTTGCAGAGCTACAATGTATGATGATGCAGACCCTGACAGTTACGTACGTGGATTCTCAACGTTAAGAATTCAAATGACAAATAGAATGATGTGATTGATGCAATGACACTATTCATCTTCTTCTCTATAAATATATTCAGAGTCCAACATTTGAAGATTACCGAAACGCTAATCAATCAAATACTTTAAGCATTCAAAGCTAAAGATCAAGCTCAAGAACATTCAAACAACGATTTCGAAGAATGAAGTTCACAGTGCTATCAATAAATCTCAAGAGCACACATATACTTATCAACTCGAGATTTCAGTATAAACTTCCTTAAGTATGAGATATCCATCTTGTTTATATTTAGCCTAGACATACTGAGTTTGACAATTATGTCGACTCAGAACCTTAGTTCAAAACCCCTCTACAAAATCTCAAAAAATTGTGCAGAAGTTTGGGCAAGTAAGCAACGAAGTATCAGTTGCTGAAAGTTTGGTTATCTAGCACCCGTAAGTTAGAGGTTAGGTCGACTCACCGTAAGCAATCAAAGTTTTCCTAGCACTCGGAAGCATATGAGGAACGCCAAGTAAGCCGAGATACCGTAAGATGAACTCATCAATTTATAGGTTTACTCTTATAACTACAAACAAGACCCAATCCAAGTTAGTGGATTGACTGAGAAATCAGTTCGTGGACGTAGGAGCTGATATCTCTGAACCACGTAAAACTCAACGTGTTATTTACTTTCAGTATCGTTATTTATATTCCATGTTATTGAACTGTCACCACTAGCACACAACAGCAGAACATAGTTTTAAAACTCTCTCTCAGTATCAGTTTGATGCTGAAGAGATATAATTAAAAACTACCTAAGCAATATTTGGCTAAGTGTTTCGAATCAATTTAAGGTTTTCAGGAAGGCAAATACATTAACCACCACATTCAGATGTACATCGCTTATCGTCCAATCGACCACCTATCTTAGCGCAAGTAGGTTTGCTAACTGATATCACTTAAGACGACTTCCTTATCTCGAATCGATCAACAATACCGCCAACAAGATCGAACGCCGATAATCACCGACCAACCATCGATCAAGAGTCACCGCCTATGTAAAGAAAAGTTTTAAATTTACCTAACCGGTGTGTTTCCTCCCAACACCAAGACGCACTCAGCGTGATCCATCACCCTCAGAAGTTTGCAACTAGTTACCCCTATATATGCATAAAACAATTCGACTTTGCACTCATTTCAAGCAATTTGATGCATTAGAGTAATTAAATTATGAATAATTACAGCTTGTATCTCTAATTTTGACGAGATTTTAAAAATGTCATCAACTTTAGTTAATACATTAAAATATCATAAATATCGACGATATTTAAAATTTCATAACTTTAGTTAATACATTAAATATCCCAAACTTTAACGATATTTTGAAAATGTCATGATTCTGTAGTTTTCGACGACGGAACGTTGAAATCATTCGAGCTTATAATCCATACGGATTTTAACGCCGATTCATTCAATTATAACCCACATGATAATCCAACAGATCGACATAGAATTCGTTATTAGAAACTCGAAATTGAGATATTTTTAAAACATCAGCAAAATTGAGAACATTTAATGTATTGACTAAAGTTGAGCATATTTTTCAAATTTGTGAAAGTTGAGAATATTCTGATGCATTAATTAAAATTGAGGATATTTTAGAATATCATCAAAATTGGGAATAAACTATAATTATTCCATGAAATAATCTCAGTCACTAGACTTCTCATAAACCTCCAAATGTGTAATGATAATTAATCTTGTAAAAAATGTATAAATTCGTTTACCACAGTACAATAATCAATTTAGAATTAAAGTAGATCAAGAATACGACGTTAATAACTCCACCTGTTGAATATTTTATGCAGTATTTTCACATGAATAAAAAAGTAGCTAGTGGCAAACACTGCCTAACTTAAGTCTAGGATATCATTCAACACGTGTAACGGCTTTCATCACCCAGCCTTTCACAGTAACAGGCGATGCGATTTCACCGCGCACCATCAATTGATTCCACTTAGTAGCCAATCTCACTGTAGATTTACAGTCTCGGAATCAGTCTGTAGAGCACGAAGTTCAATTTGCTAAGTTGGATGCTGATTGCATGAGAATAATCCACTGAATACCAAGTGTGAAGTTGACCGAATCATGGCCTCGATTTTGGCAAGTGGAACGGTGTCGTTGCTCTGAGAGTGCTGGAAGAGGACTCTGCATCCGACAGTGATCCGATTGACGCGGTGTTGTTCGTCGGGATCAGCTTAGTGTTGGGGATAGCGTGTAGGCACGCCTCAGAGGCACGCGCGTGCCCTACACTATCGCTTTGCTCGTTCTCGGATTGGCCTTGGCGCCTTAGGTTTGTTACTGCGTGTATGTGCGATCTCCGTTTTATATTATTGTTTATTTTTCAGCTGCTACTTCTAAATTGAACTCTACGCGGCGCGTTATGTTTGTTAACGCGTCTGTATGTGTGTGTGTTTGTGTCTCTGTGTGTCTGTGTTACTTCATCTTTTATTTTCAATTTCTACTTAACCGAAGTCTGCAACAGATTTTTATTTGCATGAATTGAGTTGTAATGATTAATCTTCCGGTGTTTGTGTTGTTATGCAATTGTGATATTAGTATGCCTTTTGTTTATCTTCTTTACATACGCATGCGATTTTGTGTCATCTGTTTCTCATAGAAAGGCACATTAGAGATGAAAACTAAGTAAATAATTTGTTCTTTAGGTCTTCGATTCTTGAGCATGGAGAGTTAGAAGAGTAAGATTGGTACTTCAGTAATAACTAGAATTAAGATCTATAAGAAGATACTCCATGCAACTGATGTATGGGCCCTTCCATGGTTACGAGCAACTCAGTAATTTTCTTTGTGAATTTATTCTCATGCCTTTGGAGTGGGAATAATCTTCATGGGAATTCTATGCACATTGTACTTGTTGTTATCTTGCCTACTATTTGAAGGAGTCTGACTTGGTTTTGAGATATGAATATATGATGGATACATATGCATAAGAGATTGGGTAGTCAATCAGTGTTTATTAGGATCAGCTGTCGCATCTCATGATTTAGGGACAAATTGTTTAAACATAATTTTGGTGCAACAACAATACAATATTAGCCAAATAAAGATCTTGAATTAATTCAGTTTCAGAAATCCAGCTACACTGTAAGTAAAAATTTCAAGCACATTCACACTTGACACCATAAATGATTGAAGACAGAATCCGTGTATACTTTGGTTGGCTGCTTGTGTTTGACAGACTGTGAACCTTATAACTGCACAAGCACTACAACGGAAGCGAGAAGATGGAAAAGTTTGGCCCTTTTCATTTCATTCATTTTATCCACCATCAGATCTTCCTCTTTGTTGTAGCAGCCTTTCAAAATATAGGGAAGACATGGATAAAATACATTCCTGACATTCCTGATCTCTAATTTCTTAGAAAATTCAAAAAGTGTTATGGCCTCACCTTAAAGTTGTCTGATTTTCTTGATATGATAATCACATTTGTTGTTATATTTCAATGATGGACTGCTCATATTCATATACTTGCCCCAACCATAATGTTAGTTCTTTCAGTAAAATATTGTATAAGCTTTATCTTAAAAACAAGTACATCTTTTGGCAAGCATCAATAATCATATATATATATATATGTGTGTGTGTGTGTGTGTGTGTGTGTATAATAAGCTTTTTACTCGCAATGTGCCTAAATCGGGACTAAACTCTCAGGTGGCAGTTACCTCCAAGCTGCCATCCTAATTACAGCCAGCGGTACCTTCACCTAAGTTTTTTATTTTATTCCTTTTCTTTTGTACAAGAACTGATTCTGGAAGCAACTAACCTTTTGATTTATGTCTATTTGCAATTATTATACTATATTCTTTAACTCTCGTGCTTGAGAGGTGATTTTATGTGAGTGAATTATGGTTCACTAAAAGCTTATATTGTAATGAACTAAAGATAGTCCATCAAGGATAGGAAAAGCCAGGTTTTTAATTATATGCATCTGTTTACAGAATATGGAACTCATCATCGGTTGGGAAAGATTGGCGACGGATCCGACTTTGTGTTAATATTCTCCAATTACCATTGAAGTCCCTACAAATGGCTGCACCAAAAGAAAAGATATTTCTTGCAGTTTTTGGTAAAACACATTTTATGAATATTATAATCTGTCAGCCATTTATGAAAGGTATCCTGTCACTCCTTGTGTAGGGGCTAATATTGATCCTGATCTTCTCTTGGCTGTGTTCCTTCCCGCACTTCTCTTTGAGAGTTCATTTTCAATGGAAGTGCACCAGATAAAGGTCTGCAGAAATTCTCCGTTATTTTCTATCTTTGTGTTTGGTTAATAAATTTAACAATATAGTACTTGTCTGATCCTGATACATGCTCCGCCTTTTCTTTTTTCTTTTTTTAATTATTATTACTATACATATATCTGGATGCTTTGATGTGCCAAAGCATAATAAAGCTGTAAGTGCTTGCTACAATAGGTGGTGATTTAATAGAGTTGGCATTGTATATGGGTAAACTTATCGTGTTCCTTATACTCATATGCATAAACAATCCTTATCATCTCCTCTTGACATATGATTTTCATTAGATTATGTAAATATTACTAATAGTAATTCATATCTAATGGTGCTCTAGAAGGTCATCATGAGATATCCCACATTAGAATGATATATTACTGTTGAAGAATTTAATTTGATGTTAAATGGATAAGCTTTAAGATATCAGAGCCAAACCCAATGAGATGACCTCTTGCCACCATCTATTTATCGAAGATTCTCGGAGCAAAGCTTTAACACAAAGTAACCCGCTTGCACATGTGAGGGCTTGATGATAAGAATAATTTAAATGTTACAATGATACCCTCTCTATCATATTTGGTCACATGAAAAGAATCGGCCAGATAAATGAAGGACACGCCATACCAGAAAGAAGAATTAAGAAGGGCTTCAGAAACCAGCTTTGAGGGTGTCAAGAAGTTGAAAGCCACATGCTAAGCCTGCACTTATCAATGTCACTTTGAGTGGATATGTAGGCTTGTCACCCTTTCTCAAGTCTCCTTCTGCAATTATGATGCACTATAGGTCTCCCACAGCTCACCCTATACACGACATGGACTGGGCAAGGGATTGCTTCAGTATCACTCATGCTAAGAGGTCATATTCCACATGCTAAGCTTCAGTAATGCAGGACTCAAATAGGATCATAACAGTGGTGGAGTTGTAGATAACATGTTCTGGGTGTTGGATTATCAGGAGAGGGAGGTGGGGTGAGGGGTTTGCTGACTTATGGAGCAGGGGCTCGTGGATTGGGCTGCTTGGTGGGCAAGGGATTGTTAGGAGAAGAATTAAGCAGCAAACGGGCCAGAGAACCAAGTTTTTGCTTTCTTTTAATAAGGAGTGTTTCCAGTCTTGTTGTAACAGGGTATGTAGGGTTTAATGGATTTTATCCATAAACATGCAAGAGCCTACTAGCAATCATATAAGGTCTAGTTACATAAGATGAACTAGTTGACACAACATTTAAAATAAAAGAGGCTTTTTGTTTCCACTTGAGATGTGAATTTGAGTCAAATTTAGCATATTGTTAGGCTTATATTTATTTCGCCATAATTCCGAAGTTTCTTTTGAAGTTTTATCCAAATAGATACAGATCCATATCACCTATTATATATCTCAGACCTAATCTACAAATCCTTCTCCTTGAGTTGTTTTGTACTAAAATTCCTTTTCCAGAGTTAATGTTTTACCATTTGGATGAGTTACTACATTTTCTCGTGTTCTTGTTTTCCACTTCTAACCTTCCTTGTGCTGCCCCTATCTTTTCTGCATTTTGTTTTAACTATTTTCATTTTCTGGTTGTAATTCAATATCATTTAATATTATGAGTGTTTTTATGACTAGAATCTTAGAATAAATGTACTTTCGTTTGTTTTTCCCACTCAATACAGAGGTGTATGATGCAAATGTTTCTACTTGCTGTTCCCGGAGTGCTCATTTCAACCTTTTGTCTTGGAGCTGCTCTAAAGGTTTGAAGATTCTGTTTATTTGATAGTAACGTGTCATCTTAACTATTCTGAATATTAAGAATCTGCAGCTTATGCTCCCGTGATAACTGGAGCTGGAAAACATCATTACTGCTTGGTGGTCTCCTCAGTGCTACTGATCCTGTGGCTGTTGTAGCCTCCTGAAAGAGCTGGGTGCTAGCAAAAATTGAGTACAATAATTGAAGGAGAGTCTTTGATGAATGACGGTACGGTCATCAATAAATTCTTTAGCAATAATGGACTCTTATGATGTCAAAAGATATGTATTTTTAGATGTTCTGACATTTTTAGTGGTTAACATATAATAAATAGCAGTAATTTGTTTTCCTCTTATAAGTTTACTTATATGGGTATTTGATTTCAGGACAGCAATCGTTGTCTATCAATTGTTTTATCGGATGGTTCTTGGCTGGAATTTTAACTGGGGTGGCTTAGTCAAATTTTTGTCACAAGTCTCTCTTGGAGCGACGTCCATGTACTTTAAGTAGACATTAATACTCAATGTATATTGCTTAATTGCTTTATGTCATCTGACAGTGTGGCTATGGGTCTGGCTTTTGGAATAACATCTGTCTTGTGGCTGGGATTTATATTCAATGACACTGTTATTGAAATTTCTCTCACACTTGCTGTGAGCTACCTAGCATTTTTCACTGTACGCACTTTGCTAAGCCTCTGTGTTATACTGTTATTATTACGAGACACTTTGTTGTTGATCTGGGTGTATTATGTTGCAGGCAGGTTCTTTTCTCTTGCTCTTATAGATAAATTGTTAGTGTAACATGCTCAAAGCTTTTCCTATTTTGTATATTGTGAGACTACTAATTGATTTTACACAATTCAAGTCATGTGTTCTTAAATCTGGACTAGTGATGTACTGCTAACTGAAACTGGTCACATTCTACTGCTTTGCATAAAGATCCTTCAGCTGTCCCTGAAGACAGTCATGTATTAACCACTTGGTAATGTAATTTTTAAAGTCATTTAAGCCCAAGGGAGTACAACCAGTTCAGACCACATATGATTTTTGTTGTATGGTGATCCCATAACGCATCAATATATATATATATATATATATATATATAGGGGGTGGATCAACTTGAGAACCACATCGTTGAAGATTTTATAAAACTTTCTAACAGACAACAAAATAATTTTAGAAATGCATAAGACGTCGCTGCGCATCATCTCCAACGCCTTATGAGATGATCGCAAAGATCATTTGATCCACATATATAATGGAGTCAACGAGAATATACGAAAACTTTCTAAAATTATTTTGTTGTGCAACAATTTTAAAATTTTTTTGTGCAACAATTTTAGAAAGTTTCGCCAGCACAACTTTATACCGCTTTGTGCATTATCTTCAACGCCTTATGCATGGTTCTCAAGTTCTCAAAAAGATGAGTTCTCACTGATCCAACCCCTATATATATATAGGAGTGGATCAATGAGAACCATATCTTTTATGAACTCGCGAACCATGCATAAGACGGTAAAGATGATGCATGAACGGTATAAAGTTGTGCACAATGAAAACTTTCTAAAATTATTTTGTTGTGAAACATTTTAGAATATTTTCGTTGAGCTTTATAGATTTTGTACATCGACTTTATATGCTTGTGTATAGTTCTCAAGTTCTAAAAAGATGAGTTTTCACCGATCCAACCCCTATATATATATATATATCACACTATTGTATCGTTAATTTATCCTGTCAATTCTATTTTCCTTTGATCCAAAACTAGTTTTATGATATTTACATATGCATCTTTTTCCTTTATCTTGTTTATATCATATTCATATTAGTGTAACCAGATTCTGCAAAACATGATTGTTTTCCAAACTAGTGATAGAGAGAAATCTCATAAAGTCTGAGTAACATTAGATAAATCATAACACTTTTGGATTTTGAGTTGCAATTGCGACTGGAGGACTGAAGCATGAGATTTAGATATTATCATGTGAAACCCGAACATTTGTTAATTCTAATGTTAAAATGTTACAAAGGGACAAGGACTCTTGAACAAAGAACAAAAATCTGAAATGGTTGATTGGTTTGAGTAATTTGATATGTGTTATCATATATCTCTATAAAAAATCAAACACATTATATATATCCCCTTAATAAGTGCACCTTTTCACTGGGAATTTTATCAATTTTGTGATCATTAAATAATCATATGTTCACTTCTTTTCTATCATTGCTCATCATGCGATCGTAAATGAATGAAATACTGTTGACAGGCTCAAGAAGGATTTGAAATTTCTGGAGTTTTGGCTGTCATGACTTTGGGAATGTACGTTTGTTAATTTCCATAAATCGATCATACTACTTGCATAAACAGTTGTGTTAAAGTGACATGTGTGGACAGGTTCTACTCTGCTGTGGCTCGCACCGCCTTTAAGGGGGAAAGCCAGCAAAGTTTACATCATTTTTGGTATTCTCTGCTCAATACTCTGCTCAATAACTCTAATTACATGTTTTTCCATGTCTGCCTTTTTTTTGGGCTTAGCAAATATTCTAAGAACTGTTAATGTGATATAGCAGTCTGGATGTAGTACTAAGTATGTCAGCCACCAAAAGTTTTTATACAAATAACTGGTGTAACATTTTTCCTTCAGTCTTCTCTCTGTCAGAAACAAGAATTTCCAAAATTTTGCAAAGCTAGCAAGAAGCTTGAGATAAGCATTAAATCACATATATGCTGTTTTGTTTATTTTCTAAAATCTAACTTATTAATGAATAAAAATAAAAGCAAGTGATCAACTGTTGAATAAGGTTGCCAACTTGCCATCTCAAAGGTCATTCAGTTTAACTAGTTTCTTATTTTACTTTTGTCTTGATGAGTCAGGCTGTGCTCATTACTTCATAGTTCTTAGATTTATAAGTTTGAATTACAAATATAATGGCTCCTGCTGGATTTTTTTTCATTGAAAGTCAAATATTACATATTCGTGATGTATTTGGATATTATTTAAATAGAGCAGTTAGTAACTATCTTTTAAGTGGTAAGTGCTGCATTTTTCTGAATTTCTAGAAGTGGAGGACAACAAATTTTGATATTCTTATAGCCATATAACTTGTGCTGAGACTGAGTTAGACTGTTCATAGTTTTCTAACTGCAGCAGTTTCTATGGTAACTAACACTAAAAGTTCTGCATCAAAGACATATAGGAGCTAACCTGAAAAAGAAATTATCTTAGATTTACTTTAATGGTGATTAGCATGTGTGTCCTCCAACACAGTATTCCACTGAAAGGAGAGATGGTGAGACTTCAATCATCACGATCCTTGTTTTGACTACTAAAAGTGTCGGAGGTTTTTTTACCTTGGGATGGATACAGTCAAGCTGATATTGATTTTTCAAGCTTTTATGAGAGCTTCTTGTGGTAGTCCTTCCAAACAATATTACTGGTGGATGTTTCTAAAATCATGTCTGGTATATTTAGCATTGGTAATAATCAGCAGGTCAAATCATTTGAATAAGTTCTTTCTGAAAATCTGATTGGTTTTGCCAAACATATTCAAAATATAATTGAAATTCTTCTAATTCAACTCTGAGTGTGTACGTGCATGATTTTATAGTAAAATTTTCTAGTTCTCTGTTTTCAAATTTAATCATTAAACACTTGTCTGGAAAGTGGCCAGAAAAGAGGCATTTGTAACAAAATACGGATCATATTTAGAAACTTGTAAAGTTAGGAGTAATACTTTGTGATCTAGTATAGCCTAACCTACTGATTCAATCAATGAATGGAACTCCAAATAGTGATTAAAATATATAATGAATCAAAAGCATTCAAGTAAGTAATGCTAGCATTGTCTTGGATTTCTTTGATATCCATATATTTTTTAGTATATCTCTATGGCACGGTACTTGCACATTTTTAAATGCTTAACTGTCTATAGCAATTCTAGGATTGGTTTTTTATTTGGTGTAATATTTGTTTCAGGGAAATGGTTTCTTATATCGCCAATACTTTAATCTTCATCTTAAGGTAAGAGTGAGCTTTACCATTCTCATGTAACTTTTTATTCTCTTCCTCTTCTTTGTATTGGTTCAGCTTCATGTCCCTCACAACAGTAAGTCAGAGGAAATTGAAACTATTACTTATTGGAAGATGGGCGGGTTGTCAATAGAGAGGGGGCTGGGTGGTACTTCATTTAAGGAGGATTGTTAGGATGAGCCAACAAGTTGCACATCCAAAAGTAAAATCACTCAAGCTTGTGCTTCAATCCAATGTGGACAATATCATACCAATGTGGAGTCCACTAAGCCTGTGTGCTTGCAGGCAGGTTACCAACATAGAGCCAATTAAAATTCCAAATAAAACTAATAGTATTTAAATAGCAGCTCGCACAAAGTTCAGAAGAATCAAACTTACATACCTGTGCGGAAGTATACCTTTTTTTGTTTTGGTGGAGGGGCTGGGGGTGGTAACTTTATATATACTTTTTGTTCACGCTTACAACTGAACTCTGAAAGAAACACAAAGGACTAAACGACCCTTTTAGTCCTTTGCCCTTTGCAGCGTGTATTGTAGTGTGCTCCATCTGACTGAATTCAATTTATTTTACAATTTATACGAGAAAAACTAAAATTATACTCTGTACAGTGTCCAATCTTGTTTGTCTGCTATATTAGTGGTTTTTATTTGCCGGTAATCTTGATTGGAGATCTCACTTAGCTTCACTTGATTTGCATAGTGATATATTGTCATGATCCTAATGGCACTTTACTCTATGCAGTGGTGTAGTTATAGCTGATAGTGTTCTCAGCAACGACAGCATATTTAAAAGCCATGGTAAATATTTTCTTTCTTCTAAGTTGCAGACAAAGCTCATGCATGAATCCATGTTTCACAATTCCTTAGAATTTGTAGTTGTTTTACACTTTTACTTATTCTTTTCGACAGATGTAGTTGGAGGGCATTGATACTTGAGCCAATAATTAGTCATGCTTAGAGTTTGTGAGTTGTGCACTTCTACACGTACGTCATACATAGCATCAATATAGTTCTCGAGCCTGCTCCTTTTTATTATAGCAATATAGGTCCAAAAGAAAACCTAGAAACCATGCTATGTATTAGCAGTACCTGAAATGCCACTTTTGCTATGCCCAATGCTATCACTCTCATTGTATTATAGTTGCTGCTATTGCAAAACCCACGAAAATTCACTGCCATCATACATGTAGTTCAAGTTTTAAATTGAAGATCAGAAAATTCTATTTTCTAAGGACCTTAGACCTTTTTATTAACATGTCATTTTTGCGGTTTAATGTTTCTCCATTGCCTTGTAAATGTTACTTTCATGTTCCTCCTTGTCTCCACCCCTTTTCATACCACATCATGAAACCTTTTCTTCATTTTTCTTGCCATGTGTGACTGTTATACTAGAAGTGGCAAAACGGCCCGACCCAGTTTTGGGCCGGGTTGGATTCAATAAAAATAGGTCTGGTAGAATTTAAAGCCGGACTGGGCATGCCCATAACCAGCCAAAGCCCGCCCGGCCCGACCCAGAAAAATTTATGCGAAAAAATATGTTTCGGACTTTGGTTGTGCCTCGATTTTTTGGCCTAATGGATTTTCATCCCGGCCCGAGTTTTTGGGAAATCCCGATGAGCTCAGGCAGGCCCGACCCGCCCATTTGCCATCTCTAGTCAGTACCCATCATTTGTCTGCAAATGACTTTGCCAATTTGTCTAAAAATATGTAGAGCCAACATTTCTCTGCAATAGTATTGTAATATAGTATCAGCAAATGTATAAAAGAAGAAAATGCGAACAAACATCTATCATATCAAAACCTTAATGTGACATTATTGTTCTTTTATGTGGATTTTAGCTGGTAATGAGGTCTAGTACTAGTGAGAACACTTTTATTCATTGATATCTTTATTCAATTGTGCAAAGGGATTCACTCATTCTCTCTCTCCCTCTAAGAAGCAAAATTCTATTTGATTCTAGTTTCTTCCCTATGTATCCATTCACCAATAGGTAATCTACTTTACAATTGGCACATTGAGATTTTGACTGCATACACTTACAATGGCATGTATAGTACCATTTCCTTTTATATATATGTGATGGATCGGCATAGATATGGAGTTATTCGAGAGATTGTTGTTGCAGACTGTGTTTATCAGAGGTGCCTAGGACCGGCTTTGAGTTTTTCTTAATTAGTTCTTATTCAGACTTAATTATAATTTTCTTGTTAGAATTGGGCCACTCATCAGTCACCCCTTAAAAGGCCTTATAATATAAGAGGAGAGTTATCCAAACTTATATGTAGGAGACATGATCATTACCAAGTCGACGGGACAACAAATAGGGCTTTAACACGTCCCCTCACGTGTAGGCCGGAATGACCATCGGACTTCCACACGTGGACCAAACAAGTCCCATACACATGGACCAAACAAATCCATTATCGACTTGGGCCTGATCTGATACCATGTTAGAATTGGGCCTCCATCCCCTTAAAAAGGCTTTTAAGGGGGTGAGTGGCCCATTTCTGCATGTTGGTTTTTAGCTGATGAGCTCCTTTCGCCGGCTTCAGTATGGCCTAGCAAATGAAAGAGGTTTTTCCCTTGCTGGAGAACCTGTCTTAGGATATCCTTCGATCAGAAACGGCGTGTTGGCACTTGGTCAGAAGAGGATTATCTGCCGAGTTCATTGTTTCTTCTGTTACTTTGATTATTTAAGTATCATTTTTCTGTGATTGGAGTTATTGTGATTTATCTCTAACAGACGTATATTAGTTTCGAATGGACTTTTTGTTTCCAATCGGTTACCAACTCAAGATACGGTTCACTGAAATGGATATTAATTTTCAACTGAATATTACATCCTTAACACTAAATCTACCTAGTGACGGATGATAGCATTTGTGCCCCATGTGAGGGACATAATACCATATAAAGATGTAATTAGTTTCTCATGAGTCAAGTTAATGCTTCTGTTTGTGCACAAATATACAGGAGGGACTTTTAAGTGAAGCTAGTTTCATATAAGCTACTAAGACATAACTTTATTTAAGTTTATTTCTATCACCTTAGAGGCTAACTTACTAACCAAATATGTATGGATTGAAATCGATTCTCAATAACTTCTTGATACTTGACTTGAGAAAATCAAGGTCTTGGTAACTTCAATAATATACTTTTCTTGCCCATTAACACCATTTGATGCAGTGGCCGAATTGAGATTTGGTGAGCTATGTCGTCTATTTTTCTGAAAATGGTGGCAATTTCTTGTACACTATCAATTTTAATTCAATGAATTGTCATCATAAATTGTATTTTGATCAGGCTAAGATAACTGAAATTATGCAACTGACATTTAAGTTTGTTTGTGAAGATATATCCAATACGTGGAGTATAAATTTTAAAGATCTTCTTGATGGTCCATTTGTATCACAATGAATCAAAGGAAAATACTGGCAAAGATATTCTATAACTTAAAGGAAAATTTGTGTTCTCATCATGCTAATATAACTGGAACAAAACAGCTCACATTAAATTTTGGTTTATGATTCATTGAAGTGCAAATTTAATGCGATCTTTATGGTCCATGCGCATCATAATGAATCAAAGGTAAAACAATTAAGATCTTGAATTACTGGAAGGAAATTGCATAGCTTGGTGCTTTTCAGATTCATGCACTAAACAATGAAAATATTTTGGATTAAAGTTCTCCTGATTGACAACAATGGCTAAACAAGCCTTGTTTGAATTAACAGAAACAAAGTCACTGGATCAGAAGAAGGATCACCTCTTCTTTTAGTAGGTAGAACAAATTTGTGCTTCCAGTTACCCAAATCCTCCATCCCTTACTTCTGTTCTTAGAAAATGATGATTGACCAAAGCAGGACACTTGGGATCTAAAGTTATTTCATGTTTGGGTAGTAAATTGACAGTACCCTTTCTGAACATGTAAATAATTTCAAGGTCGGGTGAGCTGGAAAGAGTCAATGTAACTCAGTCTGCACAGCTGTTGATGATGATTGAATACATGTTAACAATATCTTGTCCAAACTTTTATACTATTACAGAATGAATACATTGAGTTTTCTTGAGTGGCAGTTCCACTGCTCATCTTTGTTAAACTTCTACAGACTGAGAGCATCTATTCCTCTATATTTATGTTTTTAAATTTATAATAACTCTTGTTATTTTCTCTCAGAACATTCTTGGGGTTATCTGGTCCTTCTGTATGTGTTTGTTCAAGTAGCTAGGATGGTTGTAGTTGGAGTATTGTTTCCATTTCTGCAATATTTTGGTTATGGTCTGACTGAGAGAAGCCATTATTCTTATCTGGTCTGGCTCATGGGGCTGTAGCACTATCGCTGTCACTCTGTTAAGGCAAGTTCTTCTTTCATCTTTGTTGAGGCTTCACCTACCCCCTCCCTGCCCAACTGTAAATTATAGAGGCTTTATTTTTCTTCATCTGAGGCTGTATATTCAGCTTCGTGGTCTTATTCCTACGATGATATGCTTCTAGCTCATATAATTTACTTTTGGTTCATAAGAATAAGAGCCAGTAATTGGAAAATACTGCAGTAGACTTTAAGGTGAAGGCAAATACAATTTTACTCATTAATTTATTGTATATTAATTGAAAGATCCCTTGATGTTGATAGGTTAAATGTTTTAACGGACACTTCTGCATCAATGTGCTTTCTTGTGGTGGTGTTTATTTATGGACTCAGGCATGTACTAAAATTTAAGGATTGATTGTTTTGAAAACTACGAACTTTACCGTAGTTTGGTTTTTCCCATGAATTTTAAATTGTAACACTAATAACACGAACTTCATTTTATTGCAATTTTCCCTAGAAATAGAATTTAGGCACCTACGTGTTAGTCGGAAATATCTACGTGGCTTATCGACATGTGGCGTGGAAATACATGTGTATTCAAAAAACCAATCAATTGCAAAAAATACATGGATTTCCGATTGGCTGTGGGAATTAATTTCGCCGGAATTTTGTTTAGGGGAAATTGCAGCAAAATGGAAGTTTGTGTTACAATTTAAAGTTCATGGAAAACCAAACTATGGTAAAAATTTGTGGATTTATAAGCAATTAACCCAAAACTAAATGAAGTGTGTATTTTAAGTCTAAAATTCACAATTTCACATCTAAAAGCTAAAATACATGTTTCAAGCTAAATAACACAAAACAAAAATTAATCCACACATTTCAAATCTGTAGTAGATAGTTGAAGTTGAAAAACACAACCAAAATTGATAATTATTAAATTAACACGGTAGAAAATCTATTTTATAAATTGATTATGGATAGATACTTAATGTGATAATTTATATGGAGATAAATAATATTATAAGTTGTCTAACAAAAAAATTAACAACGTTTGTTTGTTTAGGTTTTTCCCGGGGTAAAACCGAGACGGAAACCAAAATAACAAAAAGTTGAAATAGTTTCAGACTTTCAGTTCGGTTTTTGTTTTTCAAGTCTTTGCTCACCTCTATCTCTAACCAATTTTCCACTGCAAATTTCAGTTTAATGATAAGTAGAACAACTTTGATTTAAATTTTCTATCTTCATGCTGAGGAATAATATAGCTGCAGGAGGTGTCCATTTCTAAATTTTTATACGTGCTATTTGCAATATGCAACTAACCATTTGAATAGTATCCATTGTTCCTTGATCTCACAGCCCAACTCTCCAACTTCCATATGTGATGTTGCATCTCGAATTTGATTCTGATCTAACTTTGAACATTATTTGTGTTCCAGCTGCTCCAGTGACAACTCGCCATATATCTCCCGATACCGGAGCTTTGGTATGTCGACAGAATCCTTGTGATTCAGCATATATGCATATAAAGTATCTGTTAATTGGTCATTGAACAAGAAGATATATATATATATATATATATATATATATATATATAGAGAGAGAGATGAGGTTAACATGATAACCATTTTTATCGTGAGAACAAAAAAGATATCGACTCTAAAAATAAAATTTTTGCTCCTCATGGATTCGAACCCTAGGTGAAAATCCCGAATTTTTGATTCAAGAACTTTCTCAAGGATGCATTAACTTTCATAGCTAATTCATTTTATTTATAACGATTTTTGTGGTTCTTAATTCGCACGTTAAAAGGTTCTTATTTGAACCTATATATATATATATATATATATATAGGGGTTAGATCCAAGAAGAACTCATCTTTTTAGAACTATAAATGCACATATAAAATCGATGAATAATGTATAAAGTTGTGTATAACTAAAACATTCTAAAAATGTCAACAACAAAACAATTTTAGAAAGTTTTCGCAGCACAACTTTATACCGCTCGCGCATCATTTTACATGCCTTATGCGAGTTCAGATTCAAAAGATGTAGTTCTCATTCGATCCATTCACTATATATATATATATATATATACGGGGTTGGATCCAGTGAGAACTCATCTTTTGAGAACTGAGAACCATGATAAGACGTTGAGATATCAGATAAAACAAGATAAAGTTAGACATAACGAAAACTTTCTAAAATTGTTGCACAACAAAATAATTTTAGAAAGTTTTCGTTATGCACAACTTTATACCGCTTTGTGCATCATCTTCAACGCCTTACGCATGGTTTGCGAGTTCGCAAAGGTGTGGAGCCTCATTTGATCCACTCCCTATATATATATATAGGGGGTGGATCCAAGGAGAACTCATCTTTTGAGAACTATGCACACACTTCAAAAGTTTATGAACAAAATCTATAAAGTTGTGTATAAGAAAAATATTCTAAAATTGTTACAAAACAAAACAATTTTAGAAAGTTTTCGTTATACACAACTTTATATCGTTTCGTATCATTTACACGTTTTACGATAGTTCAGAGTTTTAAAGATGAGTTTATTTGATCCATTCCTCATATATATATGTGGAATGGATCAAATGAGAACTACATCTTTTGCAAACTCTGCGAACTATGCATAAGACGATAAAGATGATACATATATATAGGGAGTGGATCAAATGAGAACTATATTTTTTTTTTAGAACTATGCATAAGACGATAAAGATGATACACAGAACAGTATAAAGTTATGCAAAACGAAAACTTTCTAAAATTGTTTTGTTGTGCAACATTTTTAAATTTTTTTTGTTATGCACAATTTTATTGATTTTGTTCATCGATTTTATATGTTTGTGCATAGTTCTCAAGTTCTCAAAAAAGATGAGTTCTTACTGGATCCAACCCCTATATATATAGAGAGAGAAAGAGAATTAGGTTCAAATGTTTTTATCCTAAAAACTAAACCAAATAAATTCTCTATGAAAGTTGATGAATTTGTTGGAAAAGTTACTTAATTAAAAAATTCAAAATTTTTCACCCAGGTTCGAATTCCATGAGGGACTAAAATTCCATTTTTTTATTCAAGAACTTTTCTATCTGATTCATCAACTTTCACAATGAATTCATCATTTTTGGTTTTCACAATAAAATGGTTCTCACGCTATTCCCTATATATAGGATCCAAGGAGAAACTCATATTTTTTAGAACTATAAATGACGATAAAGTCGATGGTTAAAATCTATAAAGTTGTGCATAACAAAACATTCTAAAATTGTTGCACAATAAAATAATTTTATAAAGTTTTCGTTGTGCACAACTTTATATTTTTATGGGCATTATCTTTACACGTCTTATGCATAGTTCGCAGAGTTCGGAAAAAAGATGTAGTTCTCATTTGATCCACTCCCTATATATATAATTTGAATATGCATTTATATATTTGCACATCTTATAATACATTGTACCTTCTCTTACTTTTGCAGTTTGTCTTTTTGACGGGTGGAATTGTGTTTCTTACGCTTATTGTGAACGGGTCTACTACACAATTTGTTTTACATTTTCTTAACATGGATAAGCTGCCAGCAAAGGTAAAGTTATCCTATCTTTATGCTAGTTAGCCTCTATTCAACAACTTTTATATCTAATGCAATGAGAATTGAGGTATAATGCTATTAAAATAAATAAGCAGCTTTTGCTGAAAAGTATGATCCACATCTTTGCCATATTAAATATTTATTGATAAATGAAAGACTTGATAGATCTTGTATGCTTTTGGCGGGTAGGTTTGTCTAACACTGTAAAATTAAGTAAATTTATAGTAATAGTGGACCAAGTATAATCCCAAGGAACTGGTAAACAGTTTCTTAATTCTGACTCCAACTAAGTAACCAAATGGGAGTTTTTAATTATATTGTGAACATTAAGCTGAAAGTAAAATAAAGCTCAAGTATTAATAGAAACAAAAAAATAACA